>CAWUFW010007337.1:600000-1021972 GCA_963921515.1 Calotriton arnoldi
CACCAAATGGCTAAGACAGGAAAAAGCCAACTTTCTAAAAGTGGCTTTTTCAGAATTGTGATTTAATATCCGACTTCACCATATGTTAGGACTTTAAATTAGGGTTCCAGAGAACCATACATGAACCAATTATCGCTTCCTGTTGCAAAATCATCCTGTGCCCTGGGCACCCCCCAACTTTTTGCCGACTGGTACTGTTGGTAACTGACTTTGACTGACCCTGGGCTCTGCCTAACCAGGCCCAGGGCCAGTGCTATGCAGATTACACACTTAGAATACAGTGACACCACCTACATAGACTATGGTACACTATGGGTTAGGGTACCCTCTAGGATTGGCATGACCTCCCCTATAAGGCCCTAGTAAATAATAGGAGGGGGATTGAAACTATCTTTAAGTCCCTAGTATATAATAGGGCAGGGCAGTTTAGAGGCCAGTAGCCTTTTCAGCACTTGCATGTGTGTGCTGCTGGAGTTTGACTTTAAAAGCAGCCCTGTGTTGCAGGGCTGCTTTTAAAATGCATATTGTGCCCATACTCAACTTTGGAGTTTGGGGCACTTAAAAATTAATAGACTACCATGTTTGGGTGTATTAGGTACCCCCAGGGTCTCCCCTAGGTGACCCACGGGTGGAGGGGCAGGTATTTATAAGGAGGAACCTTATAAAATGAGTTTTATATGCCCTGGGTTAAGTGAAATTGCATGTTTCACTCCCCACATTGGGATAAAGTGCCTCACAAATATGACCTTTGTGCTAGGAGCACTGTGGAGGGAGGATCTGCAATATTTTTACATATTCAGAGCCCCTAAAGTCTCCCCTAGGTGTTCCAGGGGTGGGGGGGGGGGGTCCTGTGAATATAGGCCAGGTTCTTATAAAAGATGTTTCTTTCTTTAAACACTTAATCTGGTTTTTGCAAAGAAAACCATAGAAAGTCAAACAAACACACTGATCCATCTGATACATAATAAAACAGTGCAGAATATCCATCATGGGTTCATAATTACAGGGTTAGAAAGAAAATAAACATGTGTCAAGAACAAGAGAGTCAGAGTTGTGGAAAAGATGTCGTCTGGGCACCGTAAAATACAGGAATAATTATAAAAACTCTATCAGGTGCAGTGAAAACGACCATCACAACCTCATAAAATACAAAATTATGGATGTAAACCATATTAAGACCAAATTCCTATTATCACAGAGTTGGGTAATAGGCCCTAAGGGTTAATCACGTCTGGACCTAAGCCTAATGGCAGCTCTTAAAAAGCTAAGAACATGCAGAACTGAGTAGCTAGAAAGCAGTTGTAAAAAGATAAAAGCAGGTCCAACCTGACTAAAACTTGTTTTTTAAGAAGAGGAATAATGAAAGACTTTCTAGGAGCTCATAAAAACTTCAGAACATTAAAAAGTGCATCATATCCTGTGGAGACTTTCCGTCACAGCTGCAGGTTGGGAGGCACTGCCTTCTATAAGCTCCGTGAGGATGGGCCAGGAGAAAATGAAAAAGATCCAATCAGAATCTAGTCAATAAAAAACGGTCATGGTTACTTTTCAACCATACGAGATAAGGTTCGATTGATGGCCCAGTTTTCAATAAGAGATACCTACGTACACTAGACTTCCTCAGTTCCACTTCTTCTCAGGCACATTTACGCTTCTTAAAAAAGTTCTCCTTCACCCAAGTCATATCCCTACTACAAATTTCCTCTAGCTTCTTGAATAGATTTACCCTTCCCAGGCTGGAGAAGCATTCTCTGACATACTTTAGCCAGCAGATACGAGACAATCCCTTAAAATTCCTTACTAAGGGCGTTTTCCTTCTTGTTCCAGATTTTCATTCATAATGATAGGGGGCGAAAAACCAACACATCTGAGAGGAAAGCCATTCCTAGTTCTTTGTGCACTACAAAAGATGGGATACTCTGTGGTAAGCAGAGTATCTATCTCAGAAAGGTATTTTCAACAATTGGCAGTGCATCCTGTTCAGTGTGACCCCAGATCTCGCTCCCATAAGTAATCTTCAAAATGCATATAGCTTTATAAATCTGCAAGAATGCCCCAGTCGGCCTACTTCCCAATCTGGTGGCAAAATTAAAAACAGCGGCGATCGCCCTGGCCAGGTCCCCCTTCTTTCAACTTGTCAGAGGCTGCCAGTTCAGGGCCTCATCGAACACTACCCCCAGGTAGGAGAAAACGTCAGTCTCTGGGATGAATATATCCCCTACCTTAAATGTGTAGGACCTAGCTGGTCGGAGAATCACCTCCATTACAAATGATTTGC
This sequence comes from Calotriton arnoldi, assembly GCA_963921515.1. Classification (NCBI taxonomy): domain Eukaryota; kingdom Metazoa; phylum Chordata; class Amphibia; order Caudata; family Salamandridae; genus Calotriton; species Calotriton arnoldi. The sequence goes on from CAWUFW010007337.1 coordinate 602,279, forward strand.
TGTGATTGACCAACAAGTCCAGGTCCTCCATAAATTGTACAAAGGAATCCAACAGGAGTTGTAAACCTCTTGCTGTCGTCGCCATGAGGATAGCGTCATCAGCGTACAAGAGGACCAGCAGATTTTGCTTACCCACCTGGGGGCAGTCAGTTTTAAAGTTAAAGATGACCTGCTCCATATTGTTGATATAAATTAAAGAGAAAAGGGGACAAGATACACCCTTGGTGCACCCCCCTCTGGAAGGAGAACTCACGGATCACTTTAAGACCTTTGGAGTAATGAACTACGGCTTTAGTATCTCGATGGAGGTCCCTTAAGAACAGGACAATATCTTTATCGATGCAAATAGAGAACATTATCTGCCAGAGCTTGGGTCTATTGACACGATCAAACGCAGAAGACAGATCCATGAAAGCTAGGTAGACGGTGCCAGAGCGGGCAACGGTGTACTTATTCAAAACCATATATAAGTTCAGACCCTGGTCCACCTAGAGCAACCAGGGCGAAAACCATATTGGACCTCTGTCAGAATGTTATGATCGTCTGCCCAACTAACCTGTCTAATACCATTCAACTCACCACCTTTACCACAGAATCCAAAAGAAAGATTGGCCTATAGCAATGAGTGCTATCCCGATCTCTCTTTTTGAAGACCGGGACAATGGTAGATAAAGCCCAAGTGTCAGGGCGGCCGGTCATAACCGTGGCGTTGATGATTGAGGTGAGTACGGGTACCCAGAAGTCCAAATTTGAAATGTAGAGATCTAGGGGGATCCCGTCAGGACCTGGGGCCTTGTTTTTAGATAACCCCATAATACCTGCTCTTACTTCCTGTACTGTGAATATGACCTCAGACTTGCCTGCAGCGGATTCCTGGAAGTCCCTCGGAATGAAATCAAGCTAAAACATGCCCTCATAGTGGCTTACCCCCTCGTCCTCAGTGATATGGGCGTCCAGTAAATTGGCACTATCACCTGCCAAAAAAGGACTATTAATAATGCTCCAGAACTTGGAACTATTACCCAATGTGCTAGCCTCTAACAACTCTGACCAGGCCTCCTCTTTCAAAGCGGCTTGTGCTTAGCCAGTGCGGCCTTATATTGTCTACGATTTCTCTTGACAGCGAGGGGGTCTCTTGGTGTAACACTCAAAGCCTCCTTCAGTCTCCTGGAGGCACGGGAGCACTCGTAGTCCAACCATCTTGGGCCAATATGAGGTGATAGCTTGCCCGGAGCCCGCAATAGGTTAACTATAACTCCATAAATGCTTCCGAAAGCCTCCAAGATATCTGATAGTGTTGCCAAAGTATCTAAGTAGGTGGCGAACTCCCTTCTACATTGGGTTAACAGGGACTCATGGAACTGGTCCAGGATAATCTAACCCCACTTGAGTCTCCTCCCCCCTTCCACGGCTATCAAGGACCCTCTTGCTCTGTCCTTAATTGGCTTTATTACCAGGGGCCATCCGGTCCTGACGCACACTGGGTTGTCATTACTATACACACTTTCCTTAATGGTAAAGTCCAAAATATAAGAGAAAAAAAGCATGGAAAGAAAGATAAAATCAATGAAGGACTCACACCCTCTCCCAGTGAAGGTGGAAGCAGCATCTATCTTATCCAATGGTAGCTTGTTCATAGTGGACATTAAATCGAACTCATACAGAATACTGTTGAGTATAGAGCCCTGAAGAGTGTGTTCCATGTGCTGGCCGGAGTGGCGTGCACATCCCATTTCTTTGACCCCCCTAACCTACGGTCCCCACACATCTGGACATAGAAATCTCCAGCGATAAAAACAGTAGAATAAATCGGCTTACTCTGGAGCATATTTCTCAGGATGGAGCCCAACCGTGTAATATTACATACTTCCAAAAGATGTTTTTATAAGCCCTGATGTTGGAAAAATAGCCAAAGTCATTTTTCCAATTGCAAAATCTCCTGCCACATAGGTTAACATGGCAAGAATGTATAAGCTGATAATTCCTGCTAGAAGAATCTTAAAAATTGCATTTGAGGACTCCCTAAAATGGTATTGATAAATCCAACAATGTGGTATTGTTGAATTTCTCCTAAAATGTACAGACAAGAAGTTATAAAACTTTCTTGTCTGTAAGCCAAAATTCAGCCTCCCAGTGGTCTGTCCTGATTGGCCAGAGTTAAGTGGATTAGCCAGGCTCTTTTAATGGGGTGATAAAGAGCCCCTTGGGTTAGCCAGCTCTTCTGGGAGGGCCGGGTTCTGCTACACAGGAATGCCAGTGCAGGGGGAGGGGTCATAAACAATATCCTTCAATGGAAGGAGGAGACAGGCAGAAGACACAAGTTACATTTACAACTCTCTTTGAACCCAGCCAGATGCTAGGCTTAAAGAAGGAATGAGCAGATGCAAGGGGGAGAGACTATGGAGATTAGCCATCCTGGAGGTGTGTTTAGCCAGCTCTTCTCTCCCTGCTGAAAATTCTGACATATTGAATTTTGGAGAAATAGTGCTTTCTGGGAGCTCATTGTGCCACACTTTGGAGGAAGTGGTCATGCTCTGGGGTGTTGCCCTGCACCACATTGGACAGGTGTGCCCTCCTGCTTGCCCCTAGAGACCACAGAATAGGTATCTGAGAGGGGCAGTCCCTCTCAGATCTGCTGCTTGAACCTTAAGAAAGAAGAAGGGTCCATGCTGGAAGTTTGATTTTTGCACCAACCAGGCCCTGCACTCTGACTGACTGCGCCTGCTGCACAATCTGAAACTACAGCCCTGTGGATCAAACCTGCTTCAAAAAGACTAAAGAGTGGACTTCCTGCAAGCTGCAGGTTAATAGAGCTCACCTGGACTATCACCACAAAGAATCCTCAGCCTGGAGTACTACCAGTGGATTTGTAAGGGTTTTGTCCAAGTGGATTGTGGGAACCGAAGTCCCAAACTTTCAAGGACCATCTTGAAGATTCCAGACCCGTGGATTGTGTTTTGGACACTTTGGACCCGCAAGAGGAAGTCCAGAAATGAGTTCCTCACTGAATCCGGCCTGCTGGAGGAGGCTGCACGACGTCTGGTGAGAAGTCTGAAGGTAAAATCTTGACCAGGGCCTTCCGCTTAGTGTATTCGACCAGGGCTCCATCGCGGTCGGCCTCAAACTTTGACTTTGTTCCGATCAGAGGCAATCAAATGTCCAAAAGTGGCACTATTGGTTTCTAAGCACTAGAAAGTGTTTACTCTTCAAACATTCATATCTCTGGTTTCCTACACTGCAGTGGATTTCTTTCTTTTTGGTGTCATTTTAAAGATAAAAATATTTCCTATTTTTATACATTGGTGTTGGATTTTTATTGTGTGTTGTGTCTTAATTATTTACTGAATTGGTGTTTTTAAATGCTTTACATCCCTGTCTTTGAAGTTAAGCCTGCCTGCTCGCAGCCAAACTACCAAGGGTTGAGCATGGGAATAATTTTCTAAGACCTATTCTGAGCCCTATATTGTGTTAGTGGTATTATTGCCAGTGGGAAATGCATATCTGTCACTACTAATAATCCACTTTCCAACACTTCCCATTTGGAAATTCCACTTATAAAATGTAATAAGGCAACTCCAATGTTATCCTATGGGAGAGATAGGCCTTGCAGTTGTGAAAAACGAATTTAAGAGTTTTTCACTACCAGGACATGTAAAACTTAAAAGCGCATGTCCTACTTTTTAAATACATTGCACCCTGCCCTCTGGGCTGTCCATGGCCTAACCTAGGGGTGACTTATATGTATTAAAAAGGTAGGTTTGGGCCTGGAAAGAGGTTTATTTTGCCAGGTCGAAATGTCAGTTTAAATTTCACACACAGACTCTGCAATAGCAGGCCTGAGACATGTTTAAAGGGCCACTTAAGTGGATGGCACAATCAGTGCTGCAGGCCCACTAGAAAGCAAAAGACACACAGATGATGGACGGAATGCAGAGCAAATCAAACATTCACCCCCAGTCAATAGATCTGGGTTAAATCCATCGTTCTTTTGCTCACCATGCCACCCCAGTTTAGACCCAGCCATATGCAAATCAGTCTTGACCCTATGCTTCATGTGAACAGTCCAGCCCGAACTGCCAAGCCAGGTCCTCCCTGGACTGGAAGCAAGCATCCTGGGACCGGTTTCGGGGCATCACCCTTCATCAGCCAGGCTAGCTTGAATCCAGTGACACAGTGAGCCTGGGACCCACGTTTGGGCATACCTGGCACACTTAGGCAAGCAAGCAAGACAGACAGATGATGGACAGAATGCAGAGCAAATCAAACATTCACCCCCAGTCAATAGATCTGGATGTTCCTTCGTGCACATAAACAATGATTCCCTGCAACACAAACACCCTTGCACCATGGTGCAAGTGTGCCTCTGTTGCAGAGATGATTCCCTGCAATGCAGGCACCCTTGCACTGTGGTTCAAGGGTGTCTGTGTTGCAGGAAATCATTGCTGCCGCGCAGGCACCATTGCACTATGGCGCAAGGGTGTCTGTGTTGGCGATAGACAGCTATTTTTTGTGCCAGAGCAAGGGAAAACACTGGCGTGTGCCGTATTCTTGTAAATACGGCATATCCCAGTGTTTTTTAAGTGATGCAGTGTGGCGCTGCAAAATTGGTCTCAGCGCCTGCGGTGCCATTTCCTAGTAAATATGCCCCACATTTCCTTGACCCAAAAAGGAAAGAAAGTCTTCTCTATACTGCCAGATACATTATAGTTTCAATTCTAGAGAAAGGTCATTTTCTTTTGGTAATATTTGCCTGTGTATTGCCTACTAATGTGAACAAAATAAATTTTGGTACGTAGGCTACTGAGTTTGGGGGTCAGCATCTTAGTGATTTAATGTTTTTATGATGCTTACCATTTTTTTGTACTGCAAAAAACGCAATTTTTGTAACAAGGTGCATTATTGTGTTAAGAGAGATACATCGAAACGAAATATTTTATTTTCATTTTTATTTTAATAAATCGCAGCCATCAGGCCCTTATTTACAAAAAGACAAATATTAGAAGAGACATATACAATATTTCAGGGTACATTTCTTGGCAGCCGGGGTTACAGGGGTAGTTAAAAAAGTAAGGTTTCAATTTCCGTGGGGAATGGGAGATAAATGTGTAGAAAGAGATTGCTGAGGTCTGAGGTTCTTATGGACATATGCGAGGAATCAATAAGCTTTCACCTGGTTTTTAGGTCCTTTGTTTTGTTACGGCTTATGATTTAATTCCCTCGGATACTGACTTCTGAGTCGCTGTTTGTGTGACCTCTCCTCTCTGTTATGTTATGGACCATTGGTCCACAGCAGCGATGCTCATGTTTGAAAACCCAGATCTTCATTTCTTTTTCCTTCCGGTGGCCAGACTTTAAGGTCGCCTTTCTGATTAACATTATGAGGCAGTCTTATCATAGCCTTCTAGAATGGTCTCTCTTGGGAGAGCACGTCCTTCGCTGGGGCTGCTTGGAATTCCTTTTCTTGCGTTTGGTGCTATGGCTGATCACAATGTTTCTTTCATCTTTTATTAGTTTATGCATTTTTTTATTCTTTAGTCTGCAGTTGTGCTTTCTTTCCTTCGGGGTGGTTCTGATGCCCTTCTTCAAAAGGCTCTTTCAAGTAACTTCTTTATTGCTGGGTTCACCACTAATATACATTTTGAACTGTCCAACTGCTGGCTTTTCTCTTGATGTGGGTTCAGCGTTGTATTTAAGTGCTTTGCATCTAGAATTTTATTAGTTTCTTCATATGTGTGATTTAACCATTTGTGATAGTGTTTGAGATCTTGCTAATTGATGATTTTTCTAATTTGCTTCATGTACATCATAGACTTCACAATCCCTTCTTATTTTTGTCTTTTCTTTACACATTCCACATCTAAACATCTGACTTAGATATGTCCAAGGAGAGGCTTTGCTGGAATATGCCTTTGACACCAGTTACTTCCTAGACTATTTTCTCTATGTTGATCCACTTTTGAATACTGTGGGACTGATTCATTACAGCATTTGTGATCTTGGGAAGTGATATTGGCGGAGTGTTTTTTACGAACTTTTACATGCCTCTGTAAATCGTCCATCTCCCTATCAGTAAGACAGCAAAGGGGCTCAGTTCTTTCTATTTGTACTAATTGTATATGACTGTTCCCTGAATTGCCACATTTTATTCCCATTTTAGATGTTTTGGGGGAATTTACACAGCCATTTAAGAGTACAAAAAAAGAGTATTACAGGAGTAGTACATTATGTAGTTCAAAATGCCTTTGTGAATAGGCCCCTATGTTTGGATGGTTACTTCCCAGCTGTTCATGATGCAGCTGGCTGAATTACGAAGCGAAATTCAGTGGAATGTTTTCTGCCTCTTTGCCCCCTATTCAATTAGGCATCTTCCAGACTAGCCCCTTCGGTACTGAAAACATCTAGCCTGGTACCAGCATTTCTCCCCGCTTTCCTGATCCGTCTTTGTCAATCTTATCTGACTCTGTTCCCGAATTGCACTAAAACTGTTTGATCGATTTTCACATCATTCAATGATTATTGGGCTCCAGATCTTAAGCGAGGTAGCTTGCCCCGGCAACTTGTTTGAATTTTTATGCTCTGCCTTGGCAGCGTGCTGCCGCAAGACAATTATGTGAGCATCACTGTAGAGGGTCTTTGGCTCCGCCCACATGTTGGGACCCACGAGTACATGTTTTGATTGGACAGAAGTTGTGTGCATCCACAAAAAAAGTGCTTTCCATCCCCAGCTGTGATCATTTTGTTTATTTATCCAGCACCCTGAGGTTGAACATTCAGGGGCACACACACATGATATTGTAATGCTATTAAAGTGTCTTAAGACAACTAGATAATTTATGGTGTTTGGCTTTCTCCAGCAGCAGCACAGATGGGAGGAGGTCAGTCGTTAACCTACATGGATTTTCAGGTCTGGGTTGACAGTGCAGCTGTCGCCTGACATTTTAACCTACCCCAATATTTTTCTACAGTTCTTTGTTTCCACACAAATACATATTCATTCCCATGGTATTTACTTGTAATGCTTCACATTACCATTTATCTTTCCTTTAGAGCCAGACCTATTGGTATTGCCAGTGCTTGTTTCATTCTGTAGATCTGAGGGAAACATGACGGGTGGCAAGAAGCAAAGTGCATCAAAACATGGGATTGCATCAGTTAGTGACTTAAGGAATCTGAATTGCACTCTGTTCAATAATGTGAAGTTAAAGCCTGGTTAAAAAACACACGAGTGAAAAAGAATTTCGCATCTCCCCTCTGTGCAAAATATTTCAATGTGAAATAGAATGATCAAGATTTTGATTCTGATCTCTGTTAATAAAAGTACGTGAAAACCAGTTCTGTACTGGTTTTCGCGTATTCAAATTTCCATGGTGTGATGTTTAATGCAAAGCACTTTGATCAACATTTAGAAGATTTATCTGGCTCAGCACTGGCTAATCTCTGAATAACACAATATCGCTAGATAGACATTAGGTGAAAGACGTTTGTTGCTGACTATTTGGGTTAGATGGATTAACTGTACGGAAACATTCTTTTTAGAGATGTTAATAAAAGACCACAACCCATCGTTATTGATATTTTACGTCACCAACAGTTCGAGGCCAGGTAAGCTTTGGAATAGGGGCGGCCCCTCTGTTTAAGTAGAGGAGCGTCACCCCACAAAGAAAAGTCCCAGGCCAGAGCTGAAAAATAAAATGGTAATAACGTTTATTTATTACCATTTTATTTTTCAGCTACTCCTGTCCTGAACTGAGTGACAGGACGGCCCATGGCCAGTGCTGCCGAGTGGCAGCAGGGATCTGTGAGCTTAAAAATTCACATGTCTCTTTGGCTCCAGACATGCACATTTTAAACTTCTCTAAACTAGCTGTCTTAGACAGCTGGGTTAGAGAAAGTGCAGGCCTCCAGGGCTATTAAGAACGCTGAGTGAGGCCGCTCCCTCCAATCCTGGCGCTGCTCTCATGCTGGTGAGAGCATCGCCAGGATTGGTTAGGGGAGTTGGCTGTGTCCCGTGTTGGAGCCTGCCTTCAGAGAAGATAGAAAGGCGGAGGATGTTGCGTCGTGCAGGAAGGTAAGTGTATTTTATTTTATTAATTTTTTTGTGTCCCTCCGCCACCATCCTCGGTACATGCCAGCCCCCACTATTTCGGAACAACATGCCAGATATATTTACTTTGAAAGCTGGCAGTCTGTAGTGTCTGTCATCCAAATACAGCCCATATGTTGTATGTTTTTAGTGTTTCTGAGAAAATGGGAAAGGGTACTGCTACCCTGTGGAGAAAATCGTCGAGATATAGTATATGTTCGTGCCTCTGTGAAACCGGTCCACTCATTGTGCATATCTGAGTATATCAAATATATCTTAAGATTTGAAAAAAGTATTGACAATTGCAATAATGGCTTTGACTTTTGCCCACATATTTGTACATGGGGCTCATTTGTAAATAGAATTGGTCTGCAGCAGCCCAGTGTTGAAAGCCCCGTATGCAGTCAGCATGTCTGGCAACCTCGGATCTGATCTTCATAAGTCACAGTGTCTCCCCTTTGCCATATCAATCATGGTCTTGAGAAGACGTGGTCACAGCTGCCACTATCGCAGGTAAGCTGTCTCTATCTCCAATAAAAGAAGCCTCTGTGCACCTTGGTAAACAAGCAATGGCAAAGCCAGTAGGTCTGGCTTTAAAGTGGTAACACATGGACGCCCAAGCATGCAAAAAACTATGAAATAGACAATGTCTAATAGAACCAATTAGGCCTATAGCCTTTCTTGAGGAGTAAGCGTCTTATTTTATGCCTACCACATCTGAATTAGATGCTTAACACACATCGTTCCTGACCACTAGATCAATTTTTAGTGCTAGTCTGTTCTTTCTTTTCGTAGCTTAGTTTGATTATGGTACTGAGGCAATACATTTTCAAGATCTCAAAAGTTTAAGCATTAGTACTTCAGAGCCTTTTGATAAACATTACCATGCACAGAGGCTGCTGGGTGCTCTACATACTTGCGGCAAACTTAGGGAACTATAGGCAGCTATGCTTTCCCCACCTCAAAGAGTTTCTGGGCACCGGTAGGTTATTAGTGATTGAGGAGAGGGACACTAAGGAAAGGGATATAAGGCGAGGATGAAAGACAAATGAGTCAGTGGTGGCAGAAAGATGAGGAACCAAGTAAGTGGGCAGAGCCAGAGAATAAACAGAAGATCCTGGCAGCTGGAGAGCGGCTTGGCGCTTGCGGAAGAGCAGCCGGGCACACTGATTTGTATACAAGTGCCTGGCAGGAGAAGAATACAGTAACATCACAGGAGCTGCTATTCACACTAAAAGTGTAAGCAGTAGTCCAACAGTTGGAGAAAAGCCACTTGCAGCAACACCATCATGGTGTGCAGCAGGAGCCAAGATCCGGCAAGCCATTGGGATGGTCATTTTGAGGTCCGGCCATCCTGATGAGTGAACAGAAAAAAAGTTATGCAGCCATCTTAAGGTCAGGCTCGCACTTGAGCCTCAACAAAAACATTCACAAGAATACTTCTTTAAAATAGGATACTAATAAATTGCTTTCTGTACACAATGCATGTATGAGATATTAGACTAAATGTGTAATGATCAAGTGCACTTTTCGATCTGAAATAGCCCCTTATGTATTTTAATGGATTGAAATCAAACGACTTCCTAGGATGCAGAATGTTACACCCAGGGTCAAAAGCATGACAGTGAGAGAGTCATACTCCTCTTGGCTGCTCCAAGATTTGATTCACATCTCAGTACCAATGGTTGAATCTTGAGTCACACAAACAAGCTAATGGCTTAAGGAGGTTGACCCAAAGGCTACTCTTTCTGTATTGAAAACAAAAATGCCTCATTATGAGTTTGGCGGTGCGGGAGTGGGACCGCCCTGCTCCCGCACTGCCAAACCTATATACAAACCGCGCGCCAGATCAGGAGTTTTCTCCTGTCTGGCGAGCGGTTCTTTGGCGTTCCCAGGGCGGTGCCTATGAACGTCAAAGGCAGTGCCTGCACTGCATGGCTGTGCAGGTACTGGTGTGCATGCACACAGGAGGGCACATGTTGTGCCTCCCTGTGTGCATCCACATGGTGTGAGGCATAAGGGGGCCCTATATGAGAAAACTTGTAATATGCTTGGCGGGGCTGCAGCGGCCCACCAAGCATATTATGTCCTCAATACTGCTGCACCGCCACCAGTGATCTCTGGCGGTTGAAGTGGTCCCAAGGCCGCCACCACTGTGCCCCCATGAGTCTGGTGGTCCGTGGACCGGCAGACTCGTAATAAAGCCCTAAGTGTCACAGACAAATGCACTGTTAAGCCACATCTAAAAATAATCTTCTTGTGTTATACTTAAACTGTGTAAACTGTTCTGGTTGCACAGTGTTGTGGCAGATGATGGAGAGGTGCAGTCTGAGCAGCACCAAGCATCACTGTCACGTTTCCTAGTGCAATGCGTGATGTGCTGCCTAAATCCAGGTTATTAGTTGAATTTTGGGACGTGTAGGACTGTTCTATCATGGGATAAACAAGACTACAAGTTCCAGAAATCAAAGGATAGACCTGGATTGGGCAGCTCCTCACGCATGGACCTGGGAATCTTGACAGGGCTGCACAAGAACAATACCTCGGACACTGAGCAAACCATGGGTTTTGGTACAAGACCGTTTGAGAACTTCCCATTCCAATGCATATCTCTCTGATATTTACGGGGCAGGTAATTCTAGCTGCTATTTGCCTACGCATGGATAAAGCTGTGATCCTGATATTGCTGGAGCTTTCTGAATTCACCACCACCTAAAATGTATCCGTATTTCATTGCCAGCTGTCAGTCCAAAACTGGTTTGCACACGATGTGACTGTATTGGTGTAAGCACATCAGGGACACGTGGGGCTCTGGCTTCTCCATTTTTTAAATAAGAAATCCTGGAGCAGCAGACATTGCAGGGGGTACTGTGGTTACATGTGTATGTTTGCTGTGTAATGTCAATGATAAGACAAGAAGTGAATGACATTTCTGCTCTTTGTAAGTGAACGTGAATGTAATTCCATAAGCCAAAGCTCATCTGCTGGCTCGCTATATGTAGTTTTGAGGTAATGTTGCACACCTTTAGGCTGCCCAAAACAGGTCCTATATAATTATCATTTGTCTGTAAAAGGTGTGTCCAGACGGATTGAGAATGACAAGTAGTGTGGGGATGCCATATTCCTGTTTTTCCCCTGCATCCTGGTATATAGCCAGCTGAAAGCTGGTGACATTTCCAAACTCATATGGGCCGAAAAAATATGAAATTACCAAGTGAGTTGATGCTGGATTACTAATTCCCACGGCAATGCAGGTGTTTCTGCATTCTGACATTTTCTATGTGCATTTTAGCACTCATTCCAAGAGCAGAAATACCAATGCAGTATCCCAGCAGGGCTCTTAGGACGTCATACTCAGTTGCATCCTTCAGTGAATAAAGAAGGTTTGTAGAAAACAAAGGCAGTGGTGGTTGTTTGATCAGTTTTCCTAAATATTGTCAAGGTGTCGCGTGGAAAGAATTTGAGGTGCCTGACTCTCCTGCTCAGCCAACTAATAGCAGACAAAAGAAAGTCGCAGAAGCAAAAGGAGGCACTAAGTGATAACCACCCAGTCATTTTCTGAGGGTGACATAAAACAACTGATCCAGCGCGATATTAGCAAACAGCATTCATACACTAGATACTCACTTGGGCCCATACATTCATACTACGCTAATACTTACGCTGGGGTTATCAGTTGTTACTCTTTATCAAAATCCCTGCTACCAATTACCTTCCGATTGAAGAGTAATGACTTACCAATGAATCCTTTGCTAATTGGGAAGTTTAAAATGAGTGACATTCATTATAGTACATAATCCTGAAATAACCACTGAGTCAGGAAGTTTTAAAATGTTTATCTAAAGATTTAGCAGTGTAAATTACATAACCACATGGTACTTAATCGCATATCACGGATGAAGCATAGAATAATAATTATTGAATTAATGACGGTCTCTCAGAAAGGAGAAGATAGAGACAGCAGCGCAACTAAAGGTTGCATTTATATTTACCTAAGTGCGAGAACCAAACCCCTTGGCCAAGGAGTTGGAAAGAATAAGACCCAGGAAGGATGAAGAGCAAAGACCTCCTCCAGGATCAGGACAGGACCGGTGACCTCTCTACAACGACGCCTGCGTCGTTCCCCTCTCCGATACTCGGCTTCTCCTCGATTCTCCCGTGTCTCCCTTCTAAATGGACTCCGCCGCCCCCTCCTCAGGACCTCTTCTGGACAGGGATTCAGTCTGCAATCGATCAACTTGGCGGTCTGGAGCTCTTCTGTGCGTTCTGAGAGTAAGCTCTAGTCTCCTGTGCGCACTCTGCGGTCTGAGCTAGTCTAATTAACTAATTCTATATCTATTATACCCTTCTATGCCCATGTACCTCCCCTTAATGTTGCTAAAATATGGGACCACTACTTCTGATTGGACAGGGACAGGGGGTTGATCCTCACACCATATTGATTTAATTCGAATTCTGAAGACCTTTGTCTTTAAACTACCGCCCATCAATTTTAATACATTGGCTTTATTTCCCACCCGTCTCACGACAAAGTTTATTCATTTTCCATATACATAGTTGCAAGTTTGGCAAGAACACATGAATATATCAATATCGGCCATTAGGTCGTGGCCTTGGACGACGTCCAGGTTGACTTCATCTTTATTCTTTGGCAGCCAAGCAGGACACATGCGCAGAATCATTGTCTCTCGAGTTTCAGATCACCAACCCCAGGCCCAAGTTTACGAACTAATAAAAGTCAAAGAAGAAAATATTAAAATCACAAATAATATGTTTCACTGTATACCCACTCTTTCTACTCTATCCCTATTTACTTATAAATCTATCCCGCATTAGTAGCGTTAAGAAAACGACAATTTAATAATAATACAAGAGCAAGCTGAAGCATGTGAAAACCTCAAGCAGCCATTTTAATGCACACTACACTGCGCAGTAGCAGAAATTTCCCACCAAGCAAAGAAAGACGTCACACCATGTCATATGGTTGAGACATGCGCAGTAAGGTTCCCGCGCTTTAGCGGCCATTTTAGAAAAAGACAAGCGTTACTTGTTAGTTAGAACACATAGGCAAGCTTCCTTGCTATTCATGTAGTGTATGCAAAGTTAATATACACAATACAAAAATTAATAAATTAATACTGTGAGGAGTTTGCATTCGAGCAAGTCTCATTTTTGAGTCCTTGCTCCATCAATCCCCTCTCTGATGGCGTTTAAGAGCCATCAAAATACTACCCTCAATCAGATGCCAACTTCTAGCAAATGGTTTCATTCTCATTTTTACATTTTCTATTTTTAACATCCCCTTTCAATTTCTTGTATAATTCACTTCTCAAATCCTCAAGTTCAATTTCATCAACCTTTCTCTTCTTTCCTCTTCCTGTTACACTATACGATTCATTCTTTCTACAACATTTGCACCATATTATTATCGTCAGTACTATTATTGCTATTCCTGCTAAGGGTACTATTATTTGACCTATAAGCCCTTTTCCTACATTAGAAAACCAGGTCCCAATTGACGCAATACTACTTGTCAATCTTTCCCATACACTATCAACTTCCAGTGGTTTAAGTTCCTTCTCAAGTTTAGTTATATTCTGTATATACGTTCCAATTTCTGCACTTTTATCAAGAATGTAAGTGCAACAATGTTTCGTCTTCAGTAATTTACAGACTCCGCCCTCTTTTGCCAATAAAATATCAAGAGCAAGTCGATTTTGCATAACCATAGATCTAATCGCAACCATCTCCGCATTAATCATTAGAAATCCTCCAGCAGTATCCGTTGATAAACGATCAACCACTGAAGACAATTTACATATTTTCCTTGAGTTCAGAATTATTCCCACAGAAGGTATCAATGCACCAAATATATCACCTACAATTTCAGAAAAACTAGCTCTTTTACTACGTGTTAATTCGCTATTGTTTTCATTGCTCCCAGTGTTTCTTTTTACGTGGTATATTTTTGGAAATACTATTCCAAAATAACAACTTCCATACCACCGTGCAGGAAGCCTAAAATAAGCCTTATTCCCGCATACATAATAGATTCCAGGAAAAACTGAATCTGTTCCTCCTTTTATTCCCCAACCTCCAAGGATTAAGAAATTGTGTTCACATTCACTGGTACCGATGAAAACATTGTTATAATCAGTCCTTAATCTATGTAGACAAATTTTCCCCGTCTTTACAAAATCCAGAGCCATAGCAGCTTGAGCCTTGCCAGGTGTGTAACTCCCTTCTTTCTCAGCCCAAGGTGGCAAATGAGCCTTATGCTCAGAAGCTTTCTTTTGAAAATCTTGTCTTCTATCTTCTACTAAATTCAAAAATATCTTTTCTTCTTCGTGTAAAGAACATGTTAGATTGTGTCTATGTGCATGTGTTATGTCTATCAATTTCATTGTTAAGAAAAATTCTCCCATAAACTGTGCGTCTTGACTACTAAGCATTGGGTTCATACTCTTTCGAATTGGAACCTCAGAAAATATCACATCTATGTTTGAATAATAATATTGAAGTCTCCCTGTTCTATAAAATAAACTAGCTAATACACTACATGATATACCATATGTCAATGGTAAGTGATGATATGTTAATCCTTCTGCTACTGATTCGGGTAACTTCATACAGACATAACAATTACTAACTTCCATGGTATCTACATATTGAAATAATAACTTTGTGAAAACATTTAAACTAGTGTCGTTATCAGTTATTTCATGATGAAATTCTGGTTCATTTTCTGCCATTAGTTCTACTCTATTTCCCTTCATGTGTGCTGTCCTTCCTTTAGTTTCGTTATTAATCTTTTTATCCATTATCATAAGGTAAGGGACTGCTACGATCAGGACTAACCATACTATAAGCACCATTACTAGACTACATATGCATATTGCACAGCATCTTCTACAACATCTCTGTTTTGGTCTCCCAGCAACTCTATCAACAGGCATTTCGACAAGGAAGATTGCTCTTCTTATCTATTTTTCTCTTTTCTTTATATGACTCTTTTGCGTAGTCAAGGTGGTCTTGTTTCTTTCTCGTACGTCAGTTCTGCACTTGTTCCTTCTTCACCACTTTCACTTGACTCTGAGCTCTCGTAATCTTCAAGAATAATGTAAGTCCAATCAGGACCCTTGAATTTGTTATTCACAAGTTTCAGTCTCTTGCTTCTTCTTTTCTTAGTTCTGTTTTCTTGTTCGGTTTGACTTGTTACTTCATTTACTTGATCTGGATCTTCACTTCTGGTTGTTATGTGGTATTTTACTCTTTTAATGACACTAGGCCAATGATCACCTTTTCTTATTTTCTTTGTTTGCACTATTTCTTTATTTTTGTCTTCAGCAATCTCTTTATTTTCACAGTTTGACACCTTTTCGTTTTCTGCAATTACTGTTTTTCTTTCTTGCTCTTTTTCAGGCCTTATTTGTTTTTCTTCTGCAGCTCCTCCGTGAGTTTCCAATAATTGACCTTGTTCTTTGTTTAATTCTTCATGTTTATGTTTCTCGAGATCTTTTTCTTCTGTGTGATTTTCTGGATCTAACTGGTTCTGATCAGGGCTTATTGCACTTTGTACTTCTGCAGCCTGACCGGATTCTTCAAACCTGTCTGTCCCTGCTCAAAACTTGGTGGTTTTTCGTTATTTTGAGCCCAGTTTCCTTTCCCTATGTGGTCCTGCTCAGGTTCTTTTATTGTATGTTCTTCTTTTCCCTGAGCTGCTTCTTCTTCACCTATCTGATCTTCTTCAATTTCTTCCAATTTTGTTTGACTTCTTGTTCTGTAGTAAACTTCAGGAATTTCTACCACCGGTATCCAGTCCTGACTTGTGCTCGGTTGTTCTTCTGCAGCTTCTCTTGAATCTCGAGCCTGAGATTCTTCAGCTGGGCAACCTACAGCTTCCTCAGTGATTGATGCTGACTGAGGATTTTGTTCTTCAGGGTCTGGTACTCTTTTGGTGTGGCTTACATGAATCCAATTAGGAAATCCTGCACACTTCACTGCTGTATTGGTAGTCAGTATGACCTGACAAGGTTTTCCCCATCTAGGTGATAGACACGTCTCTCTGGTGTGATTCTTCACTACCACCCAGTCACCAGGATTCAGATCATGTTCTTGTTCAGGCTGCCTCGAAACTGCGTCTTCTCCGACCTGATGAGAGACAGAACGCACTAGGTCAGCCAATCCTTTGCAATAATCCAGAACCATATCATCAGATATATTCAGCAGTTTGTTTATGGGAACATGTGCTTGTCTCATTGCTCTTCCCATCATTATCTCGTGTGGGCTCAGTCCCGTATTTCTATCAGGAATGCTTCTTAGTCCCATTAAGACAAGTGGCAATGCATCTGGCCACTCCAATGATGTTGATGCACACATTTTTCCCAGTCTGGATTTTATAGTGCCATTCAATTGTTCAACCACTCCAGAAGCCTCTGGACGATATGCAAAGTGCAATTTTTGTTCAATTTGGAATGCTTCACAGATTATTTGAATCACTTCACTGTTAAAATGTTTTCCTCTATCTGATTCCAAAGTTACTGGGAAACCAAACCTAGGAATGAGTTCTCGTAGTAATAGCTTTGCGACTGTAATGCTGTCACTCCTCCTGGTAGGGTAAGCCTCCACCCACTTTGAAAACAGACATACTATGACTAGTACATATTTCAACCCTCTGCATGGTGGTAACTGTATAAAGTCGAACTGGAGTCTTATAAATGGACCCTCTGCCTTCCCAATCTTCCCAAACCCGATTATTGTCTTCCTCCCTGGATTATGCATCTGGCAAGTCAAACATCTCTGGCAAAGGCTCTCTGCTACAGCCCTGAACTTGGGATTGTACCAGTTCTGTCTGAAAAGCCTAATCATTGCATCTCTCCCTATGTGTGTGTCTCCATGATACATCCTGGCCATTTGAGAGAGCAGACAGTCAGGCATGACGCCATCAGCACAAATCCACACTTCATCATCTCCCCTTTGGGAACAACCCACTTTGACCCATGTTTTCTTCTCATTTTCATCAGCACCATCTTGCAATCTTCTAACCTCATTCCATGTTTCAGGTGGCATATACAGCATAAGTTGGCAGCTGATTCCCATTCTTTCCACCCTTTTATTGACTGACAATCTATTTCTGGCACAATGTTGAGCCACAAGATCTGCATATCGATTGCCGATTACCACCCAGTCATCTCCTGACTGGTGTGCGGCACACTTCACCACAGCCAATTCTTTTGGTGATTGTATTGCTTCCAGCAATTCCCTTACAAATTGTCAATTTTTAATGGGGGATCCTGAAGAAGTCATGAAATACCTCTGCATCCATAGTTGGCCAAAATCATGCACAACCCCGTAACCATATTGGCTATCTGTAAATATAGTTACTTTTTGATTCCTCCCAATTTTGCACGCTTTTATCAAAGCAATCAATTCAGCTTCTTGTGCAGATTTTACTCCTGGTAAATAGGATGCTTCGACTATTCCAGTTAATTCACACACCGCATAGGCAGCAGTTAGTTTACCATCTTCATGCCTCTGGCATGAACCATCAACAAACAGCTCCCTGTCTGGCTTTCTAAGGGGCTGTTCCTCAATGTCTGGACGTGGTTTTGTGCATAACTCTGTGACTTGTAAACAATCATGTTCTTCTTCTTCGTCATTTTGAATTTCCTCATGATATGGGTCTGGCAGTAAGGTAGCGGGATTTACTATTGTACACCTCACTATGTTCACATTTTCAGCACCCATTATTATTCTCTCATATTTAGTCAGCTGACTAGGAGTAAGATGCTGAGTTCGAGTTCTTGTCAACAGAATCACAACTGCATGTGGAACAAACACCTTTACTGGGTGTCCCATTACAATTGACTCACTTTGTTCAATACTTAAACAGGTAGCCGCCACTGCTTTTAAGCAGCCTGGCAATGCGGCTGCCACTGGATCCAATGTAGCAGAAAAATATGCTATAGGACGTCTGTCCAAACCATGTCTCTGGGTTAGGACTGAACGTGCACAATTTTCTCTCTCATGACAGAACAATGCGAAGCTTCTCTTATAGTCGGGCATGCCTAGGGCCGGTGCTGAACACAGAGCATTTCTCAATTTTACAAAAGCTCCTACACTCTCATCATCCCATTCAACTGGGTCCTTGGCTTTCTTTTTTGTCATTTGAATTAGGGGTTTTGCTAACAAGGAAAATCCTAGTATCCATTGTCGACAGTAACCTACTATTCCTAGGAACATTCTCACTTCTCTTTGGGTTACAGGCATTTGCATTTTCTTAATCAATTGTACTCTTTCCAAGGTTATTCTTCTTTTTCCCCTCTCAATTTGGTGTCCCAGATATTTAACTGCTGTTGTACAGAACTGCAATTTTTCTGGTGAGACTTTATGCCCTTCTTCAGCCAAATGATTTAATAGTGCTATGGAATTAACAACACAGTCCTCTCTGGTGTTCGATGCCACCAGTAAGTCGTCGATATATTGCACTAGGACTGAGCTTCCTGGCATTACTAGTTTCTCTAGGCACTTTTTCAATAACTGATTGAAAATAGAAGGACTTTCTGTGTACCCCTGAGGAACACGATTCCATACATAGACTTTGTTCTCAAATTTAAATGAAAAAAGATACTGGCTGTCTGGGTGCAATGGTATTGAAAAGAACGCTTGGCATAAATCAATCACTGTGAACCATCCTGCACTCCAAGGAATCTGGTATAGGATTACTGCAGGATTGGGCACTAGAGGACAACAAGGTTCCACAATCTTATTTATTTTGCGCAGGTCTTGAACAATCCTATATTTTCCGCTAGGTTTCTTTAAACCCATTATTGGTGAATTACATGGGCTACTCATTACTTCTCTTAGTATGTTTTGTTCTACCATTCGATTGATTTCTTCAATGACTCCTGTCTTTACTTCTGCACTCATTTTGTACTGTCTAGTATTTGGGAAAATCGCACCTTCTTTTACAGTAATTTTAACCGGGTCTATTTTGGCCATAAGTCCTACTTCCTTTCCTGTGAAATCCCATACTGTGGGGTTTACTGTAGTTTTTAATTCTTCTGGCAGCTCATCTTTTGTTATTAAAGAAACCATCTCATCTACCTCTGTACCTTGTTTTGCAATCATAAACTTATATACATGATCTTCATCTGGGGTCTGAACTGCCACACCATCCGGGGTGCAGAAAATTGTGCAATTCATCTTGCATAGTAAATCACGACCTAATAAATTTACTGGACTGGAATCACACACTACAAATTGATGCATTTCTCTGAAATTTCCAATTTTAACTTCCATTGGTTCGGTAAGAGGTGTTCTAATCTTTCGATTAGCTACTCCCCCTACTTGGATAGCTTCTCCAGAGAGGGAAGGTCTGGAATGTCTGCTGTTCTCACAGTAGACCGGGTAGCACCAGTGTCCAAAAGGAAAGTAATATCATTACCTTTCACATTCCCTTCAACATATGGACCTGACTGATCTACCGATAAGGATGCGCCAAGTACGCACTCCTTCTCCCCCTCTCCTAGGCACCGTCATGAACTGTATTGACAGAAATCGTCCTGTAAAAGAAACTGTGATGTTACATAATCATTCTTACCACTTCCTCCTTGATATCCGACGTCTGTACCGTGGTTTGCTCTGCTTACATTACCCTGAATAGGTGCAGGTGGCAACTGACTGAGGATTTACACCCTGCTGTGAGTCATTCTGCGTCTGTGGATTTAAATTTTGATTTGGGCCATTATTATTCCGAATCTTTTTACATTCATCCTTCCAATGCCCCAATTTTCCGCATCCATGACAAGGAAATTTCTTTTTAGCTTCTTCTCTACTCATTCGTCCTCTCACTTTTCCACCATTCCCAGTATCGCCATTTGTTCCAGAATCCTTTCCTTGATTTTCACTTGGATTATCCAAATTAATTCCCTGTTTCTCAGCCATTTTCACCTGTGCCCACATTACTTTTTCCTGCAATTTCTTGTGCCTATCCTCAATATCGTCTCCACAGTATTTCGCATATTTCAGAATCTCGTCTATGGGCTTCCCTTGCCAACATAACATGTGCTGCTTAATCATCTGACAAATTTCTGGCTTCAGACCATAAACAAATCGATAAACAAACTGACTCATGTTCTTGTCTCCAATGTCCTCAAATCCACTATACTGCTTAAATACCTGCAATAAACGCTCATAATAGGCGTGTACCGATTCACTAGCTTCTTGGGTGGTTCGGTCTATTTTCACCCAATCTGTTTCTTTCGGTGGTATTTTGCCTTTCAGGTAAGTTATCACCTGCTGATACTTTTTCATTACATCATTTGACGGGGCACCTGTTTTTGGATCTCTAGGATACTCTTCACTTGGCCAATCAACTGTAATTTTACAATCTGTCCACAAATCGGCAGGTACCACTATGTCAAACAAACCATCTAAATCTTTCAACAATACCTTTGACACCTTCACAAACCTCTCAACCTGCTTGTACCATTCAATTGGTTTTTCTCTCAACTTTGGAAAATCATTCGTGAATGACAAAATATCCTGTCTACTCCATGGGACATGTACATAGCCCCCTCCTGGAACTTCTCGCATCGGATACATTTGATCTGTCTTCCCTGTTTCCTTCATTAAATATTCAGAGGCAGTTCTACTGGATCGTGCCTCTTCCTTTTTCTTTGCCCATCGAACTCTCCATTTATCTAGGTCTCCCCATTTTTGCAAGACTGTCATTAACTCCTTTACTTGTAACTTTCTTCCAGAGGCATTCATATTTTCTAAATCTTTGTCTGAAAAATCTGCTCTATAGGGTTTCTGCAACACCTTTGATCTCCCTATTTCAATTCCCATCTGCAGAGCCAAATCTGATAATTTTTCATGGAATATTTTTACATTTCTGGTGATACTTCTGCATACGAACAATAATTCTTCTTCATCGTAAGCATTTAGGCGATCTAGCCCCACATTTCCTGCTATTATTTCTTCTAATTCGACTTTTAATTTATAAATATCAAAATTTTTTGGAGGTGTACACTGCTGATCTGATCCTTGTGCCCACCTTTCTAAGTCTTCTGGACTAACTACAGTGACACTTTTTGCTCCTGATGAAGTTATCAAGTTTATCTCTTTCGAGCACCCAGGTGTAGTTCTTCTGGGAGTACTATTGACAGAATCCGAATTGGTAAATCCATTAATGATATCGTAGATTCACAATCACTAAAATGATCCTCAACCATTACTGTTGCTTCAGGTTTAGGAATATTCACAGGAGTAGGCATAACTAACGGTGGAGGACAGTTTCCCTGATTACCATATAATGGGACTACTGGACCAATGGTTACAGGTATGGTCAAAGAGTCAGGATGTACTTTTATCTGTGTTATTTTCTGTATTAATTCTGCTCTGGTCTTCTCTAGGGCTTCTTTTTCTTTATCGTGAAGTATCCTACTGGGGGTGAAATCATGCATCACCTGTGGTACTAATGGAGTTTTTAACAGTGGGGCACTTGGAGTGCATCCACTTGTCCCTTCCTGATATGGTGGTGGGTTCCTTAATATTTCTTCTATAAATTCATCTTCGGAATCTCCATTTCTCATTAAATGTTTTGTCTTTTCTGTGCATTTGCTCCCTAATTTTTCTTCTGCTGTTAACAATGGATACACTCCTTCTGTAAGCATTGCCCTCCTCCATTGTTTCATCTGACCATCCCTAGACTCATGTTGGTATCTGGGAAAAAATCCTCGATAACCCCTATTACTCCTGGATCGGTCACGCTCAAATGCCTCGGTTTCCCATTCCTCTAAGGCTTCGTATTGAGTTAATCTAGGTCTGTGTTCCAAATCATTCATCCTCAATCTCAAATTTTGAAGAATTCTCCCATTGAAAGTACCATTCTCGGGAAATGCTAATATTCCATCATTTTTGGTATATTCTATCCAATTCTCTATCCATACTCAAGTATGATAACCTCTCTCCATCATCATGAATGAAGCGGGCGTTTTAGCTGGTGGAATGATAATTCCTTCCCTAGTTTTGATTGGTTTATCCTTTTTAAAATAGTTATTAATCTTTTGCAGAAAGGACATTTTTCTCTTCTCTCCCTACATTTTATCTAGTCTTCGGTGTATAAAGTTATATTCTGCAAAACCTAGGAATCTCCTATCCGGACGAGTTCCTGTTAAAGTCGGATCGCGTTTTAACATGCAATCTTTATCCACTAAGATTTTAGCTTCTAGAATATCAACCAATCAAGTGCCTGCTAACTTTTATCTCTGAACCAATCCTAGCGCGGCCTTTCTGTGACGTTTGTCTGTCAACCCCTCCTTTACAATCTGCTCTTCTCTGTCCCTCGCTGTTTCAACCAATCCCAGCGCGGCACCTGTGACGTCAGTACTACTCCTGACTACTGACCCCTCCTTTACAAGAGTCGTTCCACACCCGCTGATTTAACCAATCCCAGCGCGGCGTGTGTGACGTCAGCTCCCTCTCCGGCAGCTGACCCTCCCTTTACAAAATCTTATGCAAACTTTATTTTCTCTATAAATCTTTAATTAAATTTCAGTAACAACATAATACATTCGCTATCGTGCCAGTTTCTCTAAAATAGAAAAGATAGTTTTCTCTCACTCTTAGTAAAACCTTTCCGTTTACTAAACATACACTACGAGTAAAACCCTTCCGTTTACTCTTCACACAAGCTCCAGAAGTACCTGTTACTTCTTCAATGTTACCCTTTCTAGGTGATATAACATCAAATTTTCACCAGCGTACTCCTTTGCTATTACTCACACGCATACATTCCCTAACCAGTACTGATAGTCCTGCTTAACTTTTCAGTACTATTTATGCCTGACAGATAACCTCACTGCAGTATGGCTTCCACTTACCATCTGCTATTCAATTTTCCCCGGGGATTCTAGACAACATAAAACAAACTTTGAATACACAGATGTTAGTTCATAAAAATACATTTCTCATTACCCAATTAACAAAGAGTAACCATCCTCTGATTACCAGAAAACTGATCCAGCGCGATATTAGCAAACAGCATTCATACACTAGATACTCACTTGGGCCCATACATTCATACTACGCTAATACTTACGCTGGGGTTATCAGTTGTTACTCTTTATCAAAATCCCTGCTACCAATTACCTTCCGATTGAAGAGTAATGACTTACCAATGAATCCTTTGCTAATTGGGAAGTTTAAAATGAGTGACATTCATTATAGTACATAATCCTGAAATAACCACTGAGTCAGGAAGTTTTAAAATGTTTATCTAAAGATTTAGCAGAGTAAATTACATAACCACATGGTACTTAATCGCATATCACGGATGAAGCATAGAATAATAATTATTGAATTAATGACGGTCTCTCAGAAAGGAGAAGATAGAGACAGCAGCGCAACTAAAGGTTGCATTTATATTTACCTAAGTGCGAGAACCAAACCCCTTGGCCAAGGAGTTGGAAAGAATAAGACCCAGGAAGGATGAAGAGCAAAGACCTCCTCCAGGATCAGGACAGGACCGGTGACCTCTCTACAACGACGCCTGCGTCGTTCCCCTCTCCGATACTCGGCTTCTCCTCGATTCTCCCGTGTCTCCCTTCTAAATGGACTCCGCCGCCCCCTCCTCAGGACCTCTTCTGGACAGGGATTCAGTCTGCAATCGATCAACTTGGCGGTCTGGAGCTCTTCTGTGCGTTCTGAGAGTAAGCTCTAGTCTCCTGTGCGCACTCTGCGGTCTGAGCTAGTCTAATTAACTAATTCTATATCTATTATACCCTTCTACGCCCATGTACCTCCCCTTAATGTTGCTAAAATATGGGACCACTACTTCTGATTGGACAGGGACAGGGGGTTGATCCTCACACCATATTGATTTAATTCGAATTCTGAAGACCTTTGTCTTTAAACTACCGCCCATCAATTTTAATACATTGGCTTTATTTCCCACCCGTCTCACGACAAAGTTTATTCATTTTCCATATACATAGTTGCAAGTTTGGCAAGAACACATGAATATATCAATATCGGCCATTAGGTCGTGGCCTTGGACGACGTCCAGGTTGACTTCATCTTTATTCTTTGGCAGCCAAGCAGGACACATGCGCAGAATCATTGTCTCTCGAGTTTCAGATCACCAACCCCAGGCCCAAGTTTACGAACTAATAAAAGTCAAAGAAGAAAATATTAAAATCACAAATAATATGTTTCACTGTATACCCACTCTTTCTACTCTATCCCTATTTACTTATAAATCTATCCCGCATTAGTAGCGTTAAGAAAACGACAATTTAATAATAATACAAGAGCAAGCTGAAGCATGTGAAAACCTCAAGCAGCCATTTTAATGCACACTACACTGCGCAGTAGCAGAAATTTCCCACCAAGCAAAGAAAGACGTCACACCATGTCATATGGTTGAGACATGCGCAGTAAGGTTCCCGCGCTTTAGCGGCCATTTTAGAAAAAGACAAGCGTTACTTGTTAGTTAGAACACATAGGCAAGCTTCCTTGCTATTCATGTAGTGTATGCAAAGTTAATATACACAATACAAAAATTAATAAATTAATACTGTGAGGAGTTTGCATTCGAGCAAGTCTCATTTTTGAGTCCTTGCTCCATCAATCCCCTCTCTGATGGCGTTTAAGAGCCATCAAAATACTACCCTCAATCAGATGCCAACTTCTAGCAAATGGTTTCATTCTCATTTTTACATTTTCTATTTTTAACATCCCCTTTCAATTTCTTGTATAATTCACTTCTCAAATCCTCAAGTTCAATTTCATCAACCTTTCTCTTCTTTCCTCTTCCTGTTACACTATACGATTCATTCTTTCTACAACATTTGCACCATATTATTATCGTCAGTACTATTATTGCTATTCCTGCTAAGGGTACTAGTATTTGACCTATAAGCCCTTTTCCTACATTAGAAAACCAGGTCCCAATTGACGCAATACTACTTGTCAATCTTTCCCATACACTATCAACTTCCAGTGGTTTAAGTTCCTTCTCAAGTTTAGTTATATTCTGTATATACGTTCCAATTTCTGCACTTTTATCAAGAATGTAAGTGCAACAATGTTTCGTCTTCAGTAATTTACAGACTCCGCCCTCTTTTGCCAATAAAATATCAAGAGCAAGTCGATTTTGCATAACCATAGATCTAATCGCAACCATCTCCGCATTAATCATTAGAAATCCTCCAGCAGTATCCGTTGATAAACGATCAACCACTGAAGACAATTTACATATTTTCCTTGAGTTCAGAATTATTCCCACAGAAGGTATCAATGCACCAAATATATCACCTACAATTTCAGAAAAACTAGCTCTTTTACTACGTGTTAATTCGCTATTGTTTTCATTGCTCCCAGTGTTTCTTTTTACGTGGTATATTTTTGGAAATCCTATTCCAAAATAACAACTTCCATACCACCGTGCAGGAAGCCTAAAATAAGCCTTATTCCTGCATACATAATAGATTCCAGGAAAAACTGAATCTGTTCCTCCTTTTATTCCCCAACCTCCAAGAATTAAGAAATTGTGTTCACATTCACTGGTACCGATGAAAACATTGTTATAATCAGTCCTTAATCTATGTAGACAAATTTTCCCCGTCTTTACAAAATCCAGAGCCATAGCAGCTTGAGCCTTGCCAGGTGTGTAACTCCCTTCTTTCTCAGCCCAAGGTGGCAAATGAGCCTTATGCTCAGAAGCTTTCTTTTGAAAATCTTGTCTTCTATCTTCTACTAAATTCAAAAATATCTTTTCTTCTTCGTGTAAAGAACATGTTAGATTGTGTCTATGTGCATGTGTTATGTCTATCAATTTCATTGTTAAGAAAAATTCTCCCATAAACTGTGCGTCTTGACTACTAAGCATTGGGTTCATACTCTTTCGAATTGGAACCTCAGAAAATATCACATCTATGTTTGAATAATAATATTGAAGTCTCCCTGTTCTATAAAATAAACTAGCTAATACACTACATGACATACCATATGTCAATGGTAAGTGATGATATGTTAATCCTTCTGCTACTGATTCGGGTAACTTCATACAGACATAACAATTACTAACTTCCATGGTATCTACATATTGAAATAATAACTTTGTGAAAACATTTAAACTAGTGTCGTTATCAGTTATTTCATGATGAAATTCTGGTTCATTTTCTGCCATTAGTTCTACTCTATTTCCCTTCATGTGTGCTGTCCTTCCTTTAGTTTCGTTATTAATCTTTTTATCCATTATCATAAGGTAAGGGACTGCTACGATCAGGACTAACCATACTATAAGCACCATTACTAGACTACATATGCATATTGCACAGCATCTTCTACAACATCTCTGTTTTGGTCTCCCAGCAACTCTATCAACAGGCATTTCGACAAGGAAGATTGCTCTTCTTATCTATTTTTCTCTTTTCTTTATATGACTCTTTTGCGTAGTCAAGGTGGTCTTGTTTCTTTCTCGTACGTCAGTTCTGCACTTGTTCCTTCTTCACCACTTTCACTTGACTCTGAGCTCTCGTAATCTTCAAGAATAATGTAAGTCCAATCAGGACCCTTGAATTTGTTATTCACAAGTTTCAGTCTCTTGCTTCTTCTTTTCTTAGTTCTGTTTTCTTGTTCGGTTTGACTTGTTACTTCATTTACTTGATCTGGATCTTCACTTCTGGTTGTTATGTGGTATTTTACTCTTTTAATGACACTAGGCCAATGATCACCTTTTCTTATTTTCTTTGTTTGCACTATTTCTTTATTTTTGTCTTCAGCAATCTCTTTATTTTCACTGTTTGACACCTTTTCGTTTTCTGCAATTACTGTTTTTCTTTCTTGCTCTTTTTCAGGCCTTATTTGTTTTTCTTCTGCAGCTCCTCCGTGAGTTTCCAATAATTGACCTTGTTCTTTGTTTAATTCTTCATGTTTATGTTTCTCGAGATCTTTTTCTTCTGTGTGATTTTCTGGATCTAACTGGTTCTGATCAGGGCTTATTGCACTTTGTACTTCTGCAGCCTGACCGGATTCTTCAAACCTGTCTGTCCCTGCTCAAAACTTGGTGGTTTTTCGTTATTTTGAGCCCAGTTTCCTTTCCCTATGTGGTCCTGCTCAGGTTCTTTTATTGTATGTTCTTCTTTTCCCTGAGCTGCTTCTTCTTCACCTATCTGATCTTCTTCAATTTCTTCCAATTTTGTTTGACTTCTTGTTCTGTAGTAAACTTCAGGAGTTTCTACCACCGGTATCCAGTCCTGACTTGTGCTCGGTTGTTCTTCTGCAGCTTCTCTTGAATCTCGAGCCTGAGATTCTTCAGCTGGGCAACCTACAGCTTCCTCAGTGATTGATGCTGACTGAGGATTTTGTTCTTCAGGGTCTGGTACTCTTTTGGTGTGGCTTACATGAATCCAATTAGGAAATCCTGCACACTTCACTGCTGTATTGGTAGTCAGTATGACCTGACAAGGTTTTCCCCATCTAGGTGATAGACACGTCTCTCTGGTGTGATTCTTCACTACCACCCAGTCACCAGGATTCAGATCATGTTCTTGTTCAGGCTGCCTCGAAACTGCGTCTTCTCCGACCTGATGAGAGACAGAACGCACTAGGTCAGCCAATCCTTTGCAATAATCCAGAACCATATCATCAGATATATTCAGCAGTTTGTTTATGGGAACATGTGCTTGTCTCATTGCTCTTCCCATCATTATCTCGTGTGGGCTCAGTCCCGTATTTCTATCAGGAATGCTTCTTAGTCCCATTAAGACAAGTGGCAATGCATCTGGCCACTCCAATGATGTTGATGCACACATTTTTCCCAGTCTGGATTTTACAGTGCCATTCAATTGTTCAACCACTCCAGAAGCCTCTGGACGATATGCAAAGTGCAATTTTTGTTCAATTTGGAGTGCTTCACAGATTATTTGAATCACTTCACTGTTAAAATGTTTTCCTCTATCTGATTCCAAAGTTACTGGGAAACCAAACCTAGGAATGAGTTCTCGTAGTAATAGCTTTGCGACTGTAATGCTGTCACTCCTCCTGGTAGGGTAAGCCTCCACCCACTTTGAAAACAGACATACTATGACTAGTACATATTTCAACCCTCTGCATGGTGGTAACTGTATAAAGTCGAACTGGAGTCTTATAAATGGACCCTCTGCCTTCCCAATCTTCCCAAACCCGATTATTGTCTTCCTCCCTGGATTATGCATCTGGCAAGTCAAACATCTCTGGCAAAGGCTCTCTGCTACAGCCCTGAACTTGGGATTGTACCAGTTCTGTCTGAAAAGCCTAATCATTGCATCTCTCCCTATGTGTGTGTCTCCATGATACATCCTGGCCATTTGAGAGAGCAGACAGTCAGGCATGACGCCATCAGCACAAATCCACACTTCATCATCTCCCCTTTGGGAACAACCCACTTTGACCCATGTTTTCTTCTCATTTTCATCAGCACCACCTTGCAATCTTCTAACCTCATTCCATGTTTCAGGTGGCATATACAGCATAAGTTGGCAGCTGATTCCCATTCTTTCCACCCTTTTATTGACTGACAATCTATTTCTGGCACAATGTTGAGCCACAAGATCTGCATATCGATTGCCGATTACCACCCAGTCATCTCCTGACTGGTGTGCGGCACACTTCACCACAGCCAATTCTTTTGGTGATTGTATTGCTTCCAGCAATTCCCTTACAAATTGTCCATTTTTAATGGGGGATCCTGAAGAAGTCATGAAATACCTCTGCATCCATAGTTGGCCAAAATCATGCACAACCCCGTAACCATATTGGCTATCTGTAAATATAGTTACTTTTTGATTCCTCCCAATTTTGCACGCTTTTATCAAAGCAATCAATTCAGCTTCTTGTGCAGATTTTACTCCTGGTAAATAGGATGCTTCGACTATTCCAGTTAATTCACACACCGCATAGGCAGCAGTTAGTTTACCATCTTCATGCCTCTGGCATGAACCATCAACAAACAGCTCCCTGTCTGGCTTTCTAAGGGGCTGTTCCTCAATGTCTGGACGTGGTTTTGTGCATAACTCTGTGACTTGTAAACAATCATGTTCTTCTTCTTCGTCATTTTGAATTTCCTCATGATATGGGTCTGGCAGTAAGGTAGCGGGATTTACTATTGTACACCTCACTATGTTCACATTTTCAGCACCCATTATTATTCTCTCATATTTAGTCAGCCGACTAGGAGTAAGATGCTGAGTTCGAGTTCTTGTCAACAGAATCACAACTGCATGTGGAACAAACACCTTTACTGGGTGTCCCATTACAATTGACTCACTTTGTTCAATACTTAAACAGGTAGCCGCCACTGCTTTTAAGCAGCCTGGCAATGCGGCTGCCACTGGATCCAATGTAGCAGAAAAATATGCTATAGGACGTCTGTCCAAACCATGTCTCTGGGTTAGGACTGAACGTGCACAATTTTCTCTCTCATGACAGAACAATGCGAAGCTTCTCTTATAGTCGGGCATGCCTAGGGCCGGTGCTGAACACAGAGCATTTCTCAATTTTACAAAAGCTCCTACACTCTCATCATCCCATTCAACTGGGTCCTTGGCTTTCTTTTTTGTCATTTGAATTAGGGGTTTTGCTAACAAGGAAAATCCTAGTATCCATTGTCGACAGTAACCTACTATTCCTAGGAACATTCTCACTTCTCTTTGGGTTACAGGCATTTGCATTTTCTTAATCAATTGTACTCTTTCCAAGGTTATTCTTCTTTTCCCCTCTCAATTTGGTGTCCCAGATATTTAACTGCTGTTGTACAGAACTGCAATTTTTCTGGTGAGACTTTATGCCCTTCTTCAGCCAAATGATTTAATAGTGCTATGGAATTAACAACACAGTCCTCTCTGGTGTTCGATGCCACCAGTAAGTCGTCGATATATTGCACTAGGACTGAGCTTCCTGGCATCACTAGTTTCTCTAGGCACTTTTTCAATAACTGATTGAAAATAGAAGGACTTTCTGTGTACCCCTGAGGAACACGATTCCATACATAGACTTTGTTCTCAAATTTAAATGAAAAAAGATACTGGCTGTCTGGGTGCAATGGTATTGAAAAGAACGCTTGGCATAAATCAATCACTGTGAACCATCCTGCACTCCAAGGAATCTGGTATAGGATTACTGCAGGATTGGGCACTAGAGGACAACAAGGTTCCACAATCTTATTTATTTTGCGCAGGTCTTGAACAATCCTATATTTTCCGCTAGGTTTCTTTAAACCCATTATTGGTGAATTACATGGGCTACTCATTACTTCTCTTAGTATGTTTTGTTCTACCATTCGATTGATTTCTTCAATGACTCCTGTCTTTACTTCTGCACTCATTTTGTACTGTCTAGTATTTGGGAAAATCGCACCTTCTTTTACAGTAATTTTAACCGGGTCTATTTTGGCCATAAGTCCTACTTCCTTTCCTGTGAAATCCCATACTGTGGGGTTTACTGTAGTTTTTAATTCTTCTGGCAGCTCATCTTTTGTTATTAAAGAAACCATCTCATCTACCTCTGTACCTTGTTTTGCAATCATAAACTTATATACATGATCTTCATCTGGGGTCTGAACTGCCACACCATCCGGGGTGCAGAAAATTGTGCAATTCATCTTGCATAGTAAATCACGACCTAATAAATTTACTGGACTGGAATCACACACTACAAATTGATGCATTTCTCTGAAATTTCCAATTTTAACTTCCATTGGTTCGGTAAGAGGTGTTCTAATCTTTCGATTAGCTACTCCCCCTACTTGGATAGCTTCTCCAGAGAGGGGAAGGTCTGGAATGTCTGCTGTTCTCACAGTAGACCGGGTAGCACCAGTGTCCAAAAGGAAAGTAATATCATTACCTTTCACATTCCCTTCAACATATGGACCTGACTGATCTACCGATAAGGATGCGCCAAGTACGCACTCCTTCTCCCCCTCTCCTAGGCACCGTCATGAACTGTATTGACAGAAATCGTCCTGTAAAAGAAACTGTGATGTTACATAATCATTCTTACCACTTCCTCCTTGATATCCGACGTCTGTACCGTGGTTTGCTCTGCTTACATTACCCTGAATAGGTGCAGGTGGCAACTGACTGAGGATTTACACCCTGCTGTGAGTCATTCTGCGTCTGTGGATTTAAATTTTGATTTGGGCCATTATTATTCCGAATCTTTTTACATTCATCCTTCCAATGCCCCAATTTTCCGCATCCATGACAAGGAAATTTCTTTTTAGCTTCTTCTCTACTCATTCGTCCTCTCACTTTTCCACCATTCCCAGTATCGCCATTTGTTCCAGAATCCTTTCCTTGATTTTCACTTGGATTATCCAAATTAATTCCCTGTTTCTCAGCCATTTTCACCTGTGCCCACATTACTTTTTCCTGCAATTTCTTGTGCCTATCCTCAATATCGTCTCCACAGTATTTCGCATATTTCAGAATCTCGTCTATGGGCTTCCCTTGCCAACATAACATGTGCTGCTTAATCATCTGACAAATTTCTGGCTTCAGACCATAAACAAATCGATAAACAAACTGACTCATGTTCTTGTCTCCAATGTCCTCAAATCCACTATACTGCTTAAATACCTGCAATAAACGCTCATAACAGGCGTGTACCGATTCACTAGCTTCTTGGGTGGTTCGGTCTATTTTCACCCAATCTGTTTCTTTCGGTGGTATTTTGCCTTTCAGGTAAGTTATCACCTGCTGATACTTTTTCATTACATCATTTGACGGGGCACCTGTTTTTGGATCTCTAGGATACTCTTCACTTGGCCAATCAACTGTAATTTTACAATCTGTCCACAAATCGGCAGGTACCACTATGTCAAACAAACCATCTAAATCTTTCAACAATACCTCTGACACCTTCACAAACCTCTCAACCTGCTTGTACCATTCAATTGGTTTTTCTCTCAACTTTGGAAAATCATTCGTGAATGACAAAATATCCTGTCTACTCCATGGGACATGTACATAGCCCCCTCCTGGAACTTCTCGCATCGGATACATTTGATCTGTCTTCCCTGTTTCCTTCATTAAATATTCAGAGGCAGTTCTACTGGATCGTGCCTCTTCCTTTTTCTTTGCCCATCGAACTCTCCATTTATCTAGGTCTCCCCATTTTTGCAAGACTGTCATTAACTCCTTTACTTGTAACTTTCTTCCAGAGGCATTCATATTTTCTAAATCTTTGTCTGAAAAATCTGCTCTATAGGGTTTCTGCAACACCTTTGATCTCCCTATTTCAATTCCCATCTGCAGAGCCAAATCTGATAATTTTTCATGGAATATTTTTACATTTCTGGTGATACTTCTGCATACGAACAATAATTCTTCTTCATCGTAAGCATTTAGGCGATCTAGCCCCACATTTCCTGCTATTATTTCTTCTAATTCGACTTTTAATTTATAAATATCAATTTTTTTTGGAGGTGTACACTGCTGATCTGATCCTTGTGCCCACCTTTCTAAGTCTTCTGGACTAACTACAGTGACACTTTTTGCTCCTGATGAAGTTATCAAGTTTATCTCTTTCGAGCACCCAGGTGTAGTTCTTCTGGGAGTACTATTGACAGAATCCGGAATTGGTAAATCCATTAATGATATCGTAGATTCACAATCACTAAAATGATCCTCAACCATTACTGTTGCTTCAGGTTTAGGAATATTCACAGGAGTAGGCATAACTAACGGTGGAGGACAGTTTCCCTGATTACCATATAATGGGACTACTGGACCAATGGTTACAGGTATGGTCAAAGAGTCAGGATGTACTTTTATCTGTGTTATTTTCTGTATTAATTCTGCTCTGGTCTTCTCTAGGGCTTCTTTTTCTTTATCGTGAAGTATCCTACTGGGGGTGAAATCATGCATCACCTGTGGTACTAATGGAGTTTTTAACAGTGGGGCACTTGGAGTGCATCCACTTGTCCCTTCCTGATATGGTGGTGGGTTCCTTAATATTTCTTCTATAAATTCATCTTCGGAATCTCCATTTCTCATTAAATGTTTTGTCTTTTCTGTGCATTTGCTCCCTAATTTTTCTTCTGCTGTTAACAATGGATACACTCCTTCTGTAAGCATTGCCCTCCTCCATTGTTTCATCTGACCATCCCTAGACTCATGTTGGTATCTGGGAAAAAATCCTCGATAACCCCTATTACTCCTGGATCGGTCACGCTCAAATGCCTCGGTTTCCCATTCCTCTAAGGTTTCGTATTGAGTTAATCTAGGTCTGTGTTCCAAATCATTCATCCTCAATCTCAAATTTTGAAGAATTCTCCCATTGAAAGTACCATTCTCGGGAAATGCTAATATTCCATCATTTTTGGTATATTCTATCCAATTCTCTATCCATACTCAAGTATGATAACCTCTCTCCATCATCATGAATGAAGCGGGCGTTTTAGCTGGTGGAATGATAATTCCTTCCCTAGTTTTGATTGGTTTATCCTTTTTAAAATAGTTATTAATCTTTTGCAGAAAGGACATTTTTCTCTTCTCTCCCTACATTTTATCTAGTCTTCGGTGTATAAAGTTATATTCTGCAAAACCTAGGAATCTCCTATCCGGACGAGTTCCTGTTAAAGTCGGATCGCGTTTTAACATGCAATCTTTATCCACTAAGATTTTAGCTTCTAGAATATCAACCAATCAAGTGCCTGCTAACTTTTATCTCTGAACCAATCCTAGCGCGGCCTTTCTGTGACGTTTGTCTGTCAACCCCTCCTTTACAATTTGCTCTTCTCTGTCCCTCGCCATTTCAACCAATCCCAGCGCGGTACCTGTGACGTCAGTACTACTCCTGACTACTGACCCCTCCTTTACAAGAGTCGTTCCACACCCGCTGATTTAACCAATCCCAGCGCGGCGTGTGTGACGTCAGCTCCCTCTCCGGCAGCTGACCCTCCCTTTACAAAATCTTATGCAAACTTTATTTTCTCTATAAATCTTTAATTAAATTTCAGTAACAACATAATACATTCGCTATCGTGCCAGTTTCTCTAAAATAGAAAAGATAGTTTTCTCTCACTCTTAGTAAAACCTTTCCGTTTACTAAACATACACTACGAGTAAAACCCTTCCGTTTACTCTTCACACAAGCTCCAGAAGTACCTGTTACTTCTTCAATGTTACCCTTTCTAGGTGATATAACATCAAATTTTCACCAGCGTACTCCTTTGCTATTACTCACACGCATACATTCCCTAACCAGTACTGATAGTCCTGCTTAACTTTTCAGTACTATTTATGCCTGACAGATAACCTCACTGCAGTATGGCTTCCACTTACCATCTGCTATTCAATTTTCCCCGGGGATTCTAGACAACATAAAACAAACTTTGAATACACAGATGTTAGTTCATAAAAATACATTTCTCATTACCCAATTAACAAAGAGTAACCATCCTCTGATTACCAGAAAACTGATCCAGCGCGATATTAGCAAACATGATTCATACACTAGATACTCACTTGGGCCCATACATTCATACTACGCTAATACTTACGCTGGGGTTATCAGTTGTTACTCTTTATCAAAATCCCTGCTACCAATTACCTTCCGATTGAAGAGTAATGACTTACCAATGAATCCTTTGCTAATTGGGAAGTTTAAAATGAGTGACATTCATTATAGTACATAATCCTGAAATAACCACTGAGTCAGGAAGTTTTAAAATGTTTATCTAAAGATTTAGCAGAGTAAATTACATAACCACATGGTACTTAATCGCATATCACGGATGAAGCATAGAATAATAATTATTGAATTAATGACGGTCCCTCAGAAAGGAGAAGATAGAGACAGCAGCGCAACTAAAGGTTGCATTTATATTTACCTAAGTGCGAGAACCAAACCCCTTGGCCAAGGAGTTGGAAAGAATAGGACCCAGGAAGGATGAAGAGCAAAGACCTCCTCCAGGATCAGGACAGGACCGGTGACCTCTCTACAACGACGCCTGCATCGTTCCCCTCTCTGATACTCGGCTTCTCCTGGATTCTCCCGTGTCTCCCTTCTAAATGGATTCCGCCGCCCCCTCCTCAGGACCTCTTCTGGACAGGGATTCAGTCTGCAATCGATCAGCTTGGCGGTCTGGAGCTCTTCTGTGCGTTCTGAGAGTAAGCTCTAGTCTCCTGTGCGCACTCTGCGGTCTGAGCTAGTCTAATTAACTAATTCTATATCTATTATACCCTTCTACGCCCATGTACCTCCCCTTAATGTTGCTAAAATATGGGACCACTACTTCTGATTGGACAGGGACAGGGGGTTGATCCTCACACCATATTGATTTGGTTCGAATTCTGAAGACCTTTGTCTTTAAACTACCGCCCATCAATTTTAATACATTGGCTTTATTTCCCACTCGTCTCACGACAAAGTTTATTCATTTTCCATATACATAGTTGCAAGTTTGGCAAGAAAACATGAATATATCAATATCGGCCATTAGGTCGTGGCCTTGGACGACGTCCAGGTTGACTTCATCTTTATTCTTTGGCAGCCAAGCAGGACACATGCGCAGAATCATTGTCTCTCGAGTTTCAGATCACCAACCCCAGGCCCAAGGTTACGAACTAATAAAAGTCAAAGAAGAAAATATTAAAATCACAAATAATATGTTTCACTGTAAACCCACTCTTTCTACTCTATCCCTATTTACTTATAAATCTATCCCTTATTAGTAGCGTTAATAAAACGACAATTTAATAATAATACAAGAGCAAGCTGAAGCATGTGAAAACATCAAGCAGCCATTTTAATGCACACTGCGCAGAAGCAGAAATTTCCCACCAAGCAAAGAAAGACGTCACACCATG
This sequence comes from Calotriton arnoldi, assembly GCA_963921515.1. Classification (NCBI taxonomy): domain Eukaryota; kingdom Metazoa; phylum Chordata; class Amphibia; order Caudata; family Salamandridae; genus Calotriton; species Calotriton arnoldi. The sequence continues at coordinate 638,222 of CAWUFW010007337.1, forward strand.
TGATATGGTTGAGACATGCGCAGTAAGGTTCCCGCGCTTTAGCGGCCATTTTAGAAAAAGACAAGCGTTACTTGTTAGTTAGAACACATAGGCAAGCTTCCTTGCTATTCATGTAGTGTATGCAAAGTTAATATACACAATACAAAAATTAATAAATTAATACTGTGAGGAGTTTGCATTCGAGCAAGTCTCATTTTTGAGTCCTTGCTCCATCACAAGCTTCGTCAAAGCTAATCGGTCTTGCTTTGACAAAGCTTTGTGGGTGCAGTTGTTGGCTTTGCCGATGTTGAATGTCTTTAAAATGTGCCGCCATTGAAGAACCCAATAGCTACAACCAGCCGTCTAAAAAAATCTATTTATCTATTTCTTATACTTTCAAAATGGCCACCACATTCTATAATAGAGTGTGGCGAGATGCAACATGGTGGCCATCTTGAAAGTTTACAAAATAAAGTTTTCATACTTTGAAGATAGCTGCCACGTTATGTGAAGCAATGGGACGTGATGCCCTGCAGTGGCTAGGTTGAAAGTATAGAAAATAATGTTTTCATAGTATCAAGATAGCCGTCACATTGCCTGACTCTGTGAAAAATAAGCCTGAGCACTGTACATAAAGTATGCATGCTGCGCACATGAGTGCTGTTACCTGAGAATATGCATCCGTCTATGGCACTTCATATAGCTTGCCTTGAGGTTTAGTTGCAGACCAGTCCTAAAGTGCGACAGTAAATTCAGCCTAGTAAGTTAAAATTACTCCTCATTGTGTCAAAATTCAATTTCGACCACGTCTTTACTGAGTGCTTCACATTGGTATTAAACTGTTCTTGTGACAAAGTGTGACAAAGTAGTAAAGTGGTGCCAATGTTGTTTCAGTCTTGACACAGTACCCATTATTTTGTGCGTGTCAAGATAATGGATGTCAGCGGCTCTCATAGTCTCATTGCCATAGAGCAAATTTGGAGATGACAGTTTAATCCCAGCGTGTTTGTGTGTGTGTCTATGAATATGGGGAGAGAGAGATCCCTGAAATGTGAACAGCTACCATGTTCAGGGATTTTCTTTTTTTTTGTAGAAAGCGCCTTCACACCTTATTTCAATATTTGTGGCCACTTACTAATTGTATCCTGATCACCACCACATAGAACTGTATAAAGTGAGGCCCAAGAGGGGTTGTGTTGGAAATTACCTTCTTTTGCATGGATTTCCCCCAGATTTTTGCCTTCTTTTTCTGAACTCATTTTTGTTGGCCCTAGGACTCTGCACATGTTACTCCTACTAACCAGTAGTAAAGTGCATGTGCTCTCCCTTTTAACATGGTCATATTGCCATATTTCTAATTGCCACATTTATTTTACTTGTGAGTCCCTAGAATATGGTACAAAATATGCCCAGGGCCTGTAAATTAAAAGCTACTACTGGGCTGCAGCAATAATTGTGACACTTACTAAAATAGAGCTATAAAACATGTCTCCAAGCCTTCCCCTGCAGCCTGGTTATGCAGTTTTAAACTGCCATTCGTCCTGGCAAAATGAACCTTTTGTCAGGCCTAAACCTTCCTTTTTAATACTTATAAGTCACCCATAAGGTAGGCTGCAAGTCCCCATAGTGCAGGGTGCATGGTATTTAAAAAGTAGTACATGAATATTTAATGGTTTATATGTCCAGGCAGTACCAAAAAAAATTAATTTTCACTGCAGCAAGTCTGGCTGTCCCATATGAAAACCCTGGGCTGCATTATAACAACTTATAAAGCTTAATTTCAGTTGAGAAGCAGCTAGAAAAATGATTCAAGGACTCATTTCGATAGTAATTTAAAGTCCAACTTAATGGTCCAGTCAGCTTTTTGGTACTATTTAAGAAATTGCACTTTTTGAAATTTGTAATTTTTCTGCCTAAGCCAAAAGGGACTTTCTGTCAATTTTCAGTACCACCTGATCATTGAATGGCTTCCTTGGGGTGAGATATGGATTGCTCCCAGACAGTGGACAACAGGCTTGTGCGTGGAGAAGTGTTTTTCATCCTTTTGCAGGATGCCCTAGGGGCTGTGCCCAGCACCTTCCTGAGCTTTAAAGGACACCTCCCCTGTCACTGGAAGTTGTAGCTCACACCTAGTTCTGCCTCCCTTTGTGTTCCTACTCAGCTTGGCTCCTAACCCAGTAGGAGGGGGGAGCTGCCCCAGAACTGGTTTGGAGTAACCACAAGGGAGGGTTTGATCATATTCATAGCTACACTTCTGGCTGGGCACAGGGAAAGAAGGGTACTGCCATGTGGGGCTCAGGGAAAGAGGGGTAACTGCACGAAAGCTTACAGTAAAACATATAGGAAGTGCTTCAAAAGTGGGTAGGGCCACTCCTGGGAACTTTTACTCCTTTGGTTAGGGAGTAGCCAGGAGTTTCCCCATCCCACAGGTTGGCACTGGGCATATATGTGGCAACTCCAGTACCCTGCTCAGAACACTCCTGGACCTGTGAAGAATCAGAAGGACTGCCGTGCTTTCGGAAGAACCTGAAGGAAGTCCTGCTAGCATTGAGTCCAGAACCCCAGAAGTGACTTCAAGGTTCAGCTGAATGACTTCCTGTTTGAGCTACAGAGAAAGAGCAAGCTTCCAATGGCCTCTCACCCTGCAACTGCCCAGCTAACCAGTTCCAACTGGACCTCCCCTGGACCCTGCTGCTTACTTCTGATGGAGTGAGTACTAACCACCAGGTGGTGCCTCCCAGGTCCTGGACCGTTGGCTGGTGTTAGCGTGTACTCCTCCTGACCAAACTGTGAAAGATGAGGTTTCGAAACATTTTGCTGACTTTCCCCCCAGAGAACCGGCTGGAAACTGGGACCACCATCAAGCCGTCGAGTCGCCAGTCAGATTCAACTGGTAGGTTTGCCCCACCGAAGATGTGAAAGTTTCAAAGTCAAATCGTAGAGGGATTTATCAGGACCAACGCCAAGCAGCAACATTTCAACATTAAGGCCTTCCTGGGCACAGGCTCCAGGCCTTTCCTACTCGGAGCTTTCCCACCTTCATCAACAATCACGCCGAGACCTCGCTCCTCAGCACCCTGCCCTTTTCTGAGCCCTTCTTCAGATGCAGCTTGCAGCTTACACCACCGACGACTCATTGACGACCACTTTTTCTCCAGAACTATTTCTAAGTCAGAATGTAAACTTACCACTGTGATGAACCTGGTCCCTATATCCAACCAGTGCTCCATCGCTGTCAGCCTTAACTTTTGACTTTTACCCAGCCTAGCACGACCAGATGTAACTGTGGTTGGTGCTTTGTGCTTGTTGGTGCTATATTTAACTTTACATTTTTATATCTCCGGTTATATTAATTAGATTTTGTTTTGTTGTCATTTTATTTATTAAAATGTACTCTATTTTTCTAAATTGGTTTGGGATTTTTCTTGTGTTTTCACTTTATCACTGTTTGAGTACTGCATAAATACTTTACCCACTCCCTCTAAGTTAAGACTGACTGCTTAGTGCCATGCTACCAGAGGATTAAGCACAGGTGTATTTTTGTCAGTTTGCTGGAGCACCCTGAAAATGATTGCAGTTATTGTGGTATTTAGACAGAATATAGGAAACAGAAATACCATGGATCAAAATATTGTGTCAAGAATATCGAGGACACAAATATCTTGAAGGTAAGTTTCTATAGGTAAGCAAAGTTTTACTATTTATAACTCCACACATATGTACCTTCTTCCAGGCATCTAGATGTGGAGTTAAGAATATTAAATCTATACTTACCTATATTTGAACTTACTTTCCGTACTTTCCCGATATTTTGGTCCTCGATATTTTTGACTCGATATTATGTCCACACGATATTTCTGTTTCCGATATTCTGTCAGTGACTTGATTATTATTTGAGGTTATCATACCCCTCAACTAATACTCCAATTTCAGCATGGGGATATGTTTATGCTATTGACAGCTTGGAATAAGGTGCACATTCTCACACTTAAAGTATTGTTAGGAAAGTGTGTGAAAGCCCTGTTGTGGAAGGATATCATTGTTGATTGTGGTGTTTTCAAACAAGATTGTGCATGAGTGGAACAGGGGAAAGCATACTGACTCTTGCAGAAAATAACGTTTTGTTCATAATGAGACCAACATCCTCACCAGTCACTAAATGATCATTCTTAGCCCAAACAACGGCAACATGTAAGCAACACACAAAACCTCAAGAAAAACTCTTAATAGGTTTGAATTGAAACTCCAATAATAATCCAACTAGTTTAGCTTTTTTTGCTTTATATAGCGCAAACTAGACCAGAAGGTATCAGAGCGCTTTACATGAGCACCAGTTGCGTTTCAGACAGACACATTCATTTTTGTTAGGCAGGGGGAGATTAAATGATTTGCCCAGAATCACAGGCTGTTGAGCGTCTCTGCTGAGACTCGAACCCGGTTCACCAGCTTGGAGGTCGACCACTCTAGCCGTTAGGCAACATCCTCTCCCATGCTCATGGGAAAAGTATATCTTTTAGAAACAATATAAAGCATTATAAAACTTAAAAAGCCTTTGATTACAATGAAATCTGGCAAAACTGTAAAGTTTTGAGAGTACACCTAGCTTTGATTTTAAGTCCTATTTCTTGATTTTACCTGGGGTGTTAATGATGTTTGGAGGTGGGTTCTGGGTCCTGGATTATAGAGTGAAAGAAGCCTGTGCGTTGTAGGATTAAGGTTTTTATAATAGCCTTGGAGCATTAGAAACTGTTACCCTACACAAAGGAATCATATGTAAAATTGAACATTGTACTTAAAATATATTCATTATATATTGCATATCACAAAATGTCTGCATCTGAGAAAACAACTCTAAGCACCTGCTGAAAGGTCAATTTCGATAGCATCCTATAAGAATTACGGCAACAACGTAATACCCTTACCAATAGTGATTAGTTGAAAGCATGATCTTACCAATAGTGATAATAGTATCTTTGATTCAAATAGTATGAAAAAAGAATATATTAGGCCCTCTATAAATTCGTCCACATAGCCAATGTTCGTCAAACATATCACCTCTATAACAAGAAGTACAGTTTAATTCATCTTAAATTACAATGAAATCCTAAATAAATTAATCACAATAAACACCATAAATTCAAATAGATATTGTCCGACATACCTATTATGAATCATTATGGTATTAGTCCATACTGCATCACTCATGAACCAATACAAAGGAAAAAAGGAATATGGAAGACTGGGAAAATATTTTTGCATAAGTACATACCAATAGTATGACAAAGACATCTAAATTAGTTAGTGAAGTGCGCACCCAATATAAAGAATACCATTTGTTCTTACAAAACAGGCCTATGAGCATATTATTGAGCAAGGAGCAGAACATATTTGTCAACCATCACCTTTCCTTGCAAATGGTTAAAAACAAACTCATAATACTTTTTTTGAAAAAAATCTATCAAAGCCCAACATTGGTCTGCAGCCATCCTCGTTGCACATGAACAACAAAATGTCAACATCCTTGTTTTTATTGGCCCAGTGTTCCACATAGTGCAAAGAGATTTCTCAAGTGAGGATGCCATTTGAAATTCCCCTTCATGCTTCTCAAACTAGCATTTAGAATAATTTGTAAAAAGGCAAACAAAAGTAATAAGGTGTCAGCAATAATTGGTGTTCATCCTCGAGCCCATATTATATGCTTGGAAATGGACAAATAATACTCTCTAAAAAATGGATCAAAACCCGGCAGTAATCAACTACCATCTTAGTTGTACTAAAAAGATTAGCTTTTGGCATGACTCATTGGCCCTTTGTTCCACATACCACAATATAATTTCTCAAATGCACTTAACACATTAATCCTCCCTACATGTTCCCTAATCAGATGTTTATAAATGTAATTAGGTGTCAGGGTTAGACTTTGTGATTGTGGCCAAATAAAAGAGGTCAACAATAGTCAACACTCGTCTTTAGTATACTCATGTTTATAGGTCATTGCTAAGTAACAGCACGCTGATAAAAGTCACCGGCCATATTGGTCATTACAGGTTGTTGCTTTGATACAAGATGATTATAAAATTCCACTGCTCTATTGGTTATACGTGATAAAACAATGTAGTAATATAACAAAAAGCTGACAAACAAAGCAGCCACATTAGTTTTACATAAGAGAACAAGTTTACATTGATAATCAAAAGGCATTGGGGGCTCGGCGGCCATATTAAACAACTACATGTATACAAAGCAAAAATATAGAATTATTGTTAGGAAACAAAAACCCAACAGTAATCAGCAAATATGATTAATACAAATGAAATAACTTAATTCGACCAGGTGGCTGTCTAATATTATAATGTGACTTTAATGATGTGACAAATGTAAGACCTATAAACAAAGGGAGATAGAAGATTACAATAATAAGACCACTCACCACCCCTCACAAAATGCTTGGCCAACTGTTTGTAGATGGAACAGCGTCACAGGGTGCCATTAAAGGAAGCTACCTATATCCTTGCAGTTCGGGGCATGTGACGAAGTTATCGGTGCTGACCTAACATGATGATCATGTTCGATTTTATCGTGTTGTGATATGCTAAGGAGCAGATGATACCCAGCAATCACCATGATTACACATGAAGAAACAAGTTCACGCAGCACTACTTATAAATAAAAAGCAATGAAAATCAGCAGCCATCTTAAACAACAGCATATGTACAAATTGGGCATATAGTGTTATTTTTAAGAAACATAAAGCAGGTAGTAATCAGCATTCATCTTGGGTATGCAGAAAACACTTGTTTCTACCTGATGGCAATCTAATATTATAAATGCATCTATAATGATCTAACAAGTGTGTAATCTTTTATCCTGGAAGGACAACAGATTAAAAAGATCAGACCACTCACCTAGAAATGGATTACACAAAAAATAAGTATTAGATAAATTGATTTGTTTAAAAGATGGTTGGAGTGGATACTGAGAACAAGAGAATTCAGTCCCAATTCAAGAACTGACCTGCGTGTGATTCCACTCTACCATCTATGGTGTCTGAAATCCTGGCCACGTAGGTAGTGTCATGGCAGTTCTTGAATTTGGTTTACTAGGGTTCCTTTTGGAATCTAAAGCAATCAGATTAATGTTCCAGAAAGCAGTGCATCTAAATATGGAGGGATAATCGTGGCACATCTGAAATATGTTTTCTATTTTTGTTTCATGCTTCTAAAACAAGCTGGATAGCGATTGCAGTTGTCTTGATGACTGCACCATTAAAAGAGAGCAAGTGATGCAGAAAGATCCATTGCAAGAATTGTGGTGGAGTTTAAGGCTTCCGGTGGCTGCACTTTTCTTAATGTAGTGCCCGAGGAAAGCATAGGAGATTATGAGGATTATTTATTACTGTTTTGCTCCGACAATTCTGTGGAGCAAACTGGTCCAAAACAAACCATTGGATTGCATAAATTTACCTACCATTAAAAAGTCTTGCAGGTGAAGTACAAACTTTCACACTAACTTGCGGGCATCCACACAACCCTTAGTAAATCTAAACTGAAAGGTACAAAGTTCATGCTTTGTTTCTTACTTACCTGTAATAAAGGGGACAGAATGAGAGAATGGTTATACACAGACAAACAACTTCAATCTAAATTAAACCCAGTCCAATCCAAAGAGCTAAACATTTGTTTGTGAAGTCATTATTTTCGTTTTCAAAAAATATTTCCAAATTAAATATTGTGTGACGACAGATCAAGTACAATACAGACACTATGAGAGTCCTGATTAGAAAAGTAAGTGAAGGGTATCTACAGATGCATCTATCGAGGTTCTAAATTAATTACTTGCCATATTTGTTTGAATTGTTTGGATGTCGCATCATTGATATGGCCCTCTATAATAGAAACCAGATTATAAGATCTATATTCTCACTTTGTTTGATGGGAACTTTTGATGAATCAATTAATTTGACAGTACACAGTCAAGTCAACGTGAAGAACGCTTTTTTAAAAGCAACCCTGTGTGGTGGCCACTGAGAAGATGATGAAAATCTGCTAGAAATCTGCAAAATATTTCCACAAAAGTACAAGAAATGATATATGCATTGGTTCATGTACTGTATAACAACTAACATATTTTTTTTCTTGAATTTAGGTGGATTTTGAGCTAGAATCCCTAACGGAAAGAAAAGAAGAGGAGAAAGAAGAATTGATCGAATGGTGGAAGATGATGTCCCAAACATTAAACTTTTAGATTAAATCTTTGAACTTGCTGCACTTAAAGATAATAAACGTTAGACTAGTTAGTATAATGTAATGTGAATAGTGCTTAATATGTGTGTGTTATATTACAGATGTAATGCACACACTCATGTAAACATGTTTTAATTTGTTTGTGAAGTGTGAAATATATTTATTTTATTCTGTAATCTCTTAATTAGTCAAAACACTAATATAAAATGTAGGGTTTTAGATGGGGGTATGGTAGTTGAATTTCATTAATGCTGTACCATAGCACAAATATTAAAAAGGAAAAATATTTATGTGGCAGCAGTTGAAATGGAGATGCAATATTTTGTTTGTCGTTTACCATTGGGACTATGTGTTGTAGATTATTTATTAGACAAATGGCATTAAAGTGCAGCAATTATTAATTAGAATAATCTTGGAAGTTCATGTGTGTGCTGTAAGCAATTATAGTATATACACATGTAATGAAATGGAGCGCAGAAGACATGTCAAAAACAGTTTGATGTGGTAACCTATTGTTTATGAACGTTTTGTAGCTCTTAGTGCCATGTAAATTTGGAAGTCCTCTGAGAGAAGAGAATGTCTTTGTGAACTTACATGGGCATCTTCTTTGCCCTGTAGGTAGAAATAAATGAGACCTTTGTATTTGGGTAAGATTTATAATAAAAAGTTTGTCCAACCAGTTGACGTTCACATTTCAGCATGGTTAGATCATCATATGTCGGTAGCGCCCAGTTAATTAAGTTAGCCATAAAGTACACCGCTGCTGACACATGATAATGTCACTAGCTGTGTGTTTTGGTATTGGTCCTGGTTAGCAGAAATATTTGCAGTTTTTTAAGGTTAGGGACAAGAAACAAGGAATTTAAAGCACATTAATCCTAAACTGGGGCCTTGCTTTCATCATCCATTGAATGTGATGTTGCTCACCATCATATCATCATTTTGTTTTCAAGCGATATAAAAAATTGTTCCTGATACCTTAATAGTTAAGGGAACACAAAGTAACCACTTCTGTTATAAACAAAATTGCATTGCACTGTCTGCATATGTCTTACAAATCCTCATTTGACTAATGCACATATCTTATAATTTGTACAATTTCCATTTTTTGTGTTTGATGTAATGTTATGGCGTCTGATACGATGCAATCAATATTGTATAGAAGTAATTTATCGTATCAAATGTTAGTTAACTAGTTCATACTTCTATAACCCTCTTTTAAAAGCACACATTATTTACCTATTGCTTGACAGAATGTGTAACTTTCTTACACAGCACAATACTGAAAGGGATCATTGCACCTCTACTCAAACACCCAGTGCTGGTTGATGGGTGCACAGAACACACTTGTGGTAGGATTTAATGTACAACTATGCCTTCAAATGGAATTCTTCTTCCTTTAGAATACCAGCAGAACTTTATAAGAATGGGAATATTTCTTATAGAACCATTTGAAGTAAAATGTATGTCAAACTGAAAAGATGTTTCATTATTACCTAACTTAAGCACTTGAAGCATGCTGTTTCATCAATAAATGAGAGTTGGTAATGGGTTCTCCCCCCAAATATAGGGTTTTGAGAAGTGGAGGCATTCATTAAGCATTGTGTAAATTTTTTATTTACATTTTTGTTATGCCAAAGAGTATGTTAAACCTGTGCGTTATGGTAAACATGTCATGACAATATGAGGAACATGATGTACGCTTCTTAATATCTTCCCGCCTGGAAGGTACTAAGAACAAAACTGAAAAGGAATGTTTTGCAGTGCAAAGTCAAACTACAGAAGGCTATAATTAATTTGCCTCTTTGATCCTGTAGAGAGCATATTTAGTTACAAATGGTGGTGGTTGTTATGGAGAAGCTGCAATTTTCTCTTAGTATACACTGGTTGCAAGTTTCCTAGGCCCACATAATTTTGTAATAGGGAATAGAGAAAAGTACAGTGACTGCTTATACAGATTCATTCAACCAAGTGTCTGTTCTCTGTATGAAGTAATGTAATGTGTTGTTGGAATCCGCCCTTTTAACAGAGCTTAACCCTAAAGTTTATTTATAGCAATAGTTAGGCCAACCCCAAGTTAGATCCTTTAAAGGAGCTCAGGCACGGAATAAAAATAATACCCTATACTCCCGATTTCTAATCTTCTGCTTACTGGATATAGCAAAATAGTATTTCTGTATCCTGGTGGGGTCTTAGAATTGGCCATGTTACATATTCAAAATTATACAAAACTGAAACTCTTGCCAATTTTTATCAATGTCATGCATTGGATATCATGTTTAGAAGTACAAGGACGACCCAGTAAGCCCAGGTGGGTGAGTGTTGGAATGTATTAATAGAAATAATTATCCTGTGGGACTCATCTAGAATAGGAACCTCGTGACCACCTACTAGGGATTAATTATTTTAATATCACTCATATATCAAAGTCAAAAGTATCTTTATTCGGCCAAGTAAAGACCATAAAAGCACAAAATGTAAATACAATCTCAACATTCACCTGAAAATAAAACAAAATCATACATTTCAGTTAAAATAAATTAAAAGACAGCCTAAAAAATAAACAGTCTGTTATTAAAACGCTTAATATTTCCTCAGCTTTATAGCAGCAATAGTGTAACTCAGTACAGAAGAGCAGATTTCTGGGGAAGCTAGAGTTCGGAGATATTCCAGCCCTTCTTTGTGGGAGGTAAAGTGCTTATGCAAAAGAATTGGGCGTAAAAAGCACACTCTTAAAGTGCTATACAGAGTGCAAAGAAGCATTAATGTACAGTAGATGGAGCGGATGTAGCATCACATGGGCAACATGGGAGGGTAGCCAACCATGTACCTTCTTGGGGAAAGGCCACTAAAAAATGGACGATATTTAGTCCGAACCTGGTCAAATAAAATCTATATTCATTATTAGTGATCCAGATTGAATTGGGTTCCATACCTGAGGTGTTGGAAATTTGTATATATCTAATGATTGACCCCACATTAAGAGACCTCTCAATTCTTATCTCCTCCCTGTATGATTCAACTCTTTTTTAGCCATCTCTTTATAATGGGGTCCAATAAACTCGGGAAAATTAAAAAGAAAATTCAATTCTAAATTGTGGAAGGTTGTTAACATATATCAACCATGGAATGGCGGTCATGTTATCAAAATTTAGACATTCCTTCACTACTTCCCTCGAGAAACTAGCCTTAGGGGCACTCCATAGTTTTACCCATTTTAGAAAGGGGCCATTCCCATATATTACTTAAAAAAGCCCATGCCCATTTCCATGTGTGAAATGAAGCTTGCAGTAGCTTAGGTATCGCTAAGAGCCTATACAATAACTTGTTTTCAGCTACCTGCATTTTCCTTGGGACAACATAGCCCTAAACTCCTGCTCCATATACTCGAACCGAAAAACACTTCCTCCTGTAGAGTTGTGTCAGCTCCTTGAGCGGCTTGTATCCTAGCCTTTTGGTATATTCAAAAATCAATTCACAAGCAGCCTCCATCTTTCCTGTTCTTTGGCTGATAAGCGTTGCCCATGTCCCATGTGCATCCAATAAAAGACCTAATTAATTAAAGTATGGTACTTTGTCTATCAGAGTTCCCCCCATGGAAAAAAACTATGGATTTAGTATGCCTGGGACCACAAATCATTATAAAAGATTTTTGGTAGTTAACATTTAAATCTAGTTTTGTCAAAAATCATTAAAACCATTTTAAAGGTTCTGAAGGGGATTAGCTGTCAATGCTAAAAGGACCGCATTGTCTGTGTATAGGAGTACCAGGACTGCATATGGGCCAATTCTGGGAACATCTATCTTTACTGCATGACCCTAAAAAATATAAAATAAAAATAAAAAGGGAGCTAATATACACCCTTGCCGCACTCCTCTGGCTACCTGTATCTTCCGTGTCCAATCCCCATGTTGTGTGTAGTGCACTTTTATAGTTGTATCCCAGTGCAAACGCCATTTAAAGTCCAACAGGAAATGGTCTAAACCTGCCTGTTCCATCATGACCCACAACTTTCCCCTATCTACTATCAACTAGGTCAAAGGCACAGGAAAGTTCCATAAATGCCATTTGTAAGGCACCTCTCCTGGCCTAAATTTAGCACTTGTTCAACAGCACATCCAGAATGCCACATATTTGTAATGTCTCATTACAAAGAAGTTTGTCTTTCTTTACGTGTGTTCATTCTAGTAGTTGTAATGAAAAGGTGAATTTAATAAACATTAAACCAACACAGTATTGTCCCCACTCATCATTATATATCTATAGCATACATACACAGTTGTTCCTTAAATTTTCGCGACCACAGGGTTTACATCAAGTATATTTTAATACCTGAGCTAGATATTTATTCAAAAGTTTGTGGAGCAACATGCTGTTCCAACCGCTTGTCGCACAGCAAATTCGCAAAATATTCAGCAGGCTACGTTCTTAGTTAATCATCATTTTTTAATCCATGTAACTCCAAGTATTTATTCCATATCATCGATATCCCATTCCTTACTCAATTCATGTAGAAGGCTGCATGTATCCCCATTTGTTTCAAATGCTGCAGATATGCCTATCCGGGCCTTTTTCTGTAGCACGTGGGTCTAAACAATTCATCCTGGGCAGCTATGTTCATTATAACCCAATGCATTTCGGGCTTGTCAGCCCTTCGTCAGGGGTAGCTATAAATATGAATTAAAACTACTGTTAATCTTAGTGACATTCGAACATGCATCATAATCTGTATCTACAAGCCCATATTGCAAACTGTAATTCATGCACGTAGAGTTTTACAAAAATACAAACAAACTCCCATGGCTAATCTATCCCAACCCTTCTCATTGCACATTCCAAATGAAAAATATTTACTAACGAAACCATATCGTGCAACTCCCCCTTCCCAAAGTGTATCAAACTTAACCCCCATTATGTTCTTGAACCCGTCTGTACCTGCATCTGATGAACGCTGTGTCTAGCGTTTAAAAACCAGATAATTTTCTTCTCACACCACCACAAGAGTGCACAACAAACTGACAAACTAATGCCTCGTAATTCCCATAAACCACACCTATTTGCCGCCCTCTCTGAGCAATCAACACTTAACACCTGGCTCTAATTTCCATTTGAAACACACCTTCGTAGAAAAAATACACATTCAAAGAAAAAATACAAATCCCACTATGCATTGCAATACCTTGTGAAAACACCCGACCTACATGTGATAACCCCAACAATTTGCTTGGTTTGTGTCAACTTTCTTCATGTTTATAATACTCTTAGTGTTTTTAAAAAGAATCGTTATGAAATTGCATAAATCCAATGTCAGCTGTACTCGAAGTGACAGCGATGTTCGTTTATCTTAAGCTCTTCACAAACTTCTTTAACAGTGCTCAAACACGAACTGGCTTCCTCTCGTGAACTGGATGTTAATAAACAGCCCTCTACATGATGTTGTTTTTATTGCTTTTCTCTTGATAAATCCTCTTAATCTTCCTGGGTGCAAACTGTCCGAAGGGGCAATATAAATTCAATTTCATTTCAATGAAATTGACTAGATATTTATTCATCACAAGTATGTAATCACAATACAACACAAAAATCATATCTGCGGGCAGATTTACAATAAACTAACGTAGCGCGGTGCAGCAAGTCATTATGGTGAGCCACGCTGCGTTAGTTTGAAAAGCACAGGGATGCAACATATTTACAACAATATGTCGCATCTCTGTGCTTCCCCCTGCGCTGGCGCACAAACTGCTGCCATGCGCTGACGCAGGCACCCTTGCACCATGGTGCAAGCATGCCTGCGTCACGGGGTTGATTGTTTATGTGCAGGAAGGATTCCCTTCCTGCACATAAACAATCAGAAATGGTGTTTTCCAAATTCTATGCTGCATTAGCACACATAGAACTTGTAAAACATCATTTATTTAAAGGATTGTTTATTTGCAGGAAGGGACACCTTCCTGTACATAAACAATCATTAGAGGTTATTTCCTCGTTCTATGTGTGCTGCAGAATGCAGCACGCATAGAAAGAGGAAAACAACCAGGAGAAATGAATACATTTCTTCTCGTAGCGCCTCCCTACGCCTCCCTTAGGGAGGCGTAGCATTCAGACGCATTTCCAGATTTGCGATTTCTTGTAAATCTGGAAATGTGTCTGGTTCCATGGGTGTTGCATGGGAACACCCATGGAACGCCCCTTTCACGCAAAGTGCTGCATGTAAAGGGGCCGTATTTACAAGGACAGGAAAAGCCACGCAGGGTGGCTTTTCCTGTCCTTGTAAATATGGGGCAACAAAATGCGCTGCCAGCGCGTCAAAAAAAGTGACGCACTGGCAGCACAAGGGGCTTGTAAATCTGCCCCTTTGGGTTTTGGAGACCTTTGCAAATCATACAGATAAGTACAGACAATTAGTTCCACTCCCCGGAGCAGGCAACCGAGGATGCCTAGATGCCATAGGGAGATCACTTGTACCTGAAGACTAGCCCTTGTCCAGTGTTTGAAATAAATAAAATACTTCTCCATGGTGGGTATACGTTTCTGCTTCACATTTTCGATTTAGAGTTCATTCTTTTCACAGTACTTATCCTTTCGTGTGCAGTAGGATAATCACTACCTGTGGCTCCCTACCTTTTTAAGTAAAACTGTGCCTAAAGTTGTGCCTTACCTTGACTATCAAAGACCTTGAGGAACAGGTAAATCACCATGAACTGAACACTGAAGCGCTGAAATCTGATGTTTTAGAGTATTCAAAATGCCATGCAGAAAAGTGACAGAATTTTTAAGAAACTTTGAGCTAAATTAATCAAACCATGATGTAAAAAGGCATACACCCTGATTTAAAAATGAGTAGTAATTTGACATCCGCCAAAACACATCAGACATCTTGTCTGTCAACCTTCTCATTCCACCATACTTCTATGGGCCTGGGGAGGGCAGCCTTTCCAAAGCTGTCTGAGGATTTGCCATCAATAACTCCTATCAGGCATTTGTGACACTGATGAAAATGGTGTCAGACCAGCTGCCGATTTAAACATTCCAGTCCATCTTTTTCAGTGGCA
The DNA here is from genome assembly GCA_963921515.1 of Calotriton arnoldi. Taxonomy (NCBI): domain Eukaryota; kingdom Metazoa; phylum Chordata; class Amphibia; order Caudata; family Salamandridae; genus Calotriton; species Calotriton arnoldi. Next base: position 653,497 of record CAWUFW010007337.1, read on the forward strand.
CCACATCCATTCAAGACTTTAGTTAAACCGTGGTGGGACTGTGCAGAATTAAACAAAAAGTGTCCCAGAAACCTGGGGGACAGGTTGGGAGGTGAAATCACAACTTCCTGAACGATCATCCACCATAGTTCCTGACTCTGCCTGTCACTTCGTTCATCACTATATGATTCTACAATGGCATTGGGTTTATTTACTGTTAGACCCAGAAGTTTCTGGCTGGCTGGGACGCATCGAAGCCAGGCAGAATCCACCGTCCTAGATAGGATGAATACGATACACTTGTCCGATAACCTGAGCTCACACTTGGGTAGCTTGACATAGAGCAGTCAAGCTTATCCTCGGGGTCAAAGTGTAAAGTATTTGCACAAAACCACCCTCGCAACACACTATGGGAGAGATTTACCTACTTTTCACGTAGTGCACTGCAGCAGCCGCAAATGCTGTGCTGCACTACGTGAAAAGGAGAGAGGAGGAGAGCACCCTATTTACTAAAATAAGGCTCTCTCCTCCAATCTCATAGCTGCTGTGTACCACAGAGACACCTTTGTGCCATGGTGCAAGGGTGTCTCCATGAGTCTAGCATGGGTTTTGTCCTGGAAGGGTAGCTTGGCACAAAAAGCAGTCAGGCTTTACCTAGAAGCAAGATGTAAAGTATTTATGCAGCACACCAACAGCAATAAAGTGAAAATATAAGAAAAATCCCACACTAATTTAAAAAAATAGAGTTTTTGTAAAAATAAATTATTTGACACCATAACAACAAAAATCATAACTGGAGTTATGATTTTTTAAACTTCTTAGTAAAAAAAAGCGCCTAAAAAATCAAAGCGCTGACCAAGGACATCTACTATACTGGGTCAAAGTCAAAAAATATGGCCGACCGCGACGGAGCGCAGATCAGATACAAGAAGTGGTTTGGGCCCGGTTGACCCTTACCTTCGGACTTAGAAGGATTTTCAAGAAAACATTTCTAGAAGGTATATATCAGTGGGGGAGGATGCAGACAGTGTTCGAGGAGAGAGCATCATCGTCGTGGAGCCTCTGAATGAAGTTGAGGTGAAGATTTCTACGTTTGGACTTAGTCACTTTTTTGGAAGTTGAAAATCTCCAGCGAGATGAGGCATCAGGCTGTTGGAGAAGACAGTTCCAGGAGGTCGGATACCCCTTTGGCGAAGGACGGCTAAAAAGGATTTGCTGCTGTGGAGAAGAACGTGGCAGGAGCTGCCGTACATTCAGGCCAACTGGCGATGCACCATGGTCGACAAGCAGGTTGATCCCTGTTTTTCCTGGATTTTCAGAGCAGTTTTAGCCAAAAATGTTGTAAGTCCCAAATTTTGGATTTTGGCTATCTGGGCACCTTTAGGACCACAAACAATGGTCTAGTACTGGTGGGACACAACTCTGGGCATTCAGGACTCACGCAGGCTGGGTCCAGGTGACCCAGCCTGAGTGATGGTGGGAGCCTTTTATGTCCAGCAAACTAGCCCTTGGAGTCACTCTTGTAGTCCTGGATTCAGGTGAAGATGCAGGGCTGGCCTCTGAGGGTTCAAGGCAGGCTCCAGGGTCTGAAGGTCCTATTTTTATACCTGTAACCTCCTTTGAAGTTGGCAGAAGTTTCTAGAGGTTTCTCTTTGAAGTGCTTGGAATTTTCTGACTCCCCTGCCCTGGCGCCAAGCTGGCTGCAGAGACAATGTGGAGGTGGCAAGCCCTTTGTGTGGAGGGAGAGCACAGCCTATTCATTTGCAAGCTTGGCTGTGCTGACCTGTCAGCATATAGTCCATTCAGGCACAGCTAATCCCTGTATTGTGTGACTTTCTGGGAAGAATTCACAAAGTCTAACTGTCAGTTACACCCAGTCATGTGACCAAAGACAGTCTGCAAGCACCAAAGGCTAAGGGCAGTAAAATGCCCACTTTCTAAAAGTGGCATTTTCAAAATTGTACTTAAAAATCTGACTTTTCCATTAAAGAGTATTCTTCATTTCAATTTAATAGATATCAAACATGAAATGCTTACCTGGTCCCAATCAAAAGTTATCACTTATTAAATGTAATAAGGCAACTCAATGTTATCCTATGGGAGAGGTAGGCTTTACAGTAGTTAAAAACAACTTTCAGAGTTTTTCACTACAAGGACAAATAAAAATTAAAAGTACATGTCCAACCTTTCAATTACAATACACCCTGCCCTATGGGCTACCTAGGGCCTACCTTAGGGGTAACGTATATGCAATGAAAGGGGAGTTTGTGGCTTGGAAAGGGGGTTATATTGCCAAGTCGAACTGTCAGTTTAAAACTGCATTCAGGCTGCAATGGCAGGCCTGGGCCATGTTTTAAAGGGCTACTTAAGTGGATGGCACAATAAGTGCTGCAGGCCCACTAGTAGCATTTAATTTACAGGTCCATGGCATGTGGTATACCGTTCTACAGGAGACTTTAAATAAAATAAAATATGGCAATCAGGTGTAAACTAATTTTACCATGTTTAGGGGAGTAGGCACAAGAATTTTAGCACTGGTTGCCAGTGCTAAAGTGCACAGAGTCCCAAGGCCAACAAAAACGAATTGCAGCAAAAAATGGAGATTAAGTAGGCAAAAGGTTTGGGGGAAGACCACCCTAAGGCTGACAGGTCTAACAGTCACACTTTTTGAAAACCTCTTTGCCTGAGTGTAGGATGTCTCCTTTAGTTGTGAGTGTGAACCTTGATGCAGTGTGTCACTGTTGGACAGGTATATTGGCTTTGTCAACTTATGTGCTAATATACAAAGGGGCATATTATCAACGGCCAGCGATAATTATCGCTGGCCGTGCTTAGCGATAGATTTCTTATCGCTGGCTATCTCTGGAAATTATCGCCCTGGTAGCGCGTTATTAACAACACGCTTCTCCAGGGCGATAAAATTCCAGAGATAGCGAGGTTATCGCCGTTTTGCAGGGAACATCGCTGGTTTTCCAGCGATGTTCCCTGCAAACGGCGATAACTCTGCTGATACGACCCTGTGGTCGTATCAGCACAATCCACCCCTATGTTAGGGATGGCTAAGTCGGGATTATAGCAGACGTTAGATTTTGGCGCAAACGGCCGTTTCGCCAAAATCTAACGTCTGCTATAGTCCTGTGGGCTGCCTTGTAAATATCGCGATGTGCACATCGGCGATATTTACAATGTAGCCCATCTGGGGTATGCCCAGTAACGCCCACTTTGCATCTCATTAGAGATGCAAGGATGGGCGTTGGGGGAAAGGGCGATAGTGCAGGGATTCACGCGATAGCGTGACCTTGCTGATTAGGCGATAGAATTATCGCCGCTTTCCGTCCGAAAACGGACGCTAAAGCGGCGATAATTGACTATCGCCTGGTTGTTAATATGCCCCAAAGTTTTAGAAGTCATTGCAAATTATACAACACTAAGATTTATCCAGCAAGTCAACAGCCTACTACCTCCAAACCCAAAGGCAGTCAGAAGATAAATGTAATCTCCATTAACAACATGTGTAACCTGGAGGTATGTGCCTAAACTTGTGATAAACACTCCTTGGTCTTAGTAAACCCAACATATATCACTGGCCTCTTTGAAGCATAGAATATAGCTCCTAGATCCAGCTGTTTTAACAAAAATACATCAGTTTGCCCTGCCCAAAAGAAGAGAAGCCCAAACTACTCCTGGAGCCCCTCAGCTCTAACTTTTCCAAATTTCTTGATGTTTATTCCTCCATTCCGATTGTTGAAGACAATAGTTGACCCACACGTGGCTAAAGAATGATTCAGTCAAGAGCTAGTAGATCAAAAAAGGAATGTTTGCAATCTAAAACTGTATCAATTACAATCTCACTGAATAATCAGAGGGCATAACACAAAGATTGGTTTAAGTCACTATCATTTCATCTTCCTCCCCTCACACAGTCATTGGGGCAGATTTTTTAATAAGTCAAGCAACGCAGTGCAGCAGCAAGAGAGCACCATATCTGCTGACATATGGCTCTCTCCTCCCTAGCACTGGCACTGATTTCAGCTGCCGTGCACCAGGTACACACCTTAGCACCATAACGCTAAGGTGCGTGCGTGAGTCTAGCATAGAAGGGTACCCTTCCTGTACAAAATACTATGTCTAGGCAATTTGTAACACTTTTCCCACTTTGTATGTGTGCTTCACATTGCAGCGCGCATGCAAAGTAGGAAAGAAAAGGAGAAATGAAAGCATTTCTCCTCTTAATGCCTCCTTTCAGATGTTGTTAACTTTTGGCGCTAAACCCGGTCTACAATTGTTGTAATTAGGGTTTCGCTTCAAAAGGCATGGGTGGCTGCATGGGGACTCCCATGTAACACCCCCTTGGTGCTAAGTAACACAAAGCAATGCTTCATGCTGCTTTGTGTTACTTGTAGGGCACTTTCCAATGCAAAACAAGTTTTGCTCTGAAAAGTAAATTGGCAAAAAAACATTTTGTGCTGGTTAGCATCACCTTTGTGAAGCTAACCAAGCGCAACATGTTTGAAAATCTACCCCAAGGTCTCAAACATGGCAATTAAACACTTTCCACAAGCATACCACAAGGTGTCTTTAAATACCCCCAACCCAGAATTCATGGAGCTCTAGTGGGGGTGCAAGTGGACTGGTTGCCCTCTATATAAACAATCATACTTAACAAGTCAAAGGTCCCATTTGGAACATAAACTTTCCTAACGTACATCACACTGCTAAAATATATTCATGTGTGGTATGTTACTATCAAGCTTTGAGCTTAGTCTATGGCAGAGACTGATAACAGTCCACACCTCTCTTCAGAATGTGGTTCTGTCAATAGATAGGGCAAGACTGTAGGCAGGACAAAATACTGGAGGAGAGGATGGAATGAGATAGAGAGAAGAGAGACAACCAGGACATTGCAGCTTCCACACAGGGGGGCATATTCTCAAGGACTTATCGCCGATTTATCGGCACTTTAGTGCCGCAAAAGTGGTGATAGATTTATCGCCCTATTCCCAAGCTGGTGCAAACTACCGATATCGCCAGTTTTCCAGCGATAGCTGCCGCAAAAACCATTGCCACGGATGAGAGCGACAACTAACGCTAATGATATGCAGAGTAGGCGTTCCCGTGCAAAAACACACGAAAACACAACTTCGCAATATTCTCAACGATGAGCCAGATCGGCGATGCGATCCAAAAACAGGCGATAAGGTGCATTAGCAGCAGGCATTTAACACCTGCCTTCTACTGGTGTTAAGCAGGACGACAACCTGCAGTATAAAAGGGACCCACATCTGAAGACCCACACATGTCATGGAGCTACTGATCATGCAGCTCGGAGACCCAAGAGGGCCACAACACCCACCGCCACCACCCCCAGCCCCCCCCCCCCGGATCACCCCCCCTGGACTACCACAGAGGCAGCGCAGAACAAGACAACGGACCTTCCGAAAACGCACCAGCCTCACAGACTTAACGCCAGAGGATGTCATTGCCCACTACAGGCTCAAAAGGACAACCATCCTCCGCATCCTGACCCACATTGCCCACAGGCTGACCATACCAACACAGCGGACAACCAACATCCCTCCGCAGACAAAGCTGCTGGCTGTGCTGCACCTGTTGGCCTCTGGTACCTTCCAACCAACAACTGCCAGAGTTGGAGGAGTCTCACAGCCAGCCCTATCAAAGTTCCTCACACCTGTCTTGGATGCCATCATCAGCTTGGTACCCCAGCACCTTCACTTCCCCCACACTGTGCAGAAACAGCTGGAGACCAAGCAAGGCTTCTACGCCATAGCTGGCTTCCCGCACGTGTTGGGGGCAATTGACTGCACACATGTTCTACTTGTGCCCCCTGCCGACACTGCACACAATTACCGCAACAGAAAGCACACGCATTCCATCAATGTGCAGGCAATAGTGGACCACCGGGGACTCTTCACCAACGTCGTCGCCAACTACCCAGGCAGTGTGCATGATTCCTACATCTTCCGACAGTCCATCATCAACCAGCGCTTCCAAGATGGCACCTATGGAAATGCACTGCTCGTTGGTAAGTGCCAAATGAACACACCACACACCTCAACTCCACAATCATGCAACTCACAACTGTGGGAATGCACACGTTACAAAATCACATACAACATGCCAAACAACATGCCCACCTACCAGACACGACAACACAAGTAACTGTGGTAACCGTGGCCAGCCATGTAGACAAACCATCCACGTCATGGCACCTCTGCCACACAATTGCAGAATGTGGGGAGAGGTGGGAACCAAGTCTGTGCGAAGGAGGCAAGTGACCCATGAATAAGAATGTACACAATGCCAAGTGTGGCGGTGATGTGCTGGACAGACTTCAGTATGCAGAGCACAGACATGTCCATGTGGACATATACTGCTGGTGTTTGTAGCGTTGTGGACAGTGGACGCAACCATGTCACCTCAGGCAGTGGGAAAGACCTTGGACATGTATCTATGTCGTCCCCCCCTGTAAGCGTAAGCGGAGTGGGCTGGGCCGGCGTACACCAGTCCAGCGTAGGAGTGGGAATAAATAGCCCGGGGCTCTGGGCGTGGTTCACTTCTGGGATGGCCACCAAAGTAAATACTGCGTGTGTCTCTGTGTCCGCCATATCCTGACCATAGGCCTACACACACGTGGCCGACCACCTTCAACGGCCAATATCACAGTGTCGTTGTCAGGCTTGTGGACATGCGCAGACAGTCATGACAATGGTGTGTCTTAGGAGTGCAAGTGATGCAACCGCGCAGCGCACACAAGTAAATAGGCTCTGGGGGAGTGAGGAGCAGCTGTGAGGCAACGTAATACACATGGATGCCGCTCATTTGCCACAAGCAATACATGTCAAACATGAATCCCAAAGTTGCACACATCACACACCACTAAACTAATAAGCCTGCCAACACAGAATGCAGAATCACCGATTGACACATATCTCCACCCCTGTCACAGGTGATCAAGGATATGCACTCTGCCCGTGGATGATGACACCCCTCCGATACACGAACACCCAGGCCCAGAGGCAGTACAATGCGGCCCACAAACGCACCAGGGGCATTGTGGAGCGCTCATTTGGCGTGTTAAAGTCACGTTTCAGGTGCCTGGACATCACAGGTGGGAGACTCCTGTACAGCCCGGAAATAGTGTGCAAAATGATCATTGCATGTTGTGTGTTGCACAACATATGTGTACACACCAATGCCCCATGGATCCAAGTGCCAGATGCACCGGACGATGATGATGAAGATGAGGCAGGTGGACCACACCCCAGTGCAGCTGCAGCAGGATTAACCCGAAGGAACACAATCATTAACAATTTCTTCACATGAGCATGTCACATTGTGACTGTCCTTAGCAATCATGGGACAGGACAAAATGACCACAGGCACAGGATGTGCAAATACATTCATTCCAACACACATTCCCTGTGTGCATGTCACTCCTCTGCATAAGCACATCACTCTGACAAGTGTAAGTGCAACATTTAGTGCTAACAATCTCACAAATGGCAATTAGATGGTGGGTGTGTCACCTCTGTACAGAGAGGCTGTTTAGGGTGTCACGTATTCAAAATGCCATATCAGGGTGTCAAAGATGGTACGTAATCCCACTCAGCAGCGTATCACATGTGTCCAAATTCATGACATAAAGGCGGTCATTTGTGACCAAGGAAAGATAACAGGGCGTCTTTTGGGGTCAAATATGTACCACCATGATGCAGAGAGTTGCACCCTGTGACTCAAGTCCCACAACATTAGCGACATGGACGTGAGGGGGAATCACTGCCCCTAGATTCATCCATACTTTCATACTTGATTGAACATAGACATGACACATCTGTGTGAATTTGAATGTTTTATTCACATTCAGTGGAGTGTTGAAGCTGGAGCAGTACAGGGCCATGCAAACCCCACTTTACATTGTTGCCCCGTGGAGGGCCAGCCAGAGTCCTTTAGGGAATGACAAGTTCATCGGAAGAGGAAGAGTTCAGTTCGCAGTCTGATTGCTGTGTCATTTGTAACCAAACAGAATATGGCAGTCCATGTCGAGGAACAAAGTGAGTGTCGCAGAGTGTATCGGGGGACAGTGGAAGGTGATGATGCAGAGGGCAGAACCAAGCAGAAACAGGCCATATGGCGGAGATGAATGCTACCGCTTCCTTCTTACCACTAAGGCAGAATCATCCGCATCTTCGTCCTCTGATGTTTCATGTGCCTCACATGTGGGTGGTGTTGTTTTGTCAGCAGCACTGTGTAGCACTGACACATCAGGGGCCGTAGGTGGAATGTCTGCCGCACTGTGTAGCACTGACACATCAGGGGCCGGAGGTGGAATGTCTGCCGCACTGTGTGGCAGTGACACATCAGGGGCCGGAGGTGGATTGTCTGCTGCACTGTGAGGCACTGACACATCAGGGGGCGGAGATGTGGATGTAGAAGCAGCAGCAGCATTCATCGGCGCCAGGCCTTGTGGCGGCAATGCCATGATGAGGATCTGCAGGGCTTGGAAGATCCCAGCTACATCTCGCTGGTGTGCAGCCGTGGCAGCCATTCTTTCCGCCTGCATCCGCTCCATATTCTACATGATCTTACGCATGTGTCCCAACTCCCGGCTGACATCGCTGGAGCCACTCTGACTAGACAGTTGTCCTTGTCTCAGACTCAGGACTCCAGCGATGTCAGCCATGGATCGTTGGAGAGCATGGAGCGGACTGTGGGTGTCCGTTAGGGACTGTAAGTGGTCCCTGATGGGACTTAGACACCCACATATGGCATCTAGTTTGGCTGCCATGAGGTCGAACCACACCCGCACCTGATCAGCCATCTTCTCCTGGCACCCTAACACATGGCGTTGGAAGGCCATGTGTTGGTCGTGGGGGTCCTGGGAGACAGCCGTGGTGGTGGGTGCTTCCTGCTGTGTGGTCTGTGCAGGGGGTGAGGTCTCCTCGATGCAGCTGGGCTGCCCTGCTCCTGGAGGTGAGGTGCCGAAGCTGTCCATGAGCTCCTGGAGGGCGTCGGTGTTGAGGGTGTGGAGGTCCTCTTTGTCATCAGTGAAGAGCTGTTGGGTCTGCTCTGCAGGAGGTGTTGATTCTCCCTCTGCAATGTGAAGGGGAGATGCAGTTTAACATTGTGTTCACATGTATGTTGACGCATTGTACAAGATTACATACAGACTGCATGACAATGTACATTGTGACTGTTTGGGAGGAGCTGCCTATTTGATGCTGGACAGTGGACATTTCGACAACATCACGGATGTGTGTTTGTACTTGTACATTATCATCTCACATTTCCCTGCTATGCCAAATGTGATTGGCCAGTTTCTACACACAAGCGGCACCAGTTGTGTCCTCTGTTCTGTTGTGAACGTGTTGCAGTTTGTACCACATTGTTGTCAATGTTGATGTGCTCTGAATGTTATGTGTGTGTGCTGCATTTTGGGAGAGTCGCCCCTGCAGCTCTGATTTTGCTGCCCCTTATCCCTTTCAGGCGGTGTGCCTTTGACTTCTGTGCTTATACAGTGTTGAGATGTTGCATACTTGGGTAAATTGGGCTCTTGGTGGGAGTTGGGACTCTGGGGCATGGTTTGTCCGCAGATGTGTTGTTGACGTCAGGTGTTGTTTGTGCACGTGGATGTGTCAGAGTGTGACCTGCTCCTTTACGGATGTGGTCCACACTCAGCCACCTCAGTGTCGTGGCGTGCAACATGTCATGATATATTGACTGCAGCCATGCTATTCGTCATGCAGTGTCACTTGCATTGTCAGTGTGGCTCACAGACACGCCGCTTTGCTGGGTTTGGCACATGTGCATGGGTTGGTTGTGAGATTGGTGATGTGTGGGAAGGGCCCCCTCTAGGCACATAGTCGACGGGGGCCTACTTGCTGTTTCTAGGTGTGCTGCAGTGTGCCAAGGGGATCGGGGACATGATCCAGAGTCATTGTGGGTGTGCACTGTGCTATACTTAATTGTGCATGTGTGCCATTGTGCCCATCTCCCCCCGTCCCAGTCCCTGGTCGTTACTCACCCTGTTGCTGTTGTGTCAGGTCATGTTGAGCAGTGTCCGGTCCCCCAACTCCTGCCACGACTCCCCACTGATGACTGTGGACACCATTTCCTCCATCTCATCCAGCTCCTCCTGTGGCGCTGGACTCCCACCTCCAGTCTGCATTGCTGCCTTCTGGTTGTTGCCGAGTTCCTGCTTGGTTTTGCGCTTCACATCATTCCAGCACCTCTTGAGCTCTTCCATTGTCCTCCTCAGCACTCCGACTGCATTCAACTTGTCCAGGATGGACTGATATATTCCATTTTTTGTTGCCAATGACACAGTGGAGGTGACGAACAGTTGTTGATGGTGTTCTACCACCTCCGCTATCAGGATCCTGTTTTCCTGCGGACTGAAGCGCGTCTTCCTCTTCTTCTTCTCCTTGCCCTTCCCTGACCCCGAGGTCCCTGGCTGGTCCTCCGTGGGGCTTGTGGGGTTCTGGTTGTCCTCTGTACTTGCTCCGGCTACCTCCATTGTGCTTCGCAGTTGTTTTGGTTTTGTTTGTGTTTTTTTTTTCTGCTTTTATAGTGATTTTTCCCGCCTGACGTGTGTGAATTGCAAGCCTTGCGCAGCTTATCGCTGATTTTTTTATCGCGGTTGGGCCCATCGCCACTTTTTTCACGTTCGGCTTTAGATTTTTATCGCAGTCCCAGTAATTTTATCGCGGACATTTGACGCGTTATCGGGAAACTATCGCATGTTACCGCCGTGTTGGGAATACGACGTTAACACGGAGTTATTTTCCCGCGATAGACGGCAATATGAAAAATTGCGCTAACCTATTTTGGCGATGATTATCGCACTTTCTTGAGAATATCCCCCCCACAATGTCCAAATTTAGCATACTGGAGGGCTAATGTGATGTTCAACTATGAGCAGAAGGAATATGCTTCCAAAAGTACAGTGTAAGGACTCTGCATAACAGGAATGTGTCCCATAAAAACTATCTACATGTCTGGTCTGTGTGCCATGCTCACGAACCATACATTCCCCTGTCAAGGTGCATGTCAAGTGAAGTATGACACCGAGCAAGAATAACAATGCAGCACCAATGCATGTCAACTTGCTACATGTCACCTTCACCCTATACATCAAAATGCACTCATCTACATCAAAGTCTCCACATTTGCCATACAGATAACAGTATTCTACAGTAATCACAGTCCTGGTGTGAGATGGCCATTACACATTGACATGCATGGAAACCAGTCCTTGGGGAAAGTCAACAGTGGCAGTGAACAAATACGCAGTCATGTCTGTAAACATCCTTACACAAACAAAAGCATCCAATCACCATGAGCAGAACAGCATGTATCATCCATGTGTACATCAGAGGGGCATATTCCCAAGCACACCTCCCCATGCCAATCTCACTTTATGTGACGTTGGGGTGGTGATAGGGGCTTAGCACCACTAAGAAGCCAGTGTAAATCCACAGCCATTTAATCTAGGCCCACTTACACACTTTACGGGGTGTGAAAGGTGAGGGTAATGGGTGTTGTTTTGGCTGTCCAAACTGCAACACCCATAGAAAGACACACTGCCCTATACTCGCAACGGTAAAGCCAATAGGAGGCCAGTAAGCAATGTATGCAAGGAAAACCATGACCCCTAACATGCAAATATAAAGCAAATCCTCAATTGCCAATGCTTTTGCTGTTTACATGTGTACTGCATTTTGCAGCACACATAGAAACAGCAATTTGTCAATCATTGCAAATGTGCCTGAAGGGGTCCCTCCTTCAACATAAACATTCTTGCCCTGAACCCAGACACACTTGCACTACCCTGCTAAGGTGCCTGTCTGTGTGCCACACTGACAAGTCAAGTGCCAGTGCATGATGAAACGCATGCCTGCACCATAAACTTGTAAACATGGTGCAGGCATCCGTCACTGAAGTGGATGAGTGCGGAGTCAATCCTGTAAGGAGAAGGCCTCACTCTGTCACTTCATCGTATCCATACACCCCGAAATGTAAGAAAGACATCTGCTGTCCAACAATGCACAAGTGTCCCAACCTTGACCAAGAGCCATATTTCCTCCAGCTTGCAACATCTCACCATTGTAAATGCACATAAGTGCAAGGGTCAATGGGTGAAAGAAATAAGGGGCAGTAAAACAGAAGCAGTACCAGACCTGCATATCAGCATGCATCAATGAGAATGTCACTTGTCAATGTGATTTGGCAACATTAAAATGGATCTACACAGTTTGGATCATGGCAAATCAAGCATATCTACCTGCCCATATCATGTGGCACATCACATGAGCCCTGATCTCAACAGCATGATATCCCTACTCATGCCACAATAACAATCATGTGGCATTGCCAACAGCAATGTGTGGTAGCATGCAATCCACACCTCCAAAACTAGACAATCTTAAAAAAGTTTCTAGTGTTATGAGTAGGGGTGACTCTACCACAATGCAGTGTACAGACACATAACTCTGAGCTAATCTGCATTGAAAGCAATGTGCTACAACCTGCACCACTGTCACTACTGAACAGAGGACAGAACTGGTGCAGCATGTGTGTAGAAATTGGCCAGTCCCATTTGGCATACTTGTAAACTGTAAGAAAAGAATTGACAACTCTGTCACATCAGTGATGTTGTACAATGATTCACTATCCTGCATGTAATAGGTATCTCCTCAAAAACATTTTGAATGGACATTATCATGCAGTCTGCTTGTAAACTGATCAAATGCATAATCATACTTGAGACACACATACAACAGCATCTCCCCTTTACATTGCAGAGGGAGAAACATCACCTCCTGTACAGCAGCCTGTCCCACTCTTCAATGATGAAGATGAAGACATCTCAACCATCAACCAGGACACCCTACAAGAGCTGCTCAACTCCATTGGCAGCCCATCTCCAGAAGCAGGGACATCCAGCAGCGTTGTGGTAGCTCCACCCCCTGCACAAAACACCCAGCAGCAAGCACCTACCACCATATTTGTCTCCCCAGACCTTGAGGACCCACTTTTAAAATTTCAACGCCGTGTGGTAGAGGTCCAGCAGGAGATGGATGGTCAGGTGTGGGTGGGGTTTGACAGCTTGGCGGCCAAACTAGATGGGGTCCGTGGGTGTCTCAGTCCCATTAGGGACCACCTAGAGTCCATCACAGGCACCCAAGGTCCGCTCCATGCTCTCCAGCATTCCATGGCTGACATCGCTCAGAGACAAGAACAACTGTCCAGTCAAAGTGGCTCCAGCGATGTCACCAAGGAGTTGCGTCAAATGAGAATGATCATGGCGAACATGGAGCGGATGCAGGCCTCACACTTGGCAGCCATGGCTGCATACCACAGAGACGTTGCTGGAGTCTTGCAAGCCCTGCAGCTTATCATCACTGCAGTGCTGCCTCAACCTTTGGCACAGATGAATGCTGCTGCACCTTCAACATCCACATCTCAGCCCCTGAAGTGTCATAGCCTCACAGTGCTCCAGCCAACCCTCCTGCACACAGGATGCACATGACACATCAGAGGAGGAAGATGTGGAAGAATCAACAATCTTACGAAGAAGTCAGCTGTAGCATTCATCTCTGTCAAATGGACTGTTTCTGCTTGGAACTGTGCCTACCATCATGCCCTGGAACATCAGCTTCCACTGTCCCATGAATTACTCTGCTACACTCACCTTGGACTTTGATATGGATTGCCAATTTTTGTGTTGTTCCCAATGACACTGCAATCAGCCTGCTGACTGAACTCTGCCTCTTCCTCAACATGTCTCTGCATATGTTCCCCCCTGGACTCTGTCTGCCCCCCCCGCGGGCATTCACACAATGGGGTGTTGGTGCACAAAAAACTGGGCAGTCTACTACATCAGTTACTGCACATGTAAATAAAATTAATTGAGTCAGTAAGATGTGTGTTGCCTGTGACCAATTATGTTTAAATGTGCCAGCAGTGCATGTTCAGGGTAGCCATTACTACTAATCAAGGAACATTTGTCAAAGGGAATATGCTTACCCTGTGTCCATGCTAGGCATTGTGAGGGCCTGATACATGTGACTTAAACAATGCTCTGATCTGTAAGACAACACTGTCTCAGAAACACAAAATTACTCCATGCGCATGATGTTCATCGTGAATTGGAACAATACTCACATCAGTGTAAAGCCACATGAAGTGTCTACAAACAATACGTGATAAATATATACCCAGATGAACTACCCATAGTCAATGTGGAGGACAATGTTTGAAAAGATGTGTGTCGTAGCATGACACATGTAAAGACAGTTCACTCAACATGTCACATATTCAAAATTATTCCATCGAGCAGAAAGAAGAGGCATGGTGTAGGAAAGCATAGCTCAAAAATTGATAATGGTTCAAATACGTGCACAGGTTAGCTGTAATGCAAATCACTATATCCCTCACCCAACACTTGCCAATTTGGTCACAGTGTTGTCCACAATGTACAAGGCTGTGCCGAAACATGTAAAGAGGCGTCAGGATGACTTGTGAAGAATGCTAAGCATACATCCCCTGCACCCCCACGTGGAATGTGAAGCTGTTGTGGGGACCTGTGTAATCAAAGATGGCACAAAGTATCCAGACACGATACCCACAGCATTCAACCAATGCTGTGCAGTGCACAATGCCCACAGTGCATCCTGTGTAAATCTGTCCTAGCAACATAATCACATATGGATAAATATTTCTCAGACCAATCCAAAACTCTTTTCCCAACTGAACTTTGTTACCCTAAACATCAATCAGTTTGTTTAAAACACATTTCAAATGAGGTTTGTTGGTAGCCTGTCCCTTGAAAATGCTGTAATCACATTTGTAGACATTCTAATTGATTGTGGGGGGGATGCATCTGTCGTAATCCAACAGGATATGTCCACACAGCAAAAATGAATGGGAGCACAAATCATCAACAATTGGCAATTTATTCTTTAAAAAACACTCTTAAAAAACTTAACTAATTATACTTACTAATCCTAAACTACACCAACCTAACTTGTACTAATAGTACACTACACTAAACTAACTAGCTTACCTAAGACTATACACATAACAACATATATTAAACATCAACCCACCACCCCCCTTACGGCACATCTGGGACGGCACAAAGACACCTTAACTTATACATCAACTAACTAAACATACATACTAAACAATTATACATATTTTTGTTTTTTTATCTTTTTATTAACAAGTCCAAAAACACATCAACCCCCCACTCAAAGAAAAAGGAAACTTAAACAAAAGCACTAAAAAGATAATATCCAAAACTTAAAAAGCTAACCACACCTAACACTATATTATCCCTAAACTAAATCTACACTTAACACTGACTAACTACTACATTTATTAACAGGATGGTAAATAGGAGAGGGGAAACGTGGGACTGGACAGGGTGGGAAACTGAACAACCATTGTCCATCAATAGGGGAGCCCCAGGCCCCCCTTTATGTCCATGAGGTGGCCCTTAATGTCATCATTGTCCCGTTCAAGTCAGGCCACACGAACGTTCAAATTGAACATCGGCCTCCTCTCCCTCTTTGTGAGGACAGACCTTTCCCTGTGTCCTGCAGCTATGGAGGATGTCCCTGGTTGTGCACTCTGTGAGGGGGGTAGACTTAGGCTGGAACATGTGGGTGCCGGAACGTGGAGCAGCTCCTGATGGACCTGGGACAGCTGACCTTTTCCTTTGTGTGGGCCAATTAATTCCTGATGGTCCAGGGATTTGCTGGGTCTGGCTCTTGTGTGTTGTTGATGGAGGCAGGGTCGCGTGTTTTTTCCCAGCTTTCTTTGTACTGTCTGTGATGGACTTCCACCTGCCAGAAGCCCTTTCCTCCTGGTAGCTCTTAGCCATTGCATTGTACCCTTTAGCCACACGCCTGATGTGCTTAACGTTCCTTCCGCTGGAGGAACAGACGCTGCTTCTCTGGGGACATGTTATCTGAAAAAAGAAAATGATACATGTCATGTTTTCTGACTCCAAGGACATGATGGCATAATGTAAATTTGCCACACCTATAAATAACGAGCCATAGGTTATGTGAACATCATCAA
The DNA here is from genome assembly GCA_963921515.1 of Calotriton arnoldi. Taxonomy (NCBI): domain Eukaryota; kingdom Metazoa; phylum Chordata; class Amphibia; order Caudata; family Salamandridae; genus Calotriton; species Calotriton arnoldi. Next base: position 669,583 of record CAWUFW010007337.1, read on the forward strand.
AAACAACATGCAACTAGACACATAACCTGATAAATCATGAACACATCATAGCCGGAATCAGAATAAGATATTCATGACAACATGGTTATTCCTGTGCTTGGACAAGGCAGGCACAGAGTGCAGTGACAACAGTTGTCAGATTTCTGTTTGCAATTTGGCCATGCAAAAGAACAACAATCGAGGCCAACAGGGGGAGTACAGTAAGTATGAAGTATAACAGGCCCGTTAGCAGACCCTACCATTCTAACTACACAAAGACAGTAGGCTGCACAGTCTGCAATAAAGTCAGATGACTAATCACAACAGTGTTAGTCATGTAGTACATTTGAGGAAATGGAAAATCATCATATTAGTGAGACGTTGGAGGTGTTACCACAGCTACACAATCAGATTAGATCATGTACACAAGTACTTGCCAATTTGTGGAACAATGCCTAAATTTTGACATGCATGCAAGGAAAGAGGACATATGTTGCATGAAGCTTTGTGTACAAGTATTTACCAGCTCTGCAAATTTCTATGCCATGACCCAATGGGACAGCAAAGCTGCTGCATGTGAACTACACATTTGTCTGCACTGTTTTAAAACAGTGGCAGTGTGAACACATTTATGGTAGTGCAAAGGAAAGCACCCTCGCCCAAAAGTGCTATGTTGTGTGATTTGAGCACATGTTAGTCAATGTTACGCAAGGATCCCCATCATGCACCTGATCCATCAGTGAACTAGTGTGTATTTCATGTGTGACACATTCAGATGACCAACTAGTAACATGTGAATTGGCAGAACTGTTGAGCATGTCACCGTAAAGAGCATATTATAGACATATTTTACACATAATATGAAAATCAGACACTCCACGATTTTGAATGTGCCCCTGTGTGAATGGTTCTGTGTGATGATGAGTGGGCTTAGCAGAGTAACAATGTCAAACACTCATCAACTAAATGCAGTGTGAAAGGATGTTTGATGCATGAGTTGAGATTGTCCTACGCTGATTTTCTCATGCATGCTTCGGCACTGAGTCTGCAATAGTCTGTCCAAGACTATGTTGTGACTACAACATTTTCTAGGGCTACAGAGGCTTGCTTATTTGCAGCAGCATGGAAATGATTCACAGGATTCCTCATCAAATACACAAGTATTTAATGTGACAGATTTATGTACAAACAATATATGTCACATTGTAAGAGTGTTCCTGAGAAACGTTGATGTTTTATCATGCCATTCAGCCCTCTGTGACACGTACTCATGGTGTCATTGTGGTAATGTGAAAAAAGTAATTCCTAGGCAATCAAATTCAAATTAGATAAACATCATAATATAAGGAAAAAACAGAAAGAAGAAAATGTACGAAATATGTTATCACTTTGACATTTATTTGTTAAAGATTTATTATAAAATGTATAAAAATTGTGTCTATTACACAATATACAGTACATCAATTCATAAAATAATCACATATATATAAACAAAAAAATTAAAAAATATTTTTTTTAAATGGCAATATCTTTAAACTTTGACGCGCCTTTCGGCATATTAAACGCCTTCTTCAGGAGTAGCCACACAGTTATTTAAAAACTTTTTGATAAAGGACAGTTCACAATGCAGAAGGATGTAGGGGCATATTAGCAAGACCCACGTTAAAATTATCGCCGTTTTAGCGGCAGGAAACTGCCGCTAAAGCGGCGATAATGGGCTTGCTAATATGCATTATGAAATTCAATAGAAGCCCAGGTTAGATGTCCTGCACATCTAACCTGGGCTTCTATTGAATTCTATAACTGCATATTAGCAAGCCCATTATCGCCGTTTTAGCGGCAGTTTCCTGCCGCTAAAACGGCGATAATTTTAACGTGGGTCTTGCTAATATGCCCGTAATCTTTGTTAAGTCCTGATAAAAAATCTGATATTTATATGTTTATATGACGTATATTATATTGACCATCAAACCGGACAAGCATATAAGAGTACTTCTTTCTCTTCTTTTGCTCGTATATAAACAGCGATCGTTTTTTATTAATCTGACAGATCCTGTGTTTCCAAGCACAAGTTGTAGGACACTCTATCCTACAACGCAGGACGCCGGTAGCCATTTTCAGCCCGGTTTGTTGGACCTGGCACGATTTACATCAGAGAAGCTGCTCCTCTGAATATGTGCACCGGTTTTCAGAAAAGACGTACTGCTTTTTGAATATATATACCGGTTTTCAGTATTGATTTACAATACTTGTGCTTGGAAACACAGGATCTGTCAGATTAATAAAAAACGATCGCTGTTTATATACGAGCAAAAGAAGAGAAAGAAGTACTCTTATATGCTTGTCCGGTTTGATGGTCAATATAATATACGTCATATGAACATATACATATCAGATTTTTTATCAGGACTTAACAAAGATTACATCCTTCTGCATTGTGAACTGTCCTTTATCAAAAAGTTTTTAAATAACTGTGTGGCTACTCCTGAAGAAGGCGTTTAATATGCCGAAACGCGCGTCCAAAGTTTAAAGATATTGCCATTTTAAAAAAAATATTTTTTAATTTTTTTGTTTATATATATGTGATTATTTTATGAATTGATGTACTGTATATTGTGTAATAGACACAATTTTTATAAATTTTATAATAAATCTTTAACAAATAAATGTCAAAGTGATAACATATTTCGTACATTTTCTTCTTTCTGTTTTTTCCTTATATTATGATGTTTATCTAATTTGAATTTGATTGCCTAGGAATTACTTTTTTCACATTACCACAATGACACCATGAGTACGTGTCACAGAGGGCTGAATGGCATGATAAAACATCAACGTTTCTCAGGAACACTCTTACAATGTGATGTTTATCTAATTTGAATTTGATTGCCTAGGAATTACTTTTTTCATATTGAATTTTTCCCTGTCCTAGGAATTGCACTATTTTATGTTCAGGGGGTCCTTGTTTTTTTCATTTGTCATTGTGGTAATGTAACATGCTCTCTGAACAACTAACTGTCAATGTCAACTGGACCTGCTATTAGACAGGACAATTAACAACATGCACATCAGTGCTGTGTGTCAATGTGTACCAGGTCTGTTCATACACATCTACATCATTACTCAAATCCATCTTCTTAAGTGTGTACACTCTGGGATGTACCTACAATGGCTGGAGTGATGTACAAAGTTTGTATTGATGGGCTCTTAATTCAGGTGCTCACTATCTACCATATTCAGCAGTAAAACAATTTCATGCAAAGGGAAATTATTAAACATGTTGTAGCAGTGAACATGCAACATGTCCACAAGCTGACCTGTACACATTGTTAGAATAGAAATATTCATGTTTGCGCATTGCCCTATATAATTTAGCATACGCGGCACTATTTTCTATTTAGGCGCCATTTTGAATCATGATCGAAACTAATCCTTTGCTGTTTCTGAGAAAAAGCCTCTGTTACGTTTTGTTTCTGCAATGTTAGGTTTTGCTTCACTAATGAATAGACTGTTCATATTAGTGCATACCTTTCTCTCTAGATAGAGGCCCTCTCCCACTTGTATATGTGTATATGAAAAAACAGTTATTGGTTTGTATTCTCTACTGTCTGACCGACTCTTCATTTGGTATGGAAGGCTGAGAGGTGGTCATTAGTGACCCGGGTGATCCTAAACGGGTCACTTCCTTCAGTTGGCGCCCGAACAGGGACTCCTTCGGGTGATTGATCCATCCCCTTTCCGTAGACGGGGGGAGTCGAGGACATCGTCGGGTCGGACTGACGGTTCAGGGATCCCTGCACGAAGAGTTTCTGTTACTCGCAGCTGCCCCTTCTGTCCCGCCGGACGGTGCCTCGCCCAGTGGTCATTCCAACTGAAATCCTGAACGGCGAAACCCTTAGATCTGACCGTTTGGTCTGAAGAGTCGGCAGTGGAGAATTGGTTCGTTTGTGCTACTGATATCAGGTGAGTTTGTTTTGGTTCTTTGTCAATATGGTACCATTGTGGTTTGAGTTTGGTACGGTCTGAGGACCGTTTTTGATAAAAGTATTTGCAATTACTTTGCTAGGTAAAAACAACAAACTTGTTTTCCTTTTATTATGCCTAGTCTTAGTAAAATCTTGTATTCGTGTTGTCGTTGTTGTTCTGCAGATGCTCGATTGGAAGAAGCTCAGCCGGCGCCTCTTGAAGGCAGCCCTAATTTTGATATGCCTGTGAAGCATGGTCTTGGCCCTATTATGTTTAGTACATTATGGCACAAATATACGAGGGACAATGCCGAGTTGCAGTGGCCGTTGACGGGCACTTTTGATGAACAAAAAATTGGGTTTTTACAGGAGCAATTATTTAAGAAAAGAAGTAGACAGTCCATGTTTGACTCCCTCAGAACTTGGCAGAAGGAGGCTAGACAGAGATGGTTAAAGATGGAAATTGATGCACGGAAGGGGAAAATGCAAACATTGACACCGAAAGCTGTGGCATATGATAGAGAAAAACAAGAGTCTGGAATTGAATGTGAAGATAGGAGATTTTGATTGCATATTGATAAGTCTTATTTGACCAAAGAAGAAGACGATACCTTTGTAGAGGGGTTGCTAGGTACTCGACCCCCGCCTCCTTATGCCCCACAGAGGATATATCCCACTGTTTCCTTACAGTCACAGCAGCCTGTTACGTCTGTTTCGGCTATTCCCGTATCTACGGCTGTTGTTTCGACGGCTTTGGCTACGGCACCTCCCACTCTTTCTTTGTCCTCGCCATCTTTGGCAACTGTGGCTCTCAGCACATCTACTGTCTCGACTCCTGTATCCTCTGTTCTTTCTCCTCCGGTGCAAGCGCCAGCAACGATTGTACCTGTCGCTTCTGTTGTTTCTCCTTCCATATTTTTCATCCTCCGATACCTTTGAATGTTAAGACGCCAGTACGTGGATTTAAGGATAGAGATTGGACAAAATTCCAGGTGCGAATAGGCCCGTTAGTGCGATCTGGGGTAGGGGATGAAGAGAAACAAGTAATAGCTGACCAGGCTGCGCAGTGGGCTCGTGATGCGTCCTGTAGTGTGGAGGATGTTTGGGAAGTCATGCGAGATTTTGAACCCTTTATACAGCAACATGCCCTTAAGCATATGTCTGCTACATTGATTAGTCTTTGACAAAAGCACATTGGGACAGAAGCGCCTCAAATTGTATTTGATATTAGAGACCGTGTGTATGCTACTGACTTGGAGTCAGGCCAAGTATTTGGGAATAATGTTACCACTCTAGTTGCCTACAGGGGTAGACTACATGAGAGGAGCCCTACTCAGATAACTCAGTTTCCAATGCGGGAGGTCCATCCCATATATCACCAGAAATACCTGAGATAACGGATCAGAGGGGTAATGTTACTAGACCGGCTGTAGCGGCCCGTTTTCAGGAACAATGGATTTATACTGCATGGAAAAGGAGTGAGGTTCTAGCCCTCAAGGCTCATTTGCCTGATCCTAGGAAGAATCCTACAGTTATTATAAAGAATTAACAGAGGCTGCCTCTTCTACTGTAATGACTCTAGCTGATATTGAAATGTTTTTTGGTCTCCTCGTTCCAGTTGATGTTTGGAGACAGGTTCATACTCAAGACCATGTTGCAGAGTTGGGTGGTACATGGGATGTGATTAAGGGATGGGATCAGGAAAGGAAGCCAGGTGATAAACCCCGAGCCGAGATACTTGCTTTGTCAGGTCGCATTATTACATATATGCATTCCCTTATTCCGCCTAAGAAGGTAAGCTGGGACAAATTGACAGCTTGTCGACAGAAGAAGGATGAAAGTGTGTCTGATTTCTTTACCCGGTTTGAAGATACGTTTTTGGACTATACTGGGCAGGATATGTCTATTGAGGGAGGAGTTCGATTGTTTTTGACAGATTTGTTTCTAATCTTCCTGAAATTACGACTCGTTTACAGGCGTCTGAGAGTACTTGGTCCACCTCTTCCCCCTCTGTTATTTTTAATATGGCCCAGTACTATGAACACCGAGATCAGGAGTAAAAGGATAGGACTGATAAGAAACACAAGGATTTAAAGACAAAGGTGTTGTTGCAGCAAGCACGGGGTGGTCCTTCTAGACAGTTTCCACGTACCAGTAGACAGTCTTCAACTACACCTTTAGGGCCAAATCAGTGTGCGTATTGTAAGGAGGAGGGTCATTGGCGTAGCCAGTGCCCTGTGCTTTTACAGAAAGTTGCAGCTCCTAGGGGGCGAGGTTCTGGTGGGAGAGGTCGTGGGACAGAGAGAGCTCAGAATGCTACGGTTTCACAAGGTCGTTCTGATAATAATTACTTTGATGACCCTCGTGATGGCCAGTATTATCATGATGATTACGATATGGATGAGGTGACAGGTATGTCCTATAGCCAGGGACAGGGAGAGGGACCAGTTCAGATACCTGTAGATCAGCGTGGTCCTTATGTCACAGCGGATTTGCAAGGCTCGACTAAGGAATTTTTGGTGGACACAGGTGCGACAAAGAGTTCTGTTTCTCGACATATGGTCCCTGGGGCAGCCCTGTCTGGCCACAATAACGTTTCGGCAGGTTTTTCAGGTGTACCGGTTGTAAGCCCCATTTCACGGCCCCTTGCATTGACTGTTGGTCCTTTTACTGTGGAATCTCCGTTTTTGCTGACATCCAACTGTGGTGAGAATCTGATGGGTTTGGATCTGTTCAAGAAATTGCATGCTACTATCTACTGCTCTCTTGCGGGTGTCTATATTACTATGGGTCCAGATGTGAGTACTAAACAGTGTTTGTCCCAGAATGCACCCCTACCAGCTGAATTTGCTGATGTCCCACCCACTCTATGGGCCACAGGTGACAGAGATGTAGGGCTGTTGCATATACCACCAGTTTCTATACAAGTTAAAGAGAATTTTGTTTTGCCTCGTATTCCTCAGTATAAAATCCCGCAGGCAGGAGAACAGGCTCTTCTTCAGATTATTCAGGATTTGATACAAAAGGGAGTAGTTGAAGAAATGTCTGGCAATATTTGTAATAGTCCTATTCTTCCGATTCTTAAAAGGGCACACTCAGGCTCCTCTGAGGACGCTGATGATGTTTATCGTTTTGTGATTGATCTGCGCGAGGTTAATAAAATAGTGGTTCCACAGTTCCCTGTGGCTCCTGATATTACTGCGCTTTTGACAATGATTCCGTTTAACGCTAAATTTTTCTCTGTTATTGATTTGTAAAATTCTTTCTTTAGCATTCCTATCCATCCAGACAGTAGATATTTGTTTGGGTTCACACTGGCTGGTAGGAGTTTTAGATTCTGACGCGCTCCTCAGGGCGATACGGAGAGTCCTAGTATTTATAGTCAAGCTTTAAAAGGTCAGTTGGATTCCTTACCGCTTCCCTCAGGTAATGTATTGGTGCAGTATGTTGATGATCTACTCATAGCTTCTGATACGGAACAGGGTTGCAAAGATAGTACAGTCAAATTGTTGTTGCATTTGGCCCATCATGGACACAAGGTTTCTCTTTCGAAATTTCAGTATTGTCGACAGGAGGTCACCTATTTAGGCCACCTACTGTCGAAGGAGGGTAGGAGGTTGACCCCTGAGCGCATCAGTACCATTGTTAAAATGCCCATTCCACAAACTCAAAAAGATGTGCGCGCTTTTATAGGTATAACTTCCTACTGTCGTCAATGGATACCTAACTATTCCCTACTAATTTAACCTTTGCTTGCATTAACAACAAAAGAAGTGCATGAGCCTTTGCCTTGGATGTCCAAATGTCAGCAGTCTTTTGAGCAATTGAAAACTCCGCTTTGTTCAGCTCCAGTGCTTGGTACACCTAGCTACAGCAAGCCATTTGTGCTCTATGTCCACGAGATGGCTGGCTGCATGCTTTCTGTCCTAACACAAAAATTTGGGGATAAGCAACGGCTGTGTGCTTATTTCTCTGCTGTGCTTGATCCCGTCGCCAGGGCCCTCCCGAGTTGTCTGAGAGCGGTCGCGGCTGTGGCCACTTCAATCAGACGATTGGCTGGACTTGTGCTTGATACTGACCTCACAGTTATGGTACCCCATGCTATGGATACACTTTTGAATAGGACAAAGACACAGCACCTCACCAGTGCACCTCACCGGCTATGAATTGACCCTCTTTGCTAAGCATATTACCATTAAAAGATGTGCTACTCTGAATCCAGCCACGTTACTACCCCTCCCTTCTGAGAACGATGCAGTTGACAAACATGATTGTATTTTCCGGACGGAAGAAGAGACGAAGAGACGGGTAGACTTGACTGATGTTCCCTTATCTGACCCCCAAGGAGAACTATATGTCGATGGCTCTTGTTTTAAATTACCAGATTGCACCACGACGGCAGCTTATGCTGTCACTACGTTGCGCACGGTGGTAGAGATATCACGGGTCCCCTATCAGTCGGCTCAAGCTGCTGAGCTTGCCGCTCATATTCGAGCTTGTGAATTGAGTGAGGGACTGGATGTCAACATCTATACTGACAGCCAGTATGCCTTCGGGTTCGCGCATAATTTTGGGTGACTCTGGGCAGCGAGAGGGTTCCTTACTTCTCATGGCACCAAGATTCAGCATGGGCACCTCATATTGAGGCTTTTGTCTGCTTTAACGCTCCCCGAGAAATTGGCCATAATTAAATGTAGTGCCCACAGGAAGGTTACTGATGACGTGGGTAGAGGAAACGCTTTTGCAGATCAGACCGCTAAGGAAACGGCCCGAACAAAGATGAAACGTATGTTTGTAGCAGGTCTAGCTAGATGGGCCCCTGAAGTTGTCATGTTTGAGAATACCCATGAAAGTGTAAAGGAGATACAAAGTGAAGCCACAATGGAAGAATTAGCGGAATGGCAGGAAAGTACAGCACAGTTAAATGAGGGAGGATGTTGGATTGATAAATCAGGGAAGCAGAGATGGATGTTGCCGGATGTATACGTTCTTCCCGTGGTTACTATGGCACATGGTCCAGCTCATATTAGTGCAAAAGGCATTTGTAAGCTGTTAGACCCTGTATGGCAGAATGACAATATCTCTAAGATAGCCGCGCATTTAGTAAAATATTCCATGGTTTGCATGATGCATAATCCAGGGACGGGTACCCCTACACCACCCGGTAATTTTGCACCACCCACTTTTCCTTTTGAACTCCTTCAAATGAACTATATTGATTTAGAGAGATGCAATAATCTTAAGTATGTTTTGGTGGTTGTATGTGCATTCAGTAAATGGGTTGAGGCTTACCCCACTAAAGATAATACAGTCATTACGACTGCAAAGGTACACCTGAAGGAGTTCTTTCCTCATTTCGGCTTGCCCCAAGTTATCTGGAGTGACAATGGAAGTCATTTTAATGCGAAAGTGATTCAATTAATTTGTGAGGGTCTCCATGTCAAACAAAAATTCCATGCTGCCAATCATCCACAGTCAACGGGTTTAGTTGAGAAGTACAATGGTACTCTCAAACTGAAATTGGCAAAAATTCAGGAGACCACAGGGTTAAAGTGGCCAGATGCTTTACCGTTAACTCTTTTGTCGACAAGAACGACAGCACATTCTAGGACAGGATTGTCTCCTTACGAGGTCATGTTTGGGTGCCCAGCAAACGTCTGGGGCATCCTGCGTCCCCGTAGGTTCTCTGATATTGAGTACCTTGTGTTGCTTGATTACCTTGGCCAGTTAACAGAAAATTTGCGTTCTATTCACCAACAGGTGCGAGAGTCCCTACCTTCTACACCAGAGGGACCCGGACACGATATCCAGCCTGGTGACTTTGTCCTATTGCACAATTTCCAGAGGAAGAAAAGTTTGGAGCCACGCTGGAAGGGCCCTGAGCAGGTTCTGTTGGTGACACATACTGCTGTGAAGGTTGCTGGCCGTAAGAACTGGGTCCACGCGACCCACTGTCGGAGGGTTCCCTTGCCTCTGCCCTATGACCAGTGGGACAAGGACGGGATTGGGGACGCGGAGTGCGAGCAGGTACCCCGGTTTATCCCCTTCAGTGATGCTCAGCTGACGTGGATGCACACGGATAAAGAAAATGAGAACGTGTTGAACGAGGCTATTCCTCCAGAAATACGAGCTATCTAGGAGCCTTTGTTCACTGATCACAAGGTGCCTGGGGCTACCAGGTACAATTTGCGCCCTCGCTGAGGGAAATTGCATCTAAGGAGAAAAGAGATTAGGAATGGACTGCATAAGATAGGTTGTACTGAGGTATAGTACCAACGGAATTAGCCAAAATTAGTGAAGGATTTTTTGCTTACTTTATTCTAGTTGTTTGAACATTAGTTAGGGAAGGCCGAAGTATACCTTGAAGGTGTACCATCTTGATCGACGTGGGATACATTAAAGAGCTTAGGACAGAGCAAGCTCCACCGCAGGTGCTCAAGAGCTCCAACGTATTGATGGACAATAGGAGCCTGTACCAGTGAGGCTCTGACGGACACTGGGAACGTGTACATTTTCTTTGCATTTCGCCCCCCTTTTCCATTCGTTATGCATCCCTTTGGTAGACAGGTTGCTGAGGAAGAGCAGCGAGTGATTCTTGTTGCCCGGCATAATATGGTGTGGACCCGCAAGCGGAAAATAACATGTGTTGCTCTTGTGGTTTTGTTGCTAATAATATTGTGTGGGGTGTCTTGAGTGTTGGAAAATGATCAGGATGTGCCTATACGAACCAAGGTTAAGGTTATTTCCCCAACAAGAAATAAAAGGACAGCCCCGAGTAATGTATTTTTAGACACAAACAAGAGATTCTTTGGAGAAGGGACAGCTTGCTACCCCACTGAATCTGTCACAAGTTTATGGACTGCATATCCGTTATCACTTGTAAATTATACATATACTTATCCATCACAATTTACAGAAGTGAAGGGAGTTTTTGGTTTTGGCTATCCAGGTCCTTGTTCATATTATAGAAAGCCACTGGGAATGGGGTATCAAGGTTGTGATAACAACAAATATTGTGACAACTTTTATATGGAAGAACAGAATGTTACACTGGTGGGTTGGCATTACAAGGAATTAATAGTCACCTGGGAAGCAGGTTATTATCCTGCTTGCTGCCCTATTGTGAATAGTATGGCCACTTCTTTGTATATCAATTGTTCTGGAATAGTATTGTACAAAAATACGATCCCCTTGGTGAATGACAAAGATCCTAGTACTTTTGGAATGAATACCAGATATGCTGCAGTAGATTACGAAGGACCGATTTATGCACACCCGGGGTTTTACGGTTGTTAGAATTGACTCGCAAAACTGCTGTATTACTCGCATATTACTCCATTGAAGGTTAGCATTGATATAGCTAATGCAGTATTATTGTATTGTGTGCATACACGGGCAGAGGATGTAGGTATTATGCTTGTTAGGTTGACATCCCTGCCACCAGTTTGTCTTTCTTAGACGCCATTTTCTATTACAATCGAAACTGTTACTTATTCATTTACGAGAAATGGGTTTTGGTAAGTTTTGTTTCTCCAATGTCGAAAACTCATTCATTATTGCATTCTTCTGCTGTTTCATCAAGGCCTTCTCCCACCTGTCTTATGGGAGGATGAGCTAGACGACCTTGGGCAGTAGATATCTTGTGCCAGGTAGTGGAATCGAAACTCATGTTCTGTACCTCCATTGTATTACGATAGCTACCAGTGTTTTTCTATAATAGGCAGATCTTAGAGGGCACCGCAACATACATAATGTAACTTTATGCTTGCTAGAGTCAGTCCCTCGTCAGCCATCACAGGAGGCTGGTCAGATTGGACTCCACAGAAGTGTATCTTATGAATAAACTAGTCTATATGCATTCTCTACTGCGTCATCGACTCTTCATTGGACAGAAGGCTAGTGGAGGTCTAGAGTGACCCGGGTGGCCCTAAACGGGTCACTTTCTTCAGTTGGCACCCGAACAGGGACCCCATCAGGTGACCCATCTCGCCCGTAGACGGGTTGTAGGGTTCGGGGTTGCGTCTGGTCGAATGGGCGGATCGGGGTACCCCACACGATCGAGCCTAGTTCTCGCAGCTGCCCCGCCTGTCTGATCGGGCGGCTCCTTGTCTAGTGGTCATCTCGGCTGGGGTCCTGAAAAGGCGAAACCCTTGGATCTGACCATTTTGGTCTGAAGAGTCGGCAGTGGAGAATTATCTTGTTCGACCTGTGTGCACCAGGTGAGCTCATCTTGATTCTTGGTAAGTGCGGCGCCGTCTTGGTTAACTTGGTAGGTCTGCAGACCCTTGTGATACGGAGCGTTTTAGAACGTTCCGCCAGGCCACCTGGTAATTTGGTATATTCTTGAAAAGGCCTGGGGCTAGAGCCTATCTTGTTTTGGTACAGTCTGCGGACTGTCTTGTCTTGGTGCAGTCTGAGGACTGACATGTTTGGTGCAGTTTCCGGACTGCTTCTTAAGAGCTCTTTGTTCGTGTTTTTGTTGTGTGTGTGTCTTGATTGAGTGATTAGTGAATGTGTCTGATGCTAAGATGCCTGGTAGGAGTAAAATGTGGTGTGTTGGGTGTTGTGGACGCTCTGCGGAGCTTCGGTTGGAGGAACGACAACCTGCGCCTCCAGAAGGCACTCCGAGTTTCAAGATGTATGTGAAGCATGGCATTGGCCCTAATATGTTCTGTACATTATGGCACAAATATACGAGAGACAATGCTGAGCTTCAGTGGCCACTGAATGGTACTTTTGATGAACAGAAATTGAATTATTTACAGGACAAATTATTTGCTAGAAGAAGTAGGCAGTCGATGTTTGACACTCTACAGGGATGGCAGAAGGAAGCTAAGCAGAGGCGTATAAAGGCCGAGAAGGCGTCTAGGAAGAAAGCAATGCAGACAGTTGTGCAGAAAGCAGTAGCGTATGATAAAGAGCGAACAGAGAATGGTATTGAATGTGCTGATAGGAAGTTTCGATTACAATGAAACAAGTCTTATGTGGTTAGAGAGGAAGAGGATCCTTTTGTGGAAGAACTATTGGAAACACGTCCCCCACCTCCGTACGCCCCACAGAGATTATATCCGGATGATCCGGCGTCCCAGCCTTCGAATGTTCCCCCACTTTCCTCAAGCCTTCCTGTGATTTCGACAGCCTCGGCTCCTGTTTTGTCTATTTCTTCGCCGGTTCTACCAACTGCGAGTGTGGTGACTGCAGGCACCCCCGCAACACCTGTTATTTCTGCCCCCGTTTTCTTCCCCTCTTTATTACTCCTTCTACACAGCCACTGTTGACATTGTCTCCTATGTCTGTTTCTACTATGTCGTCCCCGAGTCTTTCGTCTGTTGTACTGAGTAGTGTCCAGACACCAGCACGGGGGTCAGATGGAGGGAAGTGGGCGGCAGTGCGAGATCGAATGGAACAGGTGTTGACGCGATCGAATGTGGGAGAAGAAGAGAAAAAGATGGTTGCGCATCAGGCAGCACAGTGGGTTTGGAGCCCGATTTATAGTGCAGAGGATATATGGGAGTGTGATGAAAGATTTTGATCCGTTTGTACAGCAGCATGCCCTTCAACATATGTCAGCTATGATGATCAGTTTGTGGGAACAGTGTATTGGGGGCACCACCCCTCAAATAATTTATGACATTCGAGATCGCGTATATTCGGCAGATCTGGCCCCTTTGGAAGTTCTTGGTAATGTTGGGACGTTGCTTGCTCTTCTGCCTACATTGCTCACTGCCTATCCATATCATCTGTGATCAGTTGGGCACACGTATCATAGTGCCAGGGTACCCGTAGGGTGATAGTGCGCTTTATAAGTGTCGATAACATTAACATTAACATTAACATTATAGAGAACGATTACAGCAACGTAGTCCGGTTAGTATATCCCAGTATCCAATGAGGGAGGTGCATCCTATTTTTCACCCTGAGATCCCAGAGCAGCGGAATCAAAGAAATTAGGTGGTCCAACAACGGGTGGCGGCCCATTTTCAGGAACAGTGGGTTTATACTCCATGGAAAAGAAGTGAGGTATTGGCCCTTAAAAGTCAGTTACCTGACCCATGAAAGAATCCTACAGCATATTATAAGGAATTGACAGAGGCTGCCTCTTTGTCGGTTATGACACTTGCAGATATAGAGATTTTCTTTGGGTTATTGGTCCCGGTGGACATATGGAGGCAGGTGCATACCCAAGATCATAGAGTGGAATTGGGAGGCACTTGGAAAGAAATCAAAGGATGGGATGCAGAGCGGAAGCCAGGTGAGAAACCTAGAGCGGAGATTTTGGCTTTGCCAAATCGCATCATTACGTATATGCATTCACTCATTCCACCCCAACGGGTGGATTTGAATAAGCTAATGGCATGTAAACAGAAGAAAGAGGAAAGTGTGTCTGATTTCTTTACTAGGTTTGAAGGAGTTTTCTTGGATTTTAGTGGGCAGGATTTGTCAGTGGAAGGGGGTGTTCATTTGTTTGTTAATAGGTTTGTTACAAACTTGCTTCCAGAGATTGCGGCCCGGCTGCAGGCGTCAGAGAGTACGTGGACAATATCCCCCCCATCGGTGATATTGAGTATGGCTCAGTATTATGAACATCGTGAAAATGAGGAAAAGGATAAGGTGGAAAAGAAAAATAAGGATTTGAAAACGAGGGTGTTGCTGCAGCAAGTTGCCAGAGGGTCTGGAAGGGGACGTGGTGGTGGTGGCCCAACGCAGAGAGGGCGAGGAGTTGGTAGGGGTGGTGCACCTCTTGGGCGAAATCAGTGTGCTTATTGTAAAAAGGAGGGACATTGGCAGAATGAGTGCCCTGATTTATTGCAAAAACTTGCAGTCCCTGGCGGACGAGGTTCGCGAGGCAGGGGTCATTATGAGACTAGCAGGGATGAGGCATCAGCAGGTGTGTCCACAGGGGGTCGTTCTGACTTGAACTATTTTGATGACCCCCATGGGAGACAGTACTATCATTATGATTATGATATGGAAGATGCTGCGGGGATGTCCCATGGCTAGGATAGCCAGGGAGAGGGACCAGTTCAAATTCCTGTAGATCAGCGTTGTCCTTATGTCACGGCAGATTTGCATGGTTCAGCACAGAAATTTTTGGTGGATACAGGTGCGATGAATAGCTCTGTTTCTCATACGCTGGTCCCTGGGGCAACCTCATACGCTGGTCCCTGGGGCAACCCTGTCTGGCCGTAATAGTGTTTCGGTAGGTTTTTCAGGCATACCGGTTGTGAGCCCCATCTCTAAACCTATTGCTTTGACACTTGGCCCTTTTACTGTGGACTCTCCATTTTTGTTAACGGCTAATTGTGGCAAAAATGTATTTGGATTAGATTTATTAAAAAGATTACATGCTACAATATCTTGTTCTCCAGATGGTGTTTTTATGACTATTGGCCCTAATGTGGCTAAAGCAAAACAGTGCTTGGTAAAAGATGCACCCCTTCCTGCTGAATTTAAAGACGTGCCATCCTTTTTATGGGCCACAGGTGATACAGATGTAGGGCTGTTACAAATACCACCAGTTTCTATTAAAGTTAAGGAGAATGCTGTGCTCCCCCGTATTCCCCAGTATAAGATCTCACAAGCAGGGGAACGGGCTTTGATGCAGATTATACAGGACCTGATCAAAACAGGCGTGGTTGAGGAGACAGTGGGAAATGTGTGTAATAGCCATATACTCCCTATTCTTAAGAAGGCACCATTGGATTCTCCTGATTCACATCCTGATGTTTATCGTTTTGTGATTGACCTCCGAGAGGTCAATAAGATAGTCATTCCCCAGTTTCCAGTAGTTCCGGACATCACTGTCCTTTTAACGATGATTCCCTCCACAGCAAAATTCTTTTCTGTGATCGATTTAAAGAATGCCTTTTTTAGTATCCCTATTCACCCGAATAGCCGTTATCTTTTGGTTTTGCATTAGCTGGAAGAAGTTTCCAATTCTGTCGAGCTCCTCAAGGGTATACTGAAAGTCCCAGTATTTATAGTCAAGCTTTAAAAGGTCAATTGGACTCT
This sequence comes from Calotriton arnoldi, assembly GCA_963921515.1. Classification (NCBI taxonomy): domain Eukaryota; kingdom Metazoa; phylum Chordata; class Amphibia; order Caudata; family Salamandridae; genus Calotriton; species Calotriton arnoldi. The sequence continues at coordinate 685,539 of CAWUFW010007337.1, forward strand.
CTCTCTCTTCCAGCAGGTAATGTATTATTGCGAGATATATGTGGATGACCTTTTGATCGCCTCTGACACTGAAGAGGGTTGTCGGGAGGCTACGGTTAAATTGTTAAAGCATTTGGCGGACAAAGGACATAAAGTGTCTCTTTCCAAATTCCAATATTGTCAACAGCAGGTCACCTATTTAGGTCACCTGCTGTCGAAGGAGGGTCAGAGGCTGACACCAGAGCGAGTTGATGCCATTGTTAAGATGCCTGTCCCTGAGACACAAAGGGATGTGCGTGCTTTCATAGGCATCACCTCGTATTGTCAACACAGGATTCCTGCTTATTCTTTATTAATACATCCTTTGCTTCATTTAACGACTAAAGATGTGCATGAACCTCTGCCGTGGACGCATGAATGCCAGCATGCTTTTGAGCAATTGAAAGTTGCGCTTTGTTCTGCACCTGTGCTTGGTACGCCTGATTATAAGAAGCCTTTCGTGTTGTACGTACACGAAACGGCTGGATGTGCGCTTTCGGTGTTAACACAACCCTTTGGAGGTAAGCAGAGGCCGTGTGCTTATTTTTCTGCCACGCTTGACCCTGTCACCAGAGCTCTCCCGAGTTGTTTAAGAGCCACGGCGGCTGCGGCAGTCTCTATACGACAGTCGGCAGGGCTCGTCCTCAATTCTGATCTCACAGTAATGGTACCCCATGCTGTGGATGTACTTCTAAACAAGACAAAAACGCAGCACCTCACTAGTGCTTGTCTGACTTGATATGATTTGATTTTGTTTGCACCCCATATTACTATCAAAAGATGTGCCAGTCTGAATCCAGCCACGTTACTACTCCTCCCTTCGGAAGAAAAGGACCAAGATGTCCATGATTGCTTGTTACACAGCGAGGAAGAAACAAAGGGAGGGGTAGACTTGACTGATGTTCCCTTATCAGACCTGCAAGGGGAACTATATGTCGATGGTTCTTGTTTCAAATTATCAGATGGCACTACTACAGCGGCGTATGCTATTACCACGCTGCGCACTGTAGTTGAGACTTTTAGTATTCCCCTACCAATCTGCCCAAGCTGCTGAGTTGATGGCTCTTTTGCGAGCATGTGAGTTAAGTGATGGACTGACTGTCAATATTTATACTGACAGCCAGTATGCCTTCGGGGTGGCCCATAATTTTGGACGCCTCTGGGCAGAGAGAGGGTTCTTGACTTCACATGGAACAAAGATCCAAAATGGTCCATTGATAGAGAGACTTTTGACAGCCTCGACACTCCCCAAACGATTGGCAACAGTGAAATGTAGTGCCCATAAAGCAATCACTGATGATGTAGGGAAAGGAAATGCCTTTGCAGATCAAACAGCAAAAGAAACAGCTAGATCGAAAATGACGAAAATGTTTGTGGCAGGACCTGCTAGATGGGTACCTGATGTTACCATGTTTGAAAATACATTGGATAGCGTCAAGGAAATACAGTCCTAGGCGACAGTTGAGGAACTGGCAATGTGGCAGGAACGCACAGGGCGATTAGATGATGAGGGGTGCTGGACTGATAAAAGTGAGAAGCAGAGATGGATGTTACCTGACGCATACGTTTTCCCTGTAGTCACCATGGCACATGGCCCAGCTCATATTAGCGCCAAAGGAATTGGTAAATTATTAGATCCTGTATGGCAGAATGATAATATTTCAAAAGTTGCTGCAAATTTGGTGAAACATTGTATGGTATGTATGAGGCATAACCCTGGGAAAGGTACCCCTACACCTTCTGGTAATTTTGCACCACCTTCTCTTCCTTTTGAGGTACTTCAGATGGATTATATAGAGATGCAACGAGTTAATAATTTGAAATATGTGTTAGTGGTGGTTTGTGCATTTAGCAAATGGGTTGAGGCTTATCCAACAAAAGAGAACACAGCCATGGCTACGGCGAAGGCTCTCATAAAAGAGTTCTTCCCGCGCTTCGGCTTGCCCTGATTGATCTGGAGTGATAATGGCAGTCACTTCAATGCCAAATTGATTCAATTGGTATGTGAAGGTCTGCACATTAAACAAAAATTTCATGCAGTGAACCATCCCCAGTCAGCGGGTTTGGTTGAGAGATATAATAGTACCCTTAAGTTGAAGATGGCCAAAATAAAGGAAAGTACCGGATTGCAATGGCCAGATGCGCTGCCCCTTGCTTTGTTGTCTACCAGATTTACAGCCCACTCTAGGACAGGGTTGTCACCATATGAAGTGATTTTAGGCCGTCCCGCGAGTGTGTGGGGCGTCCCTAGTCCAAAGAGATTTTCCGAGATAGATTATCCTTTATTAGTAGACTACTTGTATGATCTTACTAAAAGTTTGCGTTCTATTCATCAACAGATCCAAGAGGCGCTGCCTCCAGTACCAGAAGGGCCTGGGCACATCATACAGCCTGGCGATTACGTGCTCATCAAAAGCTTCCAGAGGAAGGAAAGCCTGGAACCCCGGTGGAAGGGCCCATTCTTAGTCCTCATCGCAACGAGGACGGCAGTGAGAGTGGAAGGTCGGAAGAACTGGATACACTCGTCTCACTGCCGACGGGTCCCGCTTCCCCTCCCCTATGATCGTTGGGTGAAGGAGGGGATAGGAGACCATGAATGTGAGCAAGTTCCGCGTTTTGTGCCCTTTTCGGATGCCCAGTTGACTTGGGTATGAACAGAAGAAGAGAGTGAGGCGATCTTGAATGAGGCAGTTCCTCCAGAAATAAGGGCTGCTCAGGGTTCCTCCACATCAGATCGTCAGGAACCTGAGTCTCGCTCTCCGACACCTGAATTGCAAATTCTTCACCAAGACGAGACGGTGCCTGGAGTAGAAAGGTACCATTTGCGTTCCCGACGGAAGGGTAGTGCACCAATGGATAAGTGAGTGTAGAAGGGATGGACTTCGTGGATAAGATTAGTATAATGTTCCTTTGATTTTGTTTTTCTCTTTAGTTAGATACAGGACAATTGGTGCACTGCCAGTAACACTGGACAGGATAAAAGTCGAGGGTGTTTTTTTCTTTGAAAGGAAAGTCCCCCATCCTGAGGTTAGTGAACATTTGCTGATGAGCTGCAACAGTGTGGCTCCACCGCCCGTGCTTCGTAGCACCAACGAGGATTGAACAATAGAAGCCTGCCAGGGAGGCTTGTGACGGACCCTGATATTTTTCCTTTTTGCTCGATTTTCCTTCTTTTTTTGTGTCCTTTCCACCGTTGGTTCCAGTATATAACATTTCCTCCTCTGGTGCTTTTCATTTGTTACAAAAATGTATTTGTTTGGTCGACCTCGTGCAGATAATGAACAGTTTCTTGTTGCCTTACAGGCAAGACAAATTGGTTCTGAATGGTTTTATAAGTACAAAAGGTTTTGGATTGTGATTATATTATTGTTTTTCCTGTTGGGGGGAGGGCTCTTCTGGATTCTAGAGTGCTCCTATGAGGATGCACCATTATGTATTCTTCATCAAGCAGCTTTTTCTGATCGGGATAAAAGAATGGTGCGTAGTAATGTCTTTTTAGATACACATAGAAAATTCTTTGGAGATAACATGGCTTGTTACCCTATAGATTCTGTTACAAGTTTATGGACAGCTTATCCATTGTCTTTAGTAAATTACACATATGTTCGCCCTCCTCAATTTGTAGAAGTTAAGGGAGAATTTGGTCTCGGCTATCCTGGACCTTGTCTATATTATAGGAAGCCGAGGGGGACAGGGTATCCTGGGTGTATGCCTGATATGTATTGTGGTGATTTGTATTTGGCTAAGAAAAATATCACCCTAACTGGCTGGCACTATCAAGATCTGACTGTCACTCAAGAAGCTGGTATCTATGTCGCGTGTTGCCCTGTACTAAACAGCACTGATACTTATTTGTATCTCAATTGATCCGGAGAAGTAGTGTACAACAATGTAATGCGCTTGGGAAATAAAGACGATCCTACAATGGAAGGAATGAGTACTAGGTATGCCCCATTAGATTATCAAGGTCCATTATATGCACATCCGGGTTTCTATTTTCTGTCGAATGGTACATATTCCAATATGTACAATGGAACAGAGGATGTGGACTTAGGAATGGTGTTTGCCCTGCAAGTATAGTACACCGAACATACGATGGGTAAAAAGAACATTGACTAAGGAGTTCTGTGAGGGCGTTACTGATTTAGAAGTCAATAATTATAGCAATGGTATCACTTTTGGATATATCCTCTCTTCTATCATTACCTTTGGTGGTACTGCCATGGCCAGGGGAGAGCGGGCTAGGGAATATTTTGGGTGTAAATTTCAGATTTTATCTAATTCCACAGTAGCAGCTTTAAGGGATATTACTACTCAGTTGGAAAGCATGCGCATATATTCTGAGCAAACAAGATATGCAGTCGATTTTATTTTAGCCAAGAATGGTGGTGCATGCTCAGTAATAGGAGACCAATGTGTAGTCGGTATCACGAATATGGAGAAAAATATTACTAAGCACATTTTAGACATTCTGGAAAATGTTCGAGGAATGGAGAGTGGTAATTGGAGCTGGTCCTTATTTGGTGGTTGGGGTTGGATTTTAGAAAAAGTGATATATTTCATCGTTATTCTTATATGTTGCTGCATTTTGATTCAGTGTCTCCCCTTGTGGTGTTCTTATTGTGCTACTTATTTGACTCCTAAGAGAATTTCGATTCATGATACCAATACAAAGATAATGCTTCAGCAGGATGTTAATAATATGATGCAAATAGATGAGGGAGTTTTCGGCTCCACTACGTTAGTTGCAGGGTCCCTTCTTGACTTTTCCTCTGATGAAGATGTATAAGTTTTCTTTTGTTTTTTCCTATATTTGCCAGTATGCGTAAATAGTAATGCATTTATGTCTATTATTGCTTCGTTATTATTTTATATTCATGTGTTAGACTTGTAAAGGCCCTCCCTTTTGGCATTAATATAGCCTTATAGCCCGCTGCCGAGGGCTATACCGGCTGTTAAAGGCCCTGATCCCGAGTTATAACGAGGGAGAGGGCCTTTAACAACCGGTATAGCCTGAGGCAGAAGGGCTATAAGGCTATTAGAACATTCCACCCACTAAGGGTAGAATGTTCTAAATTAAAAATGGAGAAACAAAAAGACAAACATTGGAATGTTGGAGCGCTGGGCTTATACCAGCCATTATAAGCCCAGAGCAACTCCATTGTCTTCACTGGAGCTCCCAACATTCCAATGTTCTAATAAAGAAGTATATTTTAGCTATATCATGCTAAAAGGAGTGTCTGTTAGAATTGACTCGCAAAACTGCTGTATTACTCGCATATTACTCCATTGAAGGTTAGCATTGATATAGCTAATGCAGTATTATTGTATCGTGTGCATACGCGGGCAGAGGATGTAGGTATTATGTTTGTTAGGTTGACATCCCTGCCGCCATTTTGTCTTTCTTAGACGCCATTTTCTATTACAATCGAAACTGTTACTTATTCATTTACGAGAAATGGGTTTTGGTAAGTTTTGTTTCTCCAATGTCGAAAACTCATTCATTATTGCATTCTTCTGCTGTTTCATCAAGGCCTTCTCCCACCTGTCTTATGGGAGGATGAGCTAGATGACCTTGGGCAGTATATAGCTTGTGCCAGGCTGTAGAATCGAAACTCATGTTCTGTACCTCCATTGTATTACGACAGCTACAAGTGTTTTTCTATAATAGGCGGGTCTTAGAGGGCACCGCAACATACATAATGTAACTTTATGCTTGCTAGAGTCAGTCCCTCGTCAGCCATCACAGGAGGCTGGTCAGACTGGACTCCACTGCAGTGTATCTTATGAATAAACTAGTCTATATGCATTCTCTACTGCGTCATTGACTCTTCATTGGACAGAAGGCTAGTGGAGGTCTAGAGTGACCCGGGTGGCCCTAAACGGGTCACTTCCTTCACGGTACCTCATCTAACGTTCATAATGGTACAGATGATGTAGCTCTTGGGATGGTGTTGCCCTTAGGTGTGCCCTGTAAATACGCTAAGCCTAATGTCCGCTGGGTTAAAAGGACTTTGACCAAAGAATTCTGTGAGGGAGTGACCAATATAGAGGTCAATAATTATAGTAATGGAATCACTTTTGGATACATCCTTTCTTCCATTTTCACTTTGGGTGGTAGCTCTATGGCTCGGAGTGAGAAAGCTAGAGAATATTTTCGGTGCAAGTTACAAATTTTATCTAATACTACCGTGGCAGCTTTATGCGACATCACCACTCAGTTGGAAAATATGCGAATATATTCCGAACAAACTAGATACGCGGTTGATTTTATCTTAGCCAAGAGTGGTGGTGTATGCACGGTAGTGGGAGACCAGTGTGTGGTCGGGATCAAAAACATGGAAAAGAATATTACCAAGCACATTCTCGATATCCTCGAGAACGTCAAGGGAATGGAGAGTGGAAATTGGAGTTGGTCATTTTTTGGTAGCTGGGGCTGGATTCTTGAAAAGGTGATTTACCTGATCGTGATATTGGTGCTTTGCTGTGCTCTTATTCAGTGTCTTCCTTTCTGTTGTTCTTATTGTACCACTGTTCTCACCCCGAAACGGAAGATATCGATGCATGATACCAACGCTGCAATTATGGTACAGAAAGAAATAGAGGACCTTATGAACATAGATGAGGGCATTTTTGAGACTTCTTCCCTCCTTACAGTCTCCATTCCCAATACTGAGAACATGGAATGCTCATAAGGATTTATTGTTCTTATTGTTTATGGTTTCCTGTTTTCCTGGTTTTATGCTTCCTTGTTGCTGTTAGAAAATGTTTTAGCTCATGCTAAAAGGAGGGTGTGTTAGAATAGAAATGTTCATGTTTGCACATTGCCCTATGTAAGTTAGCATTTGCGGCACCATTTTCTATTTAGGCGCCATTTTGAATCATGATCGAAACTAATCCTTTGCTGTTTCTGAGAAAAAGCCTTTGTTATGTTTCGTTTCTGCAATGTTAGGTTTTGCTTCACTAATGAAACGACTTTTCATATTAGTGCATACCTTTCTCACTAGATAGAGGCCCTCTCCCACTTGTCTGGTGGCGGGTGCAGAATGAAACAATATTGGGTTGTATTAGGTGGTGTGAGATATGAGAACCGAAACGTATTTTTTTTGTATTTCACTGTCCAGCTGCATCTGCTTGGAATATTCCACTGTGGGCATTCCTTTGCCCGGTCATTAAACGTACATAATATATCTCTTTGCTTGGTGATTTCAGACCTCTCTGCAGCACTCCTAGTGACTGGGCAGACTGGGCTCCGCTCTGAGTATATATGAATAAACAGTTATTGGTTTGTATTCTCTACTGTCTGACCGACTCTTTATTTGGTATGGAAGGCTGAGAGGTGGTCATTAGTGACCTGGGTGACCCTAAACGGGCCACTTCCTTCAACATGACACCATGTGAAGGAGCCAGGATCATTGTGATTTTATGATCAGATCATGCCCAATACATCACATATGTGTCTGACCATTGTAACTAAATGACATATTAAATTGAATGTGTAGTGAGTACACACAGACACAGCTTATGTAAAAACACTGGGGGATATGTACAAGGAAGTGGCGGAGAGAGGCGTTAGCCGTCATGGCTTTACGCTTCTCTCCGCCACTTCTGAAATGCCAGGCTGCACCATATTACAAGGGTGTCTGTGTGCAGGGGGGGACCTTCCTGTACATGAACAATCCATGGCATTTTGCTTTTTCCATGTGTGCTGCACAAAGGCAACACACATGGAAAAAGCAAAAATGAGGAGAAATAATGCATTTCTCCTCATTTAGCCAACCAGGTTTTACCAGGTCTTAATTTTGGCGCAGCCTCCTATGTACGCCACCCTTGTACATAGGGGGCAGCGTCAAAAACAATGGGTGTTGCGGTGGAACACCCACCGCAACACCTGCTGCCCACACTTTTCACGCTAACCACAGCGTGAAAGGGGGCCTTCTTTACAAGGCAGCGTTAATCCACGTTAAGTCGATAAAAGTGACGTTGTGGTGGCTATAGGGGATTGTACATATGCCCCATTGTTTTGTGGTGACACAGTTGATGCCATGGGGGAAAATATCATATGGTGATGGTAGTACATTCTAGTTAGTTTACAATAAGATTGTAAGTGGGTTTTTGTCAATAGTTCATGTCTGCATACCACATCACTTTGCATAATGATAATCGACAACAGATGTGACATGTTCAGTGGAACAAACCTATCATCATATACAACAGTCTCCAATTGAAATTGGCTGCTGCAGATCTGGAACCCTTGCACAATCATGTCAGGACATATAGATGTTTATGATGCTAGGTTGGCTCTATGACATCACCCACATCATGGACTCTGTGCTTGCATTACCCTTGACTTGATGCAGCACCATCACACCAGAGGTGAGTTTCATGTGATGCACATTGACACTGTGTACTACAACATACAGGGCCTGTGGCATTGCTTGCATATGTCAACACATATAATCCAAAAGCTAGAGGCGACACACTCACCTGTGGCGTATGGGTCCATGAATGCATCCACATCTCCTTGTGTGATCAAGGGTCTTCCTGCTGGTGAAAAATTGTGGAAAGTAAAATTAATGTCATTGACATCACATTTTGCAAAGCTCACATACATCATTGATGGTTTCATGATACAATTTCAGTCATTGGAATAGTCAGGTGTGTTGCCACGTTACATACATTTTGCAATCTGCTGAGCCTGTCTTACCCACAACACATGTCAATTTCACACTGGTGGCCTAATGGACATCCATGCCACGGTCTGAGTGACATAACATACTACAACCTGTCTCACTGCTTCATGAATGTAAATTCTGCTCTCACACCTCAATAGACATGATGTTTGAGGGTCAAATCAGTTTTTCCACTACACACAGGTATGTCACGAGCTTTGACATGTGAACCACATTGTGTATCTCACAGAGATTGTCAGCCAGTTGATCATGTGAAGTGTACCAAAAGAAAAGGATATAGGGGTGGCACAGAATGTCATGACAGGCAAGCTATATTGGCAAATGGCAATTTCCATGATGTGTGCATATATCTTGTGCTCAACATAATTGGTGTCCTGTGCATTCATCCTCTGGTGTGATATGATGTTGGTCATGTACTTACCACCTTGCATCCCGACGATGAGTCCAAGGTGATCCATTAGGGCACCCTCACGGCCAACACAGTCCTGCCACAGGTGCTTCCACTGCTGGACAGTCCTGTTCACACCAAACATGTTGAGCATCTTCTCCCGGATGTGCTCCCATCTCACTTTCCAGACTTTTACATCGTACCCCTGTAGGATGCTTCCCCCAGCCTCTACCATCCTGGGCAGGTAACATTTAACAAGCCTGCGGAAGGCCCCCAAGGCCCCCTCCGACATCCTGCCCTCCCTACCATGACCCAACATCCCCAAATAGAATCTTTCCCCCAGGTAAACAAAAAAAAAAAAAACATCATCAACCCCTATTAACTATTTAACTATACAAAGATACCCCATAACTGTACACCCGACAAAACAATCAGACAGTCACAATTAACACGTAGGGACAGAGACACAGGACTTAACAAGGACAGTATGGACAGTACACCAGACACAGAACTCTCTCAAACACACTAAGACCAGCAGACACCTTCCAATACCTCCACAACTCCCAAAAGACAGAAACAGTGTGGCTGAAAGAGAAAACGAAAGTGTACTGTACTCCTCGGTGGGCCAGGAAGCAGACTGACATAATTTCCTGTCAGTTTGCGGCCCGTTTTCTTGTTTTGCGACGACATTTCACACACCTAGGTCTGAGCGGGAAGATTTATTTTTTATTTTTTCATACATTCTAAGCAACATTAATTTTTTTATTAATCTAAGTTGTATCAAACTGATTCTAATATCATTTGACAACACGTCTAAATGCTTGTTGGGGTGTTTAATTTTGCAGTACATATTCTACATTTATCCATCATGTCTGCAAACATTATATTTCTTTCAAATGAAAGAGCAATACACCAAGATTTAAGTGGTTTGTGGGAAGCGTGATGGTGTGATCATGTACTATAAGTAAGGGCTTATGGTATTTATTTATTATTATTTTTTTAAAATTCTTTTTATTGATAACAAATATCAACACAACACTTTACACATTTTGTTCCTGGGAGTACATTTTGATTCACATTTAGCCTTTCTGAGTTTACAGGTTTTTGTATGTGAAGGGTGATTTATCTAGTACATTTTACAACTTATTGCAACCCATCCAGGGAGAGGGGGGGTAAAGGGGGGGTGGGCACAGATATTTCCTCTATATACATTCCATTTTCCCCAAATCTGTATCCGCTTTTTCGGGCACCCCCTAGAGATGTACACAGTTTTTTCTCTGAACATGCACCAGTCCGAGGGGCATATTCTCAAGGACTCATCGCCGATTTAGCGGCACTTTACCGCCACGAAAGTGGCAATAGACGTATCGCCCTATTCACAAGCCTGCGCACACAGCCGACATTGCCAGTTTACCTGCGATAGCTGCCGCTAAAAACATCGCCAAGGCTGATAGCGACAACTAACGCTAATCATATGCAGAGTAGGCGTTCCCGTGCAAAAATTCACGATAACATCACTTCGCGATATTCTCAACGACCAGCCAGATCGGCGATGCGGTCCAAAAACAGACGATAAGGCGCATTAGCAGCAGGGACTTAAGACCTGCTTCTTTCTAGTCTTAAGTAGGACGAAAACCTGCAGCAGAAAGGGAGCCCAGCCCAGAGCCACATCTGAAGAGCAACAGATGCCCTGGAGCTACTAGTCATGCAGCTTGGAGACCCAAGAGGGCCACAACACCCACCGCCACCACCCCCAGGACCACCCCCGCACCCAGGACCACCCCCCCGGACTACCACCGAGGCAGCGCAGAACAAGACAGTGGACCTTACGAAAACGCACCAGCCTCAGAGACTTAACGCCAGAGGATGTCATTGCCCACTACAGGCTCAAAAGGACAACCATCCTCCGCATCCTGACCCACATTGCCCACAGGCTGACGGTACCAACACAGCGGACAACCAACTTCCCGCCACAGACAAAGCTGCTGGCTGTGCTGCACTTGTTGGCCTCTGGTACCTTGCAACCAACAACTGCTACAGTCGGAGGAGTCTCACAGCCAGCCCTATCAAAGTTCCTCACACCTGTCATGGATGCCATCATCAGCTTGATACCCCAGCACCTTCACTCCCCCACACTGCGCAGGAACAGCTGGAGACCAAGCAAGGCTTCTACGCCATGGCTGGCTTCCCACACGTGTTGGGGGCAATTGACTGCACACATGTCCTACTTGTGCCCCCTGCCGACACTGCACACAAGTACAGCAACAGAAAGCACACGCATTCCATCAACGTGCAGGCAATAGTGGACCACCGGGGACTGTTCACCAATGTCGTCGCCAACTTCCCAAGCAGTGTGCCTGATTCCTACATCTTCCAACAGTCCATCATCAACCAGCGCTTTCAGGATGGCACCTATGGAAATGCACTGCTCGTTGGTAAGTACCAACGGGACACACCACACACCTCAACTCCGCAATCATACAATTCACAACTGTGGGAATGCACACGTAACAAAATCACATACAACATGCCAACCAACATGCCCACCTACCAGACATGACAACACAAGGAACTGTGGTAACAGGGGCCAGACATGTAGACAAACCATCCACAAAGGCATAGCCCCTCTGCCACACAATTGCAGAATGTGGGGAGAGGTGGGAACCAAGAATGTGCGAAGGAGGCAATGGACCCATGAAAAAGAATGTACACAATTCCAAGTGTGGCGGTGATGTGCTGGACAGTCTTGAGTATGCAGAGCACAGACATGTCCATGTGGACATATACTGCTGATGTTTGCAGTGTTGTGGACAGTGGACGCAACCATGTTACCTCAGGCAGTGGGGAAGACCTTGGACATGTAGCTATGTCGCCACCCCCTGTAAGCGTAAGCGTAGTGTGCTGGGCCGGCGTACGCCAGTCCAGCGTAGGAGTATGAAGAAATGGCCCGGGGCTCTGGGCGTGGTTCAGTTCTGGGCTCTGGGCGTGGTTCAGTTCCGGGCTGGCCACAAAAGTAACTATGGCATGTGTCTCTGTTGTGGTGTCGGCGCCACCCGGCCCTTAATCGACAATGTTGCAATGTAGTGTTGTAGGGATTCTGCACATACACAGAACTGTGCACAGCAATGCGGGACTTAGGTATATTGGGGCTACGCCTTCCTACAGCCTTAGTACCCACGAGCCCACGACCGGCTAGCTTTAGTATCCCACCTGCCCTCCTATACACAGATAGAGAAACAGGCGTTTAGACAACCCAGAACACAACACACCCCATATCACTCAGGGATCGTGGTAACAGGTAATTCCCTTTCGCTCAGACTCTCGTACTCATCCACAACAAGAGATTGACAGAGTCACTGAGTTAGTTTAAAATTTTTATTTTAACTAACGTGCTCTAAAATGCAGTATACGAGCCACTACTAAAATTAGAATGCATAATACAAACATTGTCAGCATTGTAGCAAGTCCATACATTATAAAAGGAGAAATCATTGTATATTGATTCTGGAGACAGGACTATAAAACCTACTCTCCCTCCCCATGGACGGGAAAACTAAGATGATATCATAGAAGATCTCTGGGTTTGTATAGCAGACCCCATACCCCTAAGACATAGATTGTGTCTCTACATCTTCATTCTTGAAAAGTCTCTCCTCAAGTGTGTCTGCGTGTAACATGCATTCTCCTAATATAAAAAAAAAGGTGCGTGTCCCACAAACAGCAGCTGCAGGGTATGTTTTGTCTATGTGCTAGGGCCTAACCAGATCAAAATAACAAGGGACGGTGTTGTTTGACCTTGCTCACGATGTTCAGACTAAACTCCAGGAACAAGCAGGGAACCAGCGCAGCCAGCGGGTCGCAGTTGACCAGCGAAAACATCCTTGCATAAGAATAAGCCTGTAGTGTCGTGTGCAAAAGCATCATCATGGCCTCCGGACCCATTCCAACCTAAAGATGTCAACAGGGTCCCTTAAATACACATGACACCCTCCCCCTGGCCAGGTTGCAGAAGAATAGAAAAAACAAGGTCCAAGTCCCAAGCAGAGTCAAAGCACTGAGCATAGCAGGGGCAAAGTTCCTAAAAATCAAAATGATCATAAGGTTGATTAGTGGTAAAATACGAGAAGAAGAAAAAAAATGAAAATGTCTTGTTGAACATTAATCATCGGAATCATATGAGATCCGTTGAACCTTGGAAGGCAAGGTGTTCCACAAGACGGTCCCCCTCCTCAAAGACAAGGAGGCACAACATCCAATTTAACAACTCAAAAGAGCATACGTGCTCATCATAATCCATAGCTTCAAAAAGCATGGTCGTACATCCTGTATCGTACTCAATGTAGCTGTGGTGCAGCAGGCGCGATGCCCCTTCACAGATGTCCCATTGTGCCAGCACTCCATTCACGGCCGCCATCAGCATGCGGGTACCAGTTGCACATGATTGATCATGACGCAATAGGGGCCACAGCAACAGGTCGTAATCAGGGCAAGGCCGTATGGCGCTTGAGAGACACAAATCCAAAGCCCAGGAGAAAGGACAGTCGCGGCACCAAAAAACTGGCTGAACGCATGTAAAGTATGTGTATCTGTAAGTCACATTGTAGGCAGCACCCACAACAGCCATAGGCAGGCAACCAAGGAATTCCTGCAATCGGCTACGGTACAGCTCCAGCTGGACCGGATGAACGAGTGCCACATGAAGGGCAGCCATTACGAAGTAGTAAAACAAGTACCAGGACAGCACCAGCGAGCAAGAGGATCAACGGCAAGCCACCAAAAGTGCTGGAAAAAATGGAATGAATAAAAGCCGGAATTACACCAAATATCATTTGAAACGAGGACACAAGACCTTAGCCCACCAATTTAAAAAAAGGTGCAAGGCCTTCTGTGTCAGAAACATTGGATATTTGGTGTATCAACTCCCCAAAATGTAGTGGGAGATTGGTATTTAATAGGGATTGTATTTCACTTGATGTCCGAGCCACCTGTAGCTCGAATGTTTCACGGGCCGAGGTCAAGGCAACTTCATGTTGGGATAACAGTGCTTTGAGCCTACTTAGTTTGTTGAAGCTTGCTTTCATAGTGGGAACAGAAGGCCACAGAGAGCTATCAGCAATGCCATGCGGGGGCGGAAACAGGACGTTGCTGCCAGAGGGACACCATTGCCGAAACACCGGCGTGCGCCAAAGCTATGCCCTCATGTGCAGCGGTGATCAACGCATGTCTGCGGTCCTCGTTGGGAATCAGCGGATCCCCAACGGAAGGAATTGCTACTGTCGGAGCTTGTTCCGGGGACAATTGGTAATTATATTTGGACGGAAACCCCTGTGGGTATTTTGTCCCGTCTCTGGTAGCCGCTACGGCTGCCAGTATGTCGGTATCGGCCTTTGTCATAGACCTTGTGACTGCTGCTACTGAACAAATGGCTACTGCATTTCTGGCTGCCTCGTCAGCCAGAGTGTTGCCCACAGCGTGTGGTCCCACGCGCTGATGGCCAAGAGTATGAATTACATGTGTGAGTGGCAAGCCCTCTTTGAGAGCCGCCACTCGTACCCAAAGCGTTTTATGCTTGATTGTGTTACCGACATGACATGACAGTAGCATGCACCCGGAGGGCGGGCTCGCCCGAATGGAAAAATAAAGGAGCGCTCGGGTCTTGGCTCATACATGCCAACTGTTGTGTGTGTATCTTCATTGCCGCAGCATAAGCCAAAGGCCTAGCCTCAATCGCAGCGCAAGTTCAGCCAGGCCTGAAATCCACACCTGTGTCCGCCCTATCCTTACCCTAGGCCTACACACACGTGGCCGCCCATCTTCAACGGCCAACATTACAGTGTTGTTGTCAGGCTTGCGAACATGCGCAGACAGGCATGACAATGGTGTGCCGTAGGAGTGCAAGTGATGCAACCGCACAGCGCACACAAGTAAATAGGCTCGGGGGAGGGACGAGCAGCTGTGAAGCTACGTAATACACATTGATCCCGCACATTAGCCAGAAGCAATACATGGCAAACATGAATCCCAAAGTCACACAAATCACACACCACAAAACTTGTAAGTCTGCCAACACAGCATGCTGAACCACCAATTTACACTAATCTCACTTACCTCTCACAGGTGATTAAGGATATGCACTCTGCCCATGGATGATGACACCACTCCGAGCCCCGAACACCCAGGCCCAGAGGCAGTACAATGTGGCCCACAAACGCACCAGGGTCATTGTTGAGCGCACATTTGGTGTGTTAAAGTCACGTTTCAGGTGCCTGGACATCACAGGTGGAAGACTCCTATACAGCCCGGAAATAGTGTGCAAGATGATCATTGCATGTTGTGTATTGCACAACATATATGTACGCACCAATGCCCCATGGAGCCAAGTGCCAGATGCACCGGAGGATGATGAGGAAGATGAGGCAGGTGGACCACACCCCACTGCAGCTGCAGCAGGAATAGCCCGAAGGAACACAATCATTAGCAATTTCTTCGCATGAGCACGTCACTTTGTGACTGTCCTTAGCAATCATGGAACAGTACAAAATGACCACATGAACAGCATGTGCATATGAATTCATTGCAACACACATTCCCTGTGTGCATGTCAGTCCTCTGCATTAGCACATCACTCTGACAAGTGTAAGTGCAACATTAAGTGCTAACAATCTCACAATTAGCATATAGATGGTGGGAATGTCACCTCTGTACAGAGAGGCTGTTTAGGGTGTCACGTATTCGAAATGCCATTTCAGGGTGTCAACTCTAGTACGTAATCCCACTCATCAGCGTATCACATGTGTACAATAACATGACATGAAGGCTGTCATTGGTGTTCAAAAAAAGACAACAGGGTGTCATTTGGGGTCAAATATGACATTTCGGGTGTCATTTGGGGTCAGATATGAATTTCGGGTGTCATTTGGGGTCAAATATGGAATTGTGGGTGTCATTTGGGGTCAAATATGAACCACCCTGATGCAGAGATGCACCCTGTGACTCAAGTCCCACAACATGAGCAACATGGACGTAAGGGGGATGGGGGCCCAGGGAATACCTCAGCAACATGGGAGATGCACGCCAGCCAAAAAGCCAGCAGGAATACCTTGCGTGGAACACACCAAGGTGTCTCCTGGACATATGTGCCATGTACAGATCACATGTGTACACGGACGTCATCCATTAATAGTAGTGAACAGTGTCAGGTAATAGGTGCAAGGTGAGAAGTCACGCGCCTCCTCACAGCTACCTGTACACATCACTGTCAGACTGCAGCAAAACACCACTGCTACATCAGAGCATGCAAAATTGACTGTGAAGGCACGTACATGGCTGGTTAGGGTTCAACCGTGCCGGAAGGCGAAGCAGTGACATCCCCCCCCCCCAAAAATCCACATCACTTTTCCAGAATGCAAGCAGATGACAAACTAACATTAGGGATGTAAGCACCTTTGTCTGAACTAGAAGGCGGTAGCACATCTGCACCTCCGACCTTGGAATTGCATGCGCCCGGCACCCCCTGAGAGATACCATAGCAGCTGATGATGACTCCCACACTATGCACAGCGCTAACCAAAGACCAACGTATACACACCCCACACACAGAAGACCTTGCTCGCAGTTCTCTTGCATGGAATGACCTTCACACTTACGCACAGACCATCCCAGGAGTCCAACCACTGCACACTCGAACAAATCATTGCCCCGAGCTGTGGCATCCACATAACTTACACTTAGGCTTTTTTACACACAGCCCTATTTCCTACATTGACGTGGGGCTAAGTCGGGACATTGTGAGATTGTTGTTTAGGAGCAATGAGGCCACAGGTAGTTCACACATTCCCAGTCATCTCACTGCCTGTCTGGTTCACGGTCAAACATGCACATTGATATCAGTTCCCAGGGAATGCCGTTTTTTGGAATCACTGCCCCTACATTCATCCATAATTTCATACTTGCTTGATCATAGACATGACACATCTGTGTGAATTAGAATGTATTGGTCACATTCGGTGGAGTGTTGAAGCTGGACCAGTGCATGGCCATGCAAACCCCACTTTACATTGTTGCCCCGTGGAGGGCCGGCCTTGTGCATGTGCATGGGTTTGCACATGCATGGGTTTGTTGTGAGATTGGTGATGTGTGGGGAGGGCCCCCTCTGGGCACATTGTCGACAGGGGCCTACTTGCTGTTTCTATGTGTGCTGCAGTATGCCAAGGAGATCAGGGACATGATCCAGAGTCATTGTGGGTGAGCACTGTGATATACTTAATTGTGCATGTGTGCCATTGTGCCCATCTCCCCCCGTCCCCCCAGTCCCTGGTCGTTACTCACCCTGTTGCTGTTGGGTCAGGTCATGTTGAGCAGTGTCCGGTCCCCCAACTCCTGCCACCGTCTCCCCACTGATGACTGTGGACACCATTTCCTTCATCTCATCCTGCTCCTGCTGTGGCGCTGTACTCCTACCTCCAGTCAGCATTGCTGCTTTCCGGTTGTTAGCGAGTTTCAGCTTGGTTTTGCGCTTCACATCATTCCAGCGCTTCTTGCAGTCGTCCACTTCCCTTCTCTTCACTCCGACTGCATTCACCTTGGCCAAGGTGGACTGCCATATTGCATTTTTAGTTGCCAATGACACAGTGGAGTTGATGAACAGTTGTTGGTGGTGTTCTATCACCTCCGTAATCAGGATCTTGTTTTCCTGTGGACTGAATCGTGGGTTCCTCTTCTTCTCCTTGCCCTTCTCCTTCCCCGAGGTCCCTGGCTGGTCCTCCGGGGGGTTTGTGGGGTTCTGGTTGGCCTCTGTAGTTGCTCCAGCTTCCTCCATGGTACTTCTCAGTTGCTTCGGTTTTGTTTATATTCTTTTTTTTTTCTTTTCTTGCAGCTTTTATGGTGCTTTTCCCCGCCTGACGTGGGAATAGCAAGCCTGGCGCTGATTATCGCAGATTTTTTGATCGCTGTTGGGCACATCAGCACTTTTTCACGTTCAGGTTCGCTTTTTTATCGGCGTCCCGGTAATTTTAACGCGGACATTTGACGCGTTTTCGGGAGACTATCGCCTGTTGCCGGCATATTGATAATACGCCATTAACACGGCGTTAGTTTCCCCTGATAGACGGCGTTATGTAAAATTGCGTTCACCTAGGTTGGCGATGATTATCGCCCTTCTTGAGAATATCCCCCTATATCTGCTTTCCACACCCTCACTGTTGGGACCTCTTGTGCCCCCCAGAGTTTAGCTATATTTCGCTTGGTGACCATCTGCCCCAGCATTGCCCATGTTTTCTCTTTAGTGTTTAGATCAGTTGGCTCCCAAATATTTAATAGACATCTTTTTGCTTCTAGGGCTAGACTCAGTCCCAAGGCTCCAAGGCTTCTCCCATGCAATGCATGACCTTTTCCCAATACTTGTCAATGTGGGCACACTCCCAGAGTATGTGTATGAATGTACCATCGCGTCCGCATTGTCTCCTACAGCGTGGGTCCACCCCGTATCCCATCTTTACCATTGCTGGTCCTGACAGGTAAATTCTGTGTAATATTTTTAACTGCGCTAATTGTAATCTAGACGAGATTGCAACTTCTTTTGGTGAAGCTAGTGCTTCTAGCCAGTCCTCTTCATCGAATTCTGCCAAGTCCGTTTCCCATTTTTGTTGGAGTTGTGCAAGAGGGTCTGGGGCGTGATTAATTAACTTCCGGTAGGTCAGCGATATCGCTTTTTGGGCATGTATTCGTCAAGTAGCCTATCCTCCAGTGCCGATGCCTCGGGGAGTACTTCTCCATTTGGGATATTAGCTTGTAGTGCGTGCCGCACCTGCAAGTATCTGAAGCGTTCCGAGACTGCCAACTCGTATTCCTGCTGTAGTTGCACAAAGGCCATCACCTCTCCGCCCCTCCACAAGTCCCCCACCCGGGACAGGCCTATGATGTCCCATTTCTCAAATCCTTTGGTCTTCCTCAGGGTGCCCAATTGTTCCGTGTCTCACAAAGGAGTGACCTGTGTAATTTTCTTGGCCCATCCCAAGCTCTTATATACCGTATGCCATATCTGAACAGAGTGTGCTGTGGGCCCAGTCACGTGCAGTTTTGCAGGATTGGAATAGAGCGCCCTGGCGTAAGATCCTCCCGGTAGCAGCCACCTGTCCATTTGATACCCCGGGTCTCCTTGGGGCCGATACATACATTGGTTAATGGCCGCCAATTGAGCCGCCCAGTAATATTTCTTAATATCAGGAAGTCCTATTTCTCCATCATACCACCCCCTTACCAATTTTGCTAATGCTATTCAGGGGCACCCCGTTACCCACAGCAGTGCAGGTTTCACTGCCACAAAATATGTTGATGGGACAGGGTTAGGCGAGTTGTGTAGGACATAGAGAAAGCGGGGTACAGACATCATTTTAAAGAGCGCAGCTCTACCTAAGAGGGATAACAGGAGAGCCTTCCAGTGTTCTACGTCATTTTCCAATCTCTGCAGCGGTGGGAGGAGTTTATGGGTGTAGAATAGGTCAGGATCTTTGGTAATGTAGATTCCCAGGTACTTAAAACCATTCCTTGCTTCTGCCACTTGGAATCCATTGGAAAGATGAAAAATAAAAGAAGTATGGAGGGATAAATCATTCATTTATTTCCGTCTAAGGCACCATCAATAACCCTGACGATCTCAATAGTTTATATTGCTACACATACTAATGATTCAATTAGATACACATACCATTGGGCAGGTCTCCGGCACATCAATAGATATTACATACATTAATCACATAAATACAAATAATAATACATATATAAATATCACAAAACAACAGACACATGTACATATACACAATATCTACAGTACCCTAACGATTACGCGTGCTCGTGTACACTCAAAAATCTGAGTGATACACCAAGAGATAGTCCTCTTCGCACATGAGGTATCACAATATAAACTATTGAGATCGTCAGGGTAATTGATGGTGCCTTAGACGGAACTAAATGAATGATTTATCCCTCCATACTTCTTTTATTTTTCATCTTTTTGATGTTCTATGCCCATTTATAGGAGGGTGATTTGGGCATACCCCTTTTCTTGTTGTTACTTGGAATCCATTGGGCAGATGTGGAAACCTCCCCCTTAATATGAAGATCAGTGATTTGGCCCAATGAATTATGTATCCTGAATACTTGCCAAAATTGGTAAATATATTAAGGACCCTGTGTATCGACGTTCGGGGCGATGCCAGATATAATAATATATCGTCGGCATAGACTACCGCAAGCCCCTGATAATGGGGTCTTTATGGATCCATGTTGCCAGGGGTTCCAGTGTTAGCGCAAAGAGCAACGGGGACAGGGGACATCCCTGTCTCGTCCCGCTCCGCAGGGTGAAGGTCTCTGATTTTTTGTTGTTTACCACTACCTGGGCCAGTGTGTCCGTATATAACAGTTTTACCCATCCGATAAAATTGGGGCCGAACCCCAACTTTCTCAGCACAGCAAAAAGATAAGGCCATTCAATTGTATCGAACGCCATGGTGGCATCCAAGGACACCACCACCGCGTCTTCCCTGATGGTATCTAGCCATCCCATTACTCCGTGTAATCTTCGGAGATTAATGGCAGTGTTCCTTGAAGGCATGAAGCCCGATTGGCCGGGGTGGACCAATTTGGAGATTACCCTCACCAGGCGCGTGGCCAACAATTTTGCCAATATCTTTGCTTCTGCGTTTAGGAGGGAGATGGGTCTGTACGAGGAACATCTATTTCGGGGTTTACCTTCTTTATGTATCACCACTAACGTGGCGAGTCTCTGGTCATGGGGAAGTCCGCCCCTTTGTCGGCTCTCTTTGTACATGCCTTTAAGGTATGGAGCGATCCTATCTGGTTTTAATTTGTAGAGCTCTGTTGGGAGACCATTGGGACCCAACGCCTTTCCTGATTGCAACCCCCTGATAGCCTGTGCCAACTCATCATTTGTAAGATCGCTCTCTAATAGTGTGTTATCTTCTTCAGTTAAAGTTGGCAATGTCATATCCGACAACAGTGCTGCCGAGTCTTCTTCTGGAAGGGTTACATGTGGGGCATATATTTGCTTATAATAGTTGGTAAACTCATCCGCTATTAGTTGTGTATCCAAGAGCACCTCTCCCACATCTGTCAGCAGTTCTACGACTAGTGGACTTGCGTGATCCCTCTTATCTAACCAAGCCAGCAGTTTTCCAGCTCTATCCCCCAATTCGTATATTCTACTAATTTTTATCTCTGCTTAGCGATTTTGCCCTTTCTGTTGCCACGTCCTTATATTCTGCCCTTTTTAGTTTAAGTATGTGCATCTTTTCATTATCTCCACTATTTATTAGGTCCCCTTCTAGTTTCAGGATTTCCGTTTCTAGTTTACTCAGTTCTGCGTTTCTCTCTTTCTTTGTCCCCGCTATCTGCGATATTGCATGCCCCCGAATCACTGTGTTAAATGCCTCCCAAAGTGTCTGTGCTGACTCCACTGATCCCTCGTTCTCTTTGAAGTAAGACTCTATTTGATGTGTGACTTTTGCTTTTATAGTTGGATTGCGGAGATACCAGTGATTGATCGGAGCTATTCTTCCCACCTGTCTCTCCCCCGCCCCCATCCGCACCCAGATCGGAGAGTGGTCCGAAATGCCACGAGCCAAGTGTCTGACTTCCGTGTTGTGCCTAGCCTGATCTGCCGGTGTGAGGATGTAGTCAATCCGGGAGAAGCTATTGTGGGCTCCGGAATAGAACGTGAACTGGGTGTCTAGGGGGGCTGGGACCGCCACACGTCCGCCAGCCCAAGCGCTTCCATGAAGGTGGGGAGGACAGTTTGCGCAGGTCCCAAATCTCGTGGCGGTCGTCGGTCTCTATGGCCGGAAACCACAGAGTTAAAGTCGCCACCCACTATTAGTCGCCCTTCAGGAAATGTCAGCATAACCTTCCCCAGATCTTTAAAAGTAGTTGCCTGCAATCCCGGGGGCACATAGATCGAGGTCAGTGTGAGTGACATTCCCTCCCATCTTCCTGCCACGGCTGTATATCTCCTAGATGCATCATTCCAGGTATGATTGATTGTCATGGGAAAGGATCATCTAACCATTATTCCCACCCCCCTGGAGCCCGAAGTGAACCCTGAGTGTGCTACCAGTCGATATCCCCATCTTGTCAGTAACCCACACATGTTACCAACCAGGTGGGTTTCTTGAAGGAGGACCACTTCGGGGGAATATTGCTTAATGTATTGCAGAACAACCCCCCTTTTGAGCTTGTCCCCCAATCCATTTACGTTCCAGGACTGTAGCCGAACCTTTTATCCTCCATCGGGTCTAGGACCACTTCTCCCTGCTCCACCCCATTTTATGTCACTCATGTCTACGTTTGGTTGGGAGGAAGCCTCCTCAAGCTGATCAGCTGTTAAACGCTGGCGTCTAGCCGTATTTCAGTCTGTGTGACCCTCCCACACTCTTGCGTTTTCAGTGTTGTGCTGCCATCTAAATTACTATGTTCTAACATAACACCCCAACATTCCCCCACCCTGCTTCCCCATACTCTGGTCCTGGAACTGCCCATGTCCCCAACTGTGCAGAGTGCCTGTCGCCCTAACTATAAACTAAGTAAAAGTTGGGGGGGGGGGGTGACTTTTCCTCCCCAGACCCTGTCAGTAAGTATGTACTTTATCCTTTGTTCTTATCCCCCTGCATGCCATTATATCAAATAACTGTAATAGTGTCACTTAGCGTTCCTCTATGAGTGCCGATTCGACGTTCCCTTGCTGCTGGTACGGCTGCCAATATTGTCCTCATTCCCTGGATCCCTCTCCTCCAGGCAGTCTTACGACTCCGTCTTTTAAGGATGGTTTCTTTGCCGGGGGCCAGTCTTTCCCCCTCCGGGCATTGTGTTCTTTTGCCGGCCTCCAACCTTCCAGCCACTCCAGAGTTGATTCCGGGGTGTCGAAGAACCATGCTCTGCCCTCCGCCTCGACTCAGAGTCTCGCCGGGAACAGCATAGAGTATCGGATACCTCTTTCTTTAAGTTGTTTCTTGGCCTCTAGGAAGGTTCACCTCTGTCTTTGTACTGTTATTGTAAAGTCCGGAAGAAGGACAGTTCACTATTCTCAAATTTGACCGGGGGAGACACACGAGCAGCTTGTAATATTGTGTCTGGGTCTCTGAAATTTAAAAATCTTGCCAGGATTGGACGCAGGGGCGCCCCCGGTTTAGGCCGGCCACCCGGACCTCTATGCGCTCTCTCTACCGTGAAACATTTTGATAGGTTTTTTGGCTGTAGGTGATTAGTGATGAGGTCTTCTACAAAGAGATCTGTTGCCGAGCCCTCTGCTTTTTCGGGAACTCCAATCATTCTGACATTATTGCGTCTTGAGCGACCCTCGTAGTCTTCGAGCTTTGCCTCCATTAGTTTGCTAGTTGTTTGGAGTTCTTTGATATCTTGCCGCATTTGTTTGGCCGTCTCACCCAGTTCGGAGGTGGTCGTTTCTATGGCCTTAACCTTTTCGCATGTTTTTTGTAAATCCGCTCTCATCAGTGTCATCTCTATAGTAATTGAGTCCATTCTGTGCTCCAACCACGTGCGCACTCCTGCAATAGCATCCATAATGTCTTGTAGTGTCTGGTCGTCTTTTTCTGATTCCACAGTTTTGGTTGCGCTTCCCTTTTGCGGTGGTTCTAATTCCACCGGTTTTGGTGCTGTGTATTTATCCAATTTGGTTTGGAGTGTAGTTTTGGGTCCTTTTGCGCCCGACATGGTCGCCTGAAAGTCGGTCTTTAGCAAGCGTCCCTGCGATCGTGGTCTGTCACTCGCACTCGGGGTGATAGCTCTGTCGGGGTCCTCTTTGCTGGCACCAGCGTCTCCCCGGACTCAGGCCCCCGGGCAACTAGACCGCCATTCCCTTCACAGGCTGGCAAGTGTACGATGCCCCTCCTCCTCAAAATGGTGCGGTTTCTGCAGTGCGATCTTCAACTTTGGGGGTGTTTCTTCTGTCTTGCCGTAGCTCCTGGTCAGATATACCCTTCTTGCATTTCTGGTTTGGTTGCCAGACAGTTGGCCGGCACACGGAGCTCAGGGGCGCTGATGGGCCTTACGTCGTCGTCCCCCACCTAGGAAGAGGGTAGTTTCATCGCATTTAGGGCACCCAGGGTCTTGCAAGCTGCACCAATAAGCACTACCGCCGCTCACCATATAGTGTAATTATGCGTGTGCCTTCTGCCCCCACCGGATGGTTATGTCTCTCAGTTTCGTATGCCTTCACTGTTGTATCTCTATGGGACCGCCGTATTGCAGGTGCCGGCCGCCACTCCTCTTTCTCTCACCCTGTGCTCACGTCCGCCACAAGTCTTGTTCCACGCACCTTGGGACTCAGGAAGTACGAGCCCAGCTCCAGTGCTTATTTGGCCTCCAAAATTACCGGCACAGGGCACTCAGTTGGGGGACAGTGTAGCGACCCCACTCCAGCCGTCTGGCTAGTCTCGGGCGGGTCCCTGCACACGTCGCGAGATAGTCTCTGCCGGAGGTGCCGCAATGCCTACTCCGCCACTTGAGACCGGGGCTTCTCACAGTAATTAGGCCGCAGCGCGTCTCCTCCGTCGGACGCTTCGTTCCCGATCACCGCGAGTCCGGAATGCCTGTCGCGCGTGATCGTGGGACCGCTAGTGTGTATGAGGGGCTGTGTGCGGATAAGTTGATGGATTTACGGCTGGCAGGGTCTGGGATTCCTCAGAGCCTCACCGATGTACGGCCATTCCGTTCAGCGTCTTAGCCACGCCCTGAGCGGGAAGATTTCATGTGGATATATGTATTTAGCGAGTATTATTCGTGCCGGAAATTTAAAATATTGCCGCAAACGTGTAGTTGCATTATTTTTTTAATCGCTTATTGATACATGATCAATATATGTACCATTTCATGAGATTTGCCTGGACTAACAGCACAACATGTATTAGTGATGTGATCTGTGTGTTGTACTTTTGTGTGGTGTATATGTACTGTACATGTATGAGTGTCCTGAGCCATTAGGAGGCACTATTTACTCACATTGGTGTCTGTTCATGACTGGACATAGGTGTACGTAGACCCATGCCAAAGTGTCACACATTAGGGTTGGCATTGGTGGTATGTGTCACATTGCTGTGATGTTTGTGCCAGTATGATGGTCTTGCTACACAAATGTACTTGACCAACAGACAGTCACTACTTGTCTATGATATTCGCAAAGCAGCATGCAATGCACAGCTATGGCTGCACATTCACATTTGAGTGTATGAATAGCTGGAGACACAGAAGGGGACATTGATGACAGTCTGTGCTACGGCACTCATGGCTTCATTTTCACAAGATATGTCTATGCATTTCATACAGTGCTACGCATTACATGTTCTCTGGTTGGTGTGCAATGACCATCTCCATTGTCAACATTACCTAAAATGCTAGGCAAGACGTTACATGGTGTGAGTATGTTCTTGTGCATGCAACAGCACAAGAAAAGTCCTGCATGTCAGCTCTGAGCTAATATTATCTGGTATGTTAAAATATGTTTTGAATGGACAGACACCATTGTAAGTTAGTTTTGGTGTTGTGTCTACACATATTATTAGTTCCCTATGGACTACAATATCCTACAGACACAGCTCAGATAATGCATACTTAAATGTGTGTAACAGATAGCATAATGGAGCTGAAACCTCAGATTTATGCATAGCTCTACATGACACACTGAGCCATGTACAAGCATGTTGAAGACCCAGCTTCACATGTGAACATGTCATTGTTACTTTGGAATGGCAAGGCTGCACTTTGCATGTCACAGTCCTTGCAAAAGCAAAAGTAACAATGCATGTTGGCACAAGCAGTCCATATGGCCTGAGGATCATGATGTACCTTTGTATGAGACCCTGGTGTCTAGACACAGATACTGCTGAGTTACAGCAGAGTAACAGGGATGACAATGCCTGCGTTGTGCGTGATATGGTGGTCTCGTTTTCTTGAACTTCTTGCATGAACAATGAACATTACCTGATGGCAAGTCTTGTCATGTTATTGTTTTAACATCAGTGACATGCGAAGTATGCATGTTGCAACTTGTTGTGCTCATAATTGAAGGCTGCTACTGGTAATGTACAAATGTTAGTGTGCATTGCAGGCACACACCATGAGTACACTGATGTTATAGGACATCCTATCTCTTTGAATGTCCTCTCAACGTATTTAAGCAAGAGTATGTTGCGCAGCCCGTTACTGTCGAGGATGAGGCCCATCTGCTCTACAAGACTTGTGAAGCAAATTAGAATGTCCACTTGCGTCCCCTGCATCAGTATTTTGAATTGCATAGTTTGCATTCCATGCTGTACCTTGTATTTTATTATCTGTGCTCACCAAGGATTATGCTTGCTGAGTCAGTGAGTCAGAGAGAGTGTTGTATATTGACGCCTGTTGTAGTATTGAGTTGTTAGTAATGGTTGTGAGTGAAGGAGAGGAGGACCAGGGGTTGTATTTGCAGAATATCCAGGAAAAAGACTGCTTGTACCTAACAGTTTTACATGGACGATATGGGACATATGATCTGCTTGCAAATGTTGCCATTCAAGAGGCAAACATGTGTTGCATCCTATCATCAACACATGTTAGTAAGCACTTTGTTGTATGTTTTATTTACATGGATGATTGATGTTCTGTCCACTGCTATATGTGATAGGTGTGTGGCACATTTTTTTTATTACCTTTTACTTGACAGATATATGAACTTGTGAAGTAAAAAAACAAGTATACAGGACGTTTGTATAGTGATATTTTCTTCGACAAAGTGACAATATTATTTTTGGAAGAAATATACATGTGATGTGATATTTGTTTCATGTGATTATGTAAAAGAAATTACAGATTATTTGATCTCTTCCTGATGTTCCAGCAGCAGAAGCTGTGGTGTTTCTAGCATCTGCCTCTTCTTCCTGGCCATCAGATGGGTTGTCCTGCTCCTCCTGGTCTTCATCCAATGGCATGTTTGTGCGTACACAAATATTGTACAGAATGCAACAGGCCATTATGATCTTGCACTGATCTTTGGCACTGCGCCCTGACAGGAACCTCGCAGTGGTATATGCAAAGAAAGAGAGATTATTATATGGTTCAAATGTGCCTGATCTATTACCCTCTCTCTCTATGGACATATGAAAGCAATGCTTATTGAACTAATGTTACAGATCCATCGAAAAATGTACATTGTTATCTGTTGACACCAGCCCATTCATTTAAACCTCTGCAGCATTCCAATATACTTTAATCTGCACAACTATATATTACACCACAAGTCTTATCCAGACTTTGAGTTGTACATGATATCTCTATCATTTCTCGTGTGAGGCTCCTGACTATATGTGCAATTTTTATTGTTAGGTTTGTTGAGTATGACAGATGTATGGATGTTAGTATGGTATGACTGACTTGATGGAAGAATGTTGTTTGTATTATTGATAGGATGACTTTTTAGTTGTTCCTTTGACGTGATTCACTGGGATTGGGGGACATCCTATAAATTACATCACTGTTTTTGTGTGTACAAGCTTGAAAAGAAAATGTATATGATCATGTTATTTGATTTGCTTTATTATTTAGTTAAAATACTATAAAAATTCCTCAAAATATTTATTTATTATTTGAATTTGAATAAAATATATTTTTATACTAGGGATACTGGCTTTTGCCATTTTCTCGTTACATTCAGGTGTCTGAGCCTACTCTGGTCCTATTCCCCGCTTGATACATTTGTGCTCCTATTGAGAGACGCTTTGCGCTCGGTTTATCTTGTAGTCAGGTGACACTCATTCCCTATTGTTGTAGGGTTTTTGTTTCCATTATGATCTTGAAAACAAGTTCAGAACTGTACAGGAGTCTGCCCCCCGATACTTCTAGACACCGAGACCTGGATTTGCGGACTACAAATGTCCGTTTAACTATGGCCCCTGTGCGTCCAGTGTAACGTTGTAGTCTCTCTGGGCCTGTGTGTGTGTCACTCTGAGGGGTGTCATCAGCCATGGCATGAGTGCATATCCTTGATCTTGATCACCTGAAACAGATTAAAGAGATATGTGTCCATTAGTATATGTCCCTGCTGTGTTTGCAGAGTGCCTTTTTAGGTGTGTGTGCATTGTGCAACTTTGTACTTTCTGGTTTGCCATGTTGAGTTTCCAACAATTTACCAGCATCTGTGAAATTAACTTGCCTATACTTGACAGACTACACATCACCATGTTGTCATTGTCCGGGTCCTGTGTATTGCCTCCATGTTGTGACTGTCAGGATGTATGGGTCAATGAAAAAGAACATCATAGTTTCTTTACAGGCCCGTTGCACAAACAGAACGTCTCCTGTGCACATATTTTGGAGGGTGCACCATTGGCACATGTGTCTGATTAGGCATCCACCTTGACTTTTTGATGAATACTATGTTGGAACATTATCTGGAATACTCATTGGTAGTCATATTGCTGAGGGTAACTGAGAGTGAAAATCCTTGTCTGATAAACGTTGGACTCATTGTGGGCTCTTTACATCCACCTTGCCACAAAGGTGGGTCAGTGTCTAGGTGACAGTGGCACTGCTACCTGGTGCACTTGACTTACTGTGACATTTGAAGACAACATACATATGCATTGATGTCCTTGTCCATGAGTTGACTTAGACTCTGCATGTATGCATGTTGTGGTACGACACATCAATTTACCCATGTGTGTGTCTGTTCCCACTCAACACACATTGTGATTTCTGATTTTGTGCATCAGATTGCTACACCTTACCATGGGAGACATGTGGATGCATGACATGTGTTTAGAATGTGATTTGGATAGTTTGTATGCTCTTCCTATGCATGCTCCATTCTGCGAAAACTTAGACTGATATTCTAAGCAACTTTTGATTTTATTTGTGGGCAGTTAGTGCTCCCTTCATTCAGCACTACTTGCAGAGCCATGATGCAGGTACACCCACTACACGGTGCATGGCTGACTGTGTTTTTGCATGTCAGCTAATTCTGCACTTTCACAAGTGAGAGCAGGGTGATCTGTCTTCTTGTTGTACATATGGTACATGTGTTGATTTCAATATGTATGTGGCACAGTGGAAGCATATGTTCTGTGTCATGTACTGCATTGATGAATTAAACTTTTGTATGATGAGTTCTGCTAAATCTATGTTACAAGAGTGCCATAGTGGTTTGTGTGATATTTTCATGGCTCTTCCCTTGTTGGGCTGTCTTCCAAATGTCTTGATTAATTTGCATTGGGTAGTTGTGTATATTGTTTGGACCTGTTCCAAGGTATGTCGTATTACATTGGCTACCTGTGCATTGTCTCATATTTGAGCTACATGCTTGTGTACTTGAGGTGTGTGGTGTGTTCAGTTTGTACTTACCAATGAGCAGTCCATTTCCATATGTGCCATTCTCAAACCACTGGTTGATGACTGATTGGCGAAATATGTAGGAGTCATGCACACTCCCAGGGAACTTAGCAACAAAATTAATGAACAGGCCCAGGTGGTCCGCAATTGCCTGAACGTTCATGGAGTGTGTGTGCTTCCTGTTCCTGTATATATGTGCAGTGTCCGCAGGAGGCATAAGTAGAACATGGGAGCAGTCAATTGCCCCCAACACATGCGGAAAACCAGCAATGTCATAGAAGCCTTGTTTGTTGTCAAATTGTTCCTGTGCAGTGTTGGGGAAGTGTAGGTGCTGTGGTGTCAGGCTGATAATGGCATCCAAGACTTTGGGGAGGAACCTGGAGAAGGATGACTGTGAGACTCCACCCACTCTGCCAGTGGTTTGTTGAAAGGTACCGTAGGCCAACATGTGCAGCACTGCAAGTAGCTTTGTCTGCAGAGGGATGTTTGTGCAGCGCTGTGATGGTGCCTGCAGCCATGGTCCTATCTGTGTGAGTATGCGTAAGATGGAGGTCCTTTTCAGCCTGTAGTGTGCTATCACATCCTCTGGACGGAGGTCTATCAGGGTGATGCGTTGACGGTAGACCCACTCTCTTCTTTGGCGCTGCCGCTGTGGTAATCCTGGTGGCGGTGGCAGTGGTGGTTGTGGTCTTCTTGGGGCTCCAAGCTGCAAGAGTAGTACCTCCATGGCATCATTAGGAGAGCAAATGAGGGTCTGGGATTGTCTATCTTATATACAGATGTGTTTGCACCATTTTTTAGACCAGATTTTTTCCTGGTCTTAAAATCCAGCTGCTACCTGGCCTTACCGTGAGTTTTTTTAAAGTATTGCCGGACCGATAAAACATTGTAAATATCGCAAAGTGGGCTTTGCAGGAATTTTTACACGGGAACGCCCACCTTGCATCTCATTTTCGTTAAGTCCCGCTAACAGAAGTGGCGATCCGAAAAATGAACGTTTACAAAAGGAAACTGACGCTAACTGCAATTAGAGGCAGCTTGTAAATACGGTGATTAAAAAAAAGCCGCCGTAGCGTCAAAAAATTGACGCTACGGCGGCGTTAACTCCTTGTACATATGCCCCCAAGAATCCTGTAATTAACAATTCAAGAATAGAACAGGAATTAATACACATAGCCCATGAACATCCCACACTAGTAGAGATAATTTCGAAACGTTAGGAATAGTCACTTAGGACCTTTTGTATCAACATCTTTTCACATAGACTCAGAATAGGTAAAACCATGTGATATCGTAGCAGTAAAATGACTAGTGTGTTTTGCACATAGGCTAATCTATACGTTTGAGATTCTGATATAAGATGTTATTGATGTCCTGATGAAAGTGTGTTTTCTTCGCTATCTCATTGTTAAATCTCACTCAGAGACTTTCTCTCTGTAAATCATGCCTCTTTTTACGCTGATTGTTTTGGAAAAAATCCCTTTCTACTAGGGCTTTATTCTTTGACCAGCAGTTATTCCTGAATGGGGAGGCCAAGGATGTTTTTTTAGTCCTGGGAGAAGAATAATCTCAATATGCTTCCATTTTCATAGTGAAGGGTAAATTGGCCATCAAGGCTCAGTCAGGGTCCATTTGCTGGTCTTTTTGGCCTGCTTTGTGGATGTGACACATTCAAGGCAGCAACAGCTATTGCAGTCTAGCGCTGCTTCAGCAGGACCTTTAGAGTTAGTCCTATACAGGAGGAAGCATCCTGATAGCACACAATCTATGCAGGGACAAAAGATGTTCAGTGATCAGCTGGGCAGCTCTGGCTTATTTTTCCAAAGTCAAACAGCTGGGAAGATGCCCACTGCCAATCGGTGTACACGGGTCCTTACATTTCAAATTTGCAGACAGTCAGGGTGGTTCAGTCCTTACATCCTCAGAGAGGAGCCTGGAAACTAATCTCCACCCCGACACTACAGGGCTACGCATCTCCTCAAAGTTGCTACATGGATCTCTGTCTACATGTAGAAGCCCATACATTTTCCTGATGCTCTTCTGGGTAGAACAAAGGTGAATTCCTGATAGACAGGCCTGGAATCAAAGGAAGCGCATAAAGGAGCAGTGGAGGTTCAGATTATCCTCAATGACAGCACTCCATCTAGGAAATGTTTCTACACAGTAATAACTTATGGGTAACCTAATTACAAATGCACTGGTAATGTTTGCAATCGTTTTTTACTGTAATTCACTTGTTTTATTGCTTGTTAAGAGTTCTGTCAGTCAACACTGCATGTAATGTTTGCAAATGTTGCACAATTTAGAAAAAGAAAAAAGCAGATAGGGGTCCAGTCTGCCCCAAGCCTCTGAGCTTCAATTTGCATTGGGAGACTTAGCAGCAATTACCTGGGCTGCCAGTAGGCACCCCAAAAAGTATAATGAGTTGCCATCAGCCAGCATATGTGTAGGTTAGGCCAAGAGGAGCTTCTCTGTTGACGCTCTATAGTAGGAAGGCCAATGGATGGTCCCCATCACATAGCTCAACAAAGGGAACTCTGAGGATCAACAGTTTGCACTTTGAAGGTTCCCAAAGAATACGAACCCCACAAATGGTGGCCTAATAGAAATATACAGTAAGAACTTCAGGAATAAAGGGAAAATTATAGAAATGACAGAACTATGCAGTGTGTCAGGGACTTTCAACATTACAAGGTTCACTCCATTTCAAAAGATGGCAAGCTTTTTCTCGGCAACCACCAACTCCAGTGTTGGATAACAGATGTTATGTTAGCAGAGTTTATAATGCGCACAGCTACTCAGAAGAGTGCCCCGGCGCGAACCCAAAATAAGACATGAAAAGCGAACAGATAAAAACAGAGAGGAATTCAGTTAAAAAGGAAGGTTTAACGTTTTTTCCTAAATTGAATGGGATTCTGCAGGCTACGTAGATCGAACGGAAGAGAGTTCGAGGCCTCTGCGGCCAGGTAGGCCAGAGAACTGCCTCCTTTCCTTTTCAGGCGTTATCTGGGCTTAGATGCCCTTAACATGTTAGAGGAGCGCAAATGTCTACCGGGGACGTAGAACTGAAAGCGCTTCCTAAGATAGACAGGGCCATAATCATACAGCGCAGCATGGGCTGTAACCAAGGCCTTAAACTTAACCCTTGTTCTCACAGGAAGCCAATGAAGACTACGCAAATATTGCCTGACACTCGTACGTTTGGGGAGACCAAGGAGCAGTCTGGCAGCGGCATTCTGAACCACCTGGAGTCTATCCAGGAGGAAGCCAGGTAGACCTACATAAAGTGCATTCGCATAGTCGATACGGGAGGTGACAAGCGCATGGGTAACCGTTTCCTTAGCTGCTAAAGGGAGAAGAGGCAGAAACTTTTTGAGTAGCTTCAGGATACCAAAGCAGGTACCTGTCAGCTTACTGATTTGACTGCTGAAGCTAAGCCTTTCATCAAACCAGAACCCAAGGGCTTAGGGGACTCATCCGGCCAAAAAGAGTGCCAAAACAATGGGGGGAACGCGCCAAAGAATAAAATCTTAGGTTTTATCTTCATTGACCTTGAGCTGGGCGGAAGTGAGCCAATTAAACACAGCTGCAAGACAAGTTTTAACATGATCAGTGGACGACTCATGCTTTTTCCAGGTACACAGAAGCTGAGTATCGTCAGCATAAGCGACAACTTTGGCACCTAATTCCTCGGCCAGCTGAATGAGAGGAGACATATAGATGTTGAACAAAAGCGGGCTTCACACGGATCCTTGAGGAACCCCTGTCCGAAGTTCTTGAGTGGTGGACGTGAAGGGGGGGATCCAAACTTGCTGAGTTCTACCTTCCAAAAAAGATTTAAGCCACTTACTAGCGGAACCCATGATGCCCAGCTGTTGCAAACGGGCAAGGAGCAGTGAATGGGGAACCGTATCAAAAGCGGCAGACATGTCCAAAAGGACCAGAACTGCCCTGCTGCCCATATCCAAGGTTTCTGGAATGGCTTCAGCAATTTCCACCAGTGCAGACTCCGTACTATATGAGGCTCTAAAGCCAGATTGGGCAGGATGAAGGAGTCCGTGCTGTTCAACATAGGCTGTCAACTGCTTATTAACCATCTTCTCACAAACTTTAGCGATGGCAGGGAGAAGCGAAATCGGGCGGTAGCTGGCAGGGAGGTTAGGATCAAGGGACACCTTTTTTATAAGGGGAACAATAAGAGCCTGCTTCCAGGCAGGAGGGACCGTGGCCGATACCAAGGAGGTGTTAATCAACTGTTTCAGAAAAGGGTTGATTACAGTGGCAGCACTTGCCAAAAGTTTGGCAGGGCACGGATCACTAGGGGAGCCTGATTTGAGAGCAGACAAAGCGGCCATGGAGTCCGCCAAAGAGGTTACATCAAAGGTGGAGAGAGTGACCTCGGTAGGAAATGAATTTTGTAGAAGAGGGGGTTCGGAGTGGCCTGGGTATCCAAATTACAAAAATGGGATTGAAGTGTTCTCACCTTATTAATAAAAAAAAGTTCTTCACACCATGAGAGCGATGGAGCATGGGCATTGGTCATGGCTTTAGGTGTCGTATAGCTTTGTACAATATTAAAAAGCTCTTTAGCATTGTTGCCAGATAAGGCAATACGTCCAGCATAGTGTGAGTGTTTAGCTTGCATAATAGCAGCGTAATAGGATCTTTGAGCCGTTTTGAGGGCAGCTTTGGCCTCACTACAGTAATTCAGTCTCCATTGCCTTTCTAACCTTTTGCAATGCTGTTTTTGCACTTTAAGCGCGGGCGAGAACCATGGTTTAGAAAGAGACACATTAAGGCGCCTAGGTTTGGTTTGCGGGGTAAGATGCGACACCGCCTTCATGATCCAGTTATTGTAGTTCTCAAGGGCCCAATGAAAATCCTCCAGAAGCTGAGGCTGACATTCAGCCCGAGCTTGACTAAACGCTCCCGGATCGATTCTATGGGTAGCAGTCCCCAGTCCGTCCCTACGAGGTCTAGCCAGAAGGACTTTACTAGGAAGTTGCCATGAAAAAAACAGCAGATAATGATCAGACCATGTTATTTGCAAGGGAGGCACCACCACCAAGGAAAAGCTGGAGCAGATCACATCCAAAGTGTGACAGACTTAAGACAAACTTAAGACAAACTTAGGACAGACTTAAGACAGACTTAAGACAGACTTAAGACAGACTTAAGACACAATCCTAACTTTACTACTACTAAATGCCTTCTGTGAATACCAAAAGTAGTAAGTTTAGGATTTTGTCTCAGATTACTTCTGTGAATCGGGCCCAACGATAGAAAATCTCAGGGAATCTCCCTCCTCAGTATTATCAATATGTATATTAAAATCTCCTAGGAGCAAAAAGTGCGTGTATCGAAGGGCTCTGGAAATAATCCAGCCATTAAGTAAGCTGGGAAAGATCCAACGGGGCCAGGGGGTCTATACAGCAAAATCCCTCATAGAGAAAAGTGAGGTGAGAACTTAACACAAAAATCCATCGCTTCAATCTCCGGTGAATCCACCAACTCATTGCATTGGCACTCCCATTCTTCCCTCACAACCACTGCAACACCCCCCCCTCACCCGGATTTGCGATCCGCTCTAAGGATTTTGAACCCTTTAGGAATGGCCATCTCAATAACCGGGTTAGAGAAAGGGGTAAGCCACGTCTCTGTGAGAAAGAGCAGATCTAAGGACTCATCAGTTAAAAGATCGAAAATTCCCTGGAAGTGTTTGGTTACTGAGCGAGCATTAATTAAAGCCGCCTTAAGGGGCGGGGGAGCATGGCGACCCCTGTGCAAATCAGTAGTAGAGGAAGGGGGCAGTGGGAGTTCGTACCTGCACTTGATGCAGACGGGCGTGGTCTCTGCCGTAACGTCCCATTTGGTAATGGCTGCACAATCAGCGGTGTTAAAGGACATCAGCTCCTCCCTATTATACTGATAAATGAGAGTGCTAACATGAGAAGGGCTCCCGGCAGCATGGCTGGCGCTGGCCGCTTCCAGGACGCTGACGGGCGCAGACAGGCTTGCCTCAGGCACGCCTGAGGCGCGCCAGCGGCGCGTCCGCGCAGCGCACCTTTTTATCATTTCAGCCCCTATGTCAACATCACAAGATATTCTGCAGGATGTCTGGAAGCTGCTCTTATGAAAAGTGACAGGACCTTCCCTGCCCTCCAAAAGAGAGAAGGAATATTACTCTCATCATTTCTGTTTAGGGAGAATTGTGGGAACTCTATTGAATCCTGGATGCATATTAACTGGAAATGTTCATCCACTGCAGAAGTTCAAAATACTAACTATAGCTCAGGTCCTTGCACCCATGTAGCACAATTACTTTGTTTTAGGATATGCAGAACATCAACATTCACATTCCTCTATAGAAAGAATGCAGAAAGTACCTCCAAATCCCTGTGGGAAATAAATAGGACAATTTGCTTTAGCACCAATGCTTGTCCTTTACCAATATCCTGATCCTAGTGGCTGGCTTTTGGTGTCTTCATAAAGACCACTGCTATCCTACAGAGGAACTTGTCTTATCAGAGCAGCATCAAGGGAAGACGCAGAGTCTCACCTTGCTCTGAAACTTAGATACTTGGGTTCTCCAAGAAGTATGCCAAACCCTTCATGGCCCATCTAAGAAGATTCATGTCAGAATTCTAAACTCAGGCCTGACTAAGACCTACTCTTCAACAAAGATGGCCATGACCATCAGCCAGACAGCGGATATTTCTTGAACGCCGCAACAAAGTTGTGTCAGTCTGCTTATTCCATTGGCATCTGAGACTACAGGTGCACTGCATAGGAGTTATCCCCAACATGCTGAGATATGCAAGAGCCCCTTGTTAGAAATTGGGTTTCTGGTTAGCAGAGGTATGCACTCTGTCCAAGCATGGACCACAATCCTAGTCATAGTAAGCCACAAACCCAGCTTAAATTAGCCTGTGCTCAATTTCTGGTAGCTTGGCACAGAGCAGTCAGGCTTAACTTAAGAAGCAATGTGTAAAGTATTTGTGCAACACTTCAAAGAGTAAAACAGTGAAACCACTACACAAAAAGATTCCACACCAGGTTAGAAAAATAGAACTTAATTGTATAAATAAAACAAGACTAAAATGACAAACATTCAATAAGTACAAGTCGAGATATACATTTTTGAAAGATTAAACTGTAAAATAGCACTTAGAAGCAGTAAGAGCCTATTTGGGATATCTGATCGCGCTGGACCAGGAGAAATTCAAAAGTTCAAGCTGACTGCAATGGAGCACAGGTCGGATACAGTTCCAGGTAAGTCCTGCTAAAGTTTTACCTTCTCAAGAATGGTGCCAAGAGTTCCGTTCGCAGGGTAGCAGGTCGCTGGGAGAAAGAAGAGCGTTGCATGCGTTGGTCTGCAGGGCATGAAAGGTCAGCGGGCATCGTGGACAGACGTACTGGAGCCTCACAGTCGTGAGCGGCGATAATTGCTGTGCGAAGAGACACAATTGCGGTGGCTCAGATTGATCCTTTGTGTGAGTGGCGTAATTCCAGAGTGAACGGGTCTGTTCGCATTAATGAAGAGTCCAAAAGCTTGATTTCAGGAGCCCCAAAACACTTCGAAGGGCCCAGGACATAAGAGGTGCCTCTTGGGGTCAGGGGCTCATTGAAGACGGGTCCAGGAGCTGTGGGGAACTGTCTTCTCTGAGGCTTAGATCCGGAGGCCAGCAGACTAGCCTTTGGAGTCACTGTGGGGTCCTGTGTTCAAGATGGGTTCCAGCTCCAGTTCTTCCTCTTCAGGCAAGAGGGCAGCAGTCAGCAGGTCAGCACAGCAAGGCAGCAATTGTTCGAGCAAAGTAGTCTGGCAGAGAGACAGTTCTTTAGCGGCACAGCAGTCCTTCTTCTTGGCAGAATATCAACAGGTCCAGAAATGTACTGAACTCATGGCGTCAGAGGTCAAGTACTTATACCCAGTGGTGCCTTTGAAGTGAAGGGGGAGACTTAAAAGAAGGGCTTTGAAGTGCACAGAGGTCCTCCCTTCCTGCCCTGGCATCAGACTCACTACAGGGAGGTATGCAGCCCTTTGTGTGTGGACAGAACACGGCCTATGCATCTCCCAAGATGGCCCATCAAGTCACACCTAAGCTCCTTTTGTGTGTGGCTGTATAGAGGGAATACACAAAGCCCAGCTGTCACCCAACCCAGACTGAACAGAGACAGGCAGAAGGCACCAAATGGCTAAAGTTAGAAAATGCCAACTTTTTAAAAGTGGCATTTTCAGAATTGCAATTTAAAATCCGACTTCATCATAAATTGGGATTTAAAATTGTGATTCCAGCACCACCAGACTTGGGGTCTTATCTCTTCCCAATTGGAAATTACACTTATAAAAGGTAATAAGGTAATCCCAATGTTATACTATTGGACAGATGGGCCTTGAAGTAGTGAAAAACGACTTTGGTAGTTTTTCACTACCAAGACATGTAAAACTTAAAAGTACATTCCTGCCTTTTAAATACATTGCACCCTGCCCTGTGGGTTATACAGGGCAACCTTAGGGGTGACTTATGTGTATAAAAAGGGACGGTTTGGGCCTGGGAAAAGGGTTGTTTTGCCAGGTCAACATTGCAGTGTAAACTGCACACACATGCTCTGCAGGGGCAGGCATGAGACATTGTTAAAGGGCTACAAAAGTGGGTAGCGCAATCAGTGCTGCAGGCCCACTAGTCACATTTAATTTACAGGCCCTGGGTACAAGAGGTACCACTTTACTAGGGATTTATAAGTAAATTAAATATGCCTATTAGGGGATAAACCAATGTTACTATGTTTAGGGGAGAGAGCACAAGCACTTTAGCACTGGTTAGCAGTGGTGAAGTCCACAGAGTCCAAAAGCCACCAAAAATAAGGTAAGAAAAGTGGAAGAGATAGGCAAAAGGTTTGGGGTTTGCACTGCAAAGAGGGCCATTTTCCTACTCCTTTCATGCTCCTTCTACAACATTCTGACCAATGGCGGCACAACCAGTCCAAGCCTCTCATAGTTCTTCCCTCCCAGTTCCCAATTAAGCAATGGTAGGAACACACTCCAATCTTTTGGTAGATTGGCGTAAACAGACAACAACAATGCTCTCTGCTATGCGAGGAGCTAGCCTTTAACAGCAAAGAGCTGGGACTTTATATGTAGCTGCCAGAAAGTTCACCAGCAGAGCGCAGCATAGCAGCAACTGCTCTTATTCATACACTGCCCTCTCTCAAAAGAGATCAATAATGTCACTTGCTCAATGGGTAATGTTCTGGCATTTTGTCATCTGACACCTTCAAGACCTACCCATTGGTCACTGGAGACTGTCAAAACCGGCTTGGGAGCCCTTCACAGACAATGATTTCATAGAAAAGATAGTTTAACTGATTTGGTGTTTCCTCCAATCAGAAATAGATAGCCTCTTAGAAAATCACCTGGTTGCAAGCAGTCTGCTGTATAAAACCTTTGACATGATACTCCTGTCAAGGGAGACTTCTTTTTAGAGGGCACATCATTGGCCAGGTACACAATTGAACTCTCTCCTTCATTCCTCAGAACTATTGTGACAATATGATCCTCAGGACTCTTTCGATCTTTGCCCCATAGATTATTTGAATGAGGAGATCATCCTCTGACATTCCTTCAATGTCCACATGCTTCCTTGGCTGAAGAGACAACTTGGATGTCAGCCATGTCTTATGCCCTGTGCTTCTACCTACGTAGAAGCAGGGACCTGTGTTTTACTGACCAGTTTTCATATCTTTTGGATCCAATAATGCTGTCCAACTGGCTCTTAAGGGCAACAACGGCAGATTCATTATGTCCTATATCACTCATTGTTACAGTCTGCATGGTGCCAATCGTACTTCTGGGGGCATATTCTCAAGTACACATCGCCGAGTTATCGGCACTTTACCGCAGCCAAAGTCGCGATAAAATCATCGCCCCATTCACAAGCTGGTGCAAACAGCCGATATCACCACTTTACCTGCGATAGCACCCGCAAAA
This sequence comes from Calotriton arnoldi, assembly GCA_963921515.1. Taxonomy (NCBI): domain Eukaryota; kingdom Metazoa; phylum Chordata; class Amphibia; order Caudata; family Salamandridae; genus Calotriton; species Calotriton arnoldi. The sequence goes on from CAWUFW010007337.1 coordinate 725,011, forward strand.
AACATCGCCACAGATGAGTCCGGCAACTAACGCTAATGATATGCAGAGGAGGCGTACCCGTGCAAAAACCCGCGACAACACCACTCCACAACATTCTCAACGACCAGCCAGATCTGCGATAAAAGCACAAAACATGCGATAAGGCGCGTTAGCAACAGGAAATTAACACCTGCTCTTAGCTGGTGTAAAGTCGGACGACAACCGGCACCAGGCAAGGGAGCACAGCCCATAGCCACACATGAAGAACAACAGATGCCATGGAGCCACCCACGATGTATCCCGTAGCCCCAAGAGGGCAACAACACCCACCGCCACAACACCCAGGACCCCACCTCCCCCCCCTGGGGCCCCACACCCAGCACCCCCCAACCACCCCTGGACAAAGATATGGCACATCAACGTCACGAAACCATCAACAAAACAATGTTCCAGATGTCGCACAATCACAACACCCAACATACATGTGCCGTCAGACAAATGAGAATCAGACATACATCTTAGATCTAGCAAACAATTCGCCCAATACAGACTAAACACAAAACAAACATTCTGAATAGTCATGGCGGGTCCCCCAGGACAGTCTGCAAGTCACAGCCTGCAAAATGAAATGACAGATAAGAAGGTGTGTCATGCGCTCACCAAAGGACAGGGAGAGCGAGCGAAAAAGAGAGATAGAGAGAGTGAGAGAAAGAGAGGGGGAGGGAGAGGGAGAGGGAGTGAGAGAGAGAAAGAGAGAGAATGTACAAGGAGCGCAAGGCCAATCCGGCTCCTGGCTCATACATGCCAAATGTTGTGTGTGTATCGACATTGGTGCACACCAAGTCAAAGGCCCGGCAGCAATAGCAACGTGAAGGCAACATCACCGTTCAAAAATGCAAGCAGGAGTCAGACCAACATTAGGAATGAAAGATCCTTTGTCCCAACACACAAGGCCGAAGGACATCAGAACCCCCGACCTTGGTCCTGAATGCGGCTGGCACCACCCTGCGAGAGATACCATACCAGATCCTGACGACTCCCACACCACGAACTGCGCGAATGAAAGACCAACTTGTCCACACCCCACACACACTTGTCCCTGCTTGGGGTACACCTGCTCTGGATGCCCCTGACACATAAGTAAGAAAAAACCCATACGCACAAACGTTGCACACAAATACGACTCATTGCTCCGAGCAGTGGCAGACCATCCACATGACTGCCGCCTGTCAGAAGAGTGCTGGTGCCACGAGACCAACAAAGGCAATGGCTGGCAATACCTGGCACATGCACAACCCCTGTCACGTGGAACTGTACCGTGCACGAATGCTGCATCTGTTGGGATCACTGCCACTGGCAGTGTTGCGCATCAGTTACCGTCTGAGTTTCCGGCTTGCGTACGTCACCTGCGTCCAGCCCTGGTTCCACTGTCGAACATGCACATTCGAGTGGCCCATGGATGTCTGTCTATCCAACACAACGGTAGCCGAACTGGATTATGACATGTGTGTGCGCCCCCTATTGGCCCACGAACAGGAGTGTAACCGTGATACCCGTGCATGGGATGCCTTGACATTGGGCGTATGTGCAGGCAGTTGGGCATGGGAGATTGCACAACTACTCGTGTGCAGTGACCACATCGATGCGCTCCCCAACTGGGCTGTATTGCGGATTGGTGAAACGGCGTGGACGGAGCACAGCTGCCCGGACCAGGAAATAGATTGGCTTGCCCTCGTGTACCTTGACCCCGACAACGAGGAACTCTTGGAACAGATTGCCCATGAAGCGGCGCTCGCATACATGGACGAGTAACTACGTTCCTGCAGCCACAACTGATTGTCACCCACAGCACAGCTCGCCACACCTTGCAGCACCTTGGAGGAATGGCCACATATCCCACCACAACAGTGGACATGTCTGCCTCCGGCAGGACTCAGAATGCATGTGCGTGGACCTACGCGTGTGTACACACACCTGTGCAAGGTGATGAAGTCCCATGGGCTGTGAGTCGTGCACCCTTACACGGGCCAATGAGCAGACGCCAAACATCACATGGCTCATCCAGCAAGGCAAGGTGAGTCGGGACCGTTGACATCCGTGATGTGTGGTGTTCATTCCTGCCACCCCATTACTTGCACCTCGACATGTCCCGAAGCTGCCTGTAAGTGTCTTGAACATTGGTCTGCATGTTGTGGCCCTTGCCTTGCCCGTACTGACACGCACATGTCAATAAAGTCTACGCCACTGCACCTGTGTACTACTGTGATGAGTGTTCATCATGATGACAAATCGTGTGCCCACATGTGCATTGTCCGTATACATGGAGGGATTGACTGACGCTAATGGACTGCGTGTGGGTCCCCATTGACAGCTCCACCTCCGTGGGCCAGACATTGTGGCTGGAATAGTTGCTGGCACAACTGTGCTCTTACGTGTCACCAGCAATGTGCGTATGGTGTCCAGCTACTTGCCATGTAGAGCAAGGTCAATACAGATGTGTGTGAGTAGGAATGGGAAGACACGTTCTGTTGTCACATGTGATGGGGGACACCACTTCAGGACTGCTACCTATCATGAGATTTCTACACACAGCCCGATTTGACACATGGACATGGGGCTACGTTGGGGGGTAACGAGATTGTCGTTAATGTGCAATGAGGCCACAGCTAGTCCATACCTTCACAGTCATCTAACTGGCCATGTGGGTCAGGCTCAAACATGCGCATTGAGGACATTTACCAGGGTGTACCTTATGGTGCAATCAATGTCCCTGCACCCATCCAAACATTGATACGTGAGTGAACATAGACATGACACATCTGTGTGATTTGGAATGTTTTATTCACATTCTCGGGGGTGTCAGGGCAGGAGCAGTACATGGCCACTTCAGGCCCACATAACATGGTTGCCCAGTGGTGGGCCAACCGAGTCCTTGGGGGAATGCAAAGTGAATCTGAAGAGGTAGAGTTCAGTCCTCCGCAGGATGGCTGTGTCTTTGGTACCAGAGCAGATATGGCAGTCCATGTCGGGGGCCAGGTGTATGTCGCAGAGTGTTTCGGGGGACATTGGGAGGTGTTGTTCCAGGGCATGATGCAGAGTGCATAACCAGGCAGGGACAGGCCATATGGCGGGGACTGATGCTACTGCCTCCTTCCTCACACAGTCATTACCCTCGACATCTTAGACGTCTTCTGTGTCCGGTGTGTCAGGTGTGCGTGGTGGTGTTATGGCTGCGTCAATGTGTGCCACTGACAGATCAGGCTGCGAAGGTGATAGGGCTGCATCACTGTGTGCCACTGACACATCAGGCTGCGAAGGTGATAGGGCTGCGTCACTGTGTGCCACTGACAGATCAGGGGGCGGAGATGTGTGTGTCGAGCTTCCTGCAGCAGTCATCTGGTACAGGCTCAGTGGCAGCAATGGCAAGATGAGGATCCACAAGGCATGGAAGATCGCAGCTACATCTCGCTGGTGTTCAGCAGTGGCAGCCATACTTCCAGTCTGCATCTGCTCCATGGTATCCATTGTCCTCCGCATCTGTGCCAACTCTGGCTGGAGCCTGTCTGCCTAGAAAGTTCTCGTATCCGGGTAATGGACCCAGCGAGGTCAGCCAAGGATTGTTGTTGAGCATGGTGCGGACAGTGGGTGTCCGTTCGGGACTGTAGCTGCTCCCTGATGGGACCCAGGCACCCACGTATGGCATCGAGTTTGTCTGCTATGAGGTCGAAAGCCATCCGCAGCCCTAACACACGGCGTTGGAATTCCATGTGTTGGTCTTGGGGGTCCTGGGAGCCAGCCGTGGTGGTGTGTGCTTCCTGCTGTGTGGGCTGTGCAGGTGGTGGGGTGACCGAGATGCAGCTGGGCTGCCCTGCTCCTGGGGGTGGGGTGCGGAGGCTGTCCACGAGCCATTGGAGGGTGTCTGTGCAAATGGGCAGGGTGTCCTCTTCATCATCACTGAAGAGCTGTGTGGTCTGCTCTGCAGGAGGTGTTGATTGTCCTTCTGCAATGTAAAGGGGAGATGCAGGTTAACAGTGTGATCCATGTATGTTGACGCATTGTAGATGTTCACATTCAGACTGCATGACGATGTACATTGTGACTGTTTGGGTTAAGCTGGCTATTTGGTGGGAAACAGTGTACATTTCGACTACATGACGGGTGTGTGGTTGTACTCGTACATTACCATCTCACAGTGTCAGGCATTGGCAGATGTGATTGGCCAGTTTCTACGCACGGGCGGCGCCATTTGTGTCCTCTGTCCTGTGGTGTAGGGGTTGCACTCTGTACCACATTGTCGTCAGTGTTGGGGTACTGTGATTGCTATGTGTGTGTGCTGCATTGTTGCCTAATCGCCCCTGCAGCTCTTGAAGGAGGGTCCCGAAGGTCCCGTATTACCATTTAACAAGAGACCCATTTCTGATTTTGCACTACCCACTAAACATGATACTCTAGATAGACCCTACCAGGCAGGCTCAGATACAATGTCTTAAGTTGTCCACTTTCCTTCGTCCTGGGAGTGCATCTCACATAGGCCCAAGCCCAGCTCCCTAGATAACCATATCTTACATAGGACTAAGCATACCTTCCTAGATACAAATATGTAGGCCCAAAAAGCCAGTGACTCCTGCTCTCATTTTATAATAATAATAATACAGATCGAAGGCCTCACTGATCTGCTAGCAGAGATCTGTTCCATCCACCGAGAGACAATATCAGTCCCTCTTGTGACTTTCCACAGTTACGAGAATATGGGTGGCCCCCACCCACGTGACAATCTGTTGGAACATCTGGCTGTGTCACATGCAAGATTTGCGATATTCTTAGCTATGAAACTTTCCGCGCTTGCTTAACTGAAACTCAAGGCGGCAATGTGACCAAGAATTAATATATTAAATATTAATTCTGAGCATTTTACGGTAAAAGTTATCCTTTGTTTACTTTTTGCGGTCAAGAACACTGACCATCTGCTAAAACGCCCTGTTTCATCATGATACCACTTCTCGGTTTTATATCAAACTTCCCAGTTACTGTAAGCGGGGGTTAAGTGGCCTGCGTCAGATCTCGTGTCAGGCGTAGGAGTAAGTTCTGCATTTAACCATATAAAAGAGCTTCGCCCAAGGTGCAGCTCTGAATTCTCTGAGCATCAATCTGACTGCATACAGAGGGTTCCCGATCGATCGTCCGTGAGACTGGGCCTAGAACTTCAACTTCCAAGGTGGTAATATTCTTTTCTGATAATTCAGCCTATTGGCTTTGACAGCCTCTCTGATGGCATAGCCTATTGGCTTTGTCAGTCTATCTGATTATCTTTGCCTATTGGCTTTGTCAGCCTCTCTAATAATTTAGCCTTTTGGCTTTGACAGTCTATCTAATTCAGCTCATTCTAACCCAAGCCATTGCATTTATTTTAGTTTAAACTGCGTAGTCTTGAATGGTGTTGCTTTCTTAAAAGAGATTAGTTTCTAGGCGCTAGCCTACCCATCCTCTTTAAAGTCAGGGTTGCTCGTTAGGCAGCTGCTCATAGCATAATATTTTAGCCATACATTTGCTACTTTTGAACAATTGATTTGTAACATTGCCAATGCATTTATTTTTCATCCTGCTCATGTGTTGATGGGCAACTTTTAAATTGAATTGCCTTTATGCTTTTGAACTGTTTAAAATAAAAGTCACTGTATTTTACATCGTGGTTTCTTCTTTCCAAGTGAACGAACAGCACAGGGGTCAGGCTCTCTGGAGTCGGTAAGCAGAAGGGTGTGGCCACCAAAATACCCTCTTCATCAGCTGGCGACCACGAATATCCAGGTCTTGTTACGCGGGTCGTCTACAGGTGTGGTCTTGGGACGCATGCTGGGGTTACACCTGTCTGGCTGTCTCTCAGGCTCTACTCTCCCCACGTCCACCGGGGTAAGTCAGGGATATTTTATTTTTTTCCTTGCCTTTGCCTCAGGTTGTGGCGTGTGTGGGGCGGTGGGTCAGCCTGCATTTGCCATCCGGGGTCTCCCTTGTCTGTGCTCCTTTGCCCACCTGTGGTTGACTGACATGCCACGACGTCCTCTTTATGGCTGGTCACATCTTCCCGAGGCTCTTTGGTTCTGTTTCCTCTGCTATCATTGAATTTGTAGTGGTTTCCTTCTATTTGCATTTACTTGCTTCCATTGTCGTTTTTATTTTTTAGTTCTTATCTTTGTCTTCTTGATTTGACATATTTACTGATGCTTGAGGTTTCAGTCCTGACCACGTGGTTGGTCGAATTCTGGCATGGTGCACACATGCGTTTGCAGGTTTTCATAGTTACATATTTTTGCCACATGGGCCTTTTGAAGTTTGACATGCTCAGTGATGCTTGAGGTTTGAGTCCTGGCCAGTTGTACGTGGTCGAATTCTGGCATGGTGCACATATGGTGCACACATGCGTTTGCAGCTTTCTCATGTTTTAATATTTGACACGCATTTAATATTTGACGCACATTTTTCTCAATGCCCTTTCCTATCGAACTGTTTATAGTGCACAGCTGTGGGCTGTTGCGCTCTTAACTCGGTGCATAAGTAGCACGAGTGTCTGCACTGTTGTCGCACTTTTTTCTTTTGGGTGTGTCCCGCCGCCATTTTGTATGCTCTTGCCGCCATTTTGTCTCTCATTTATATTTTGTATTATTAAACGTTCACCTTTCATTATTTATATTCTATATTCCTTTATTCATTTCTCCTCCTTCTCATTCTCTTGCTCTTCCTATTACTATCCTCACAATTTCTTCATACATTGTCATTTTCTTTCCTCTTTCGCACGCTGCCCCACCATTCTATTTTTTTCTGGCGCCAATGCGCCCCTCTTTCCTCAGGGTTCTTTCATGTGTATTCACGCATTCATTCTTCGCACTCTATAGTCGGTCCCTCTCTGATTCAATTTTGCATGGCTTGGGTGCTTTTCTCTTTTTATCTCTTAAACTTATCTCGCTTTCTCAACGGCGCCTTTCTCCCTTATCAGCTGCGCCACTCCAAAAAGAGGAACTAACCACTTCGAAGCTTCTGGGCCAGTCTGACATCCACCCCGCCTTCTTCTGTTCTCTCTCTTCACAGAACGAGGAAGTGAGCCTCGCAGCTTCACTGTAGTCCCCTCGCCCCTCCTTCCTCTGTCTTCCCAGCCTGTTCTTTCAGCAAACATTGCTATTTTGACCGTTATTATTTTTGAAATGCATTTCATTTATTTAATTATTGTTTATTTGTTGTCTATGGTGTCTGTTTTTTGTGCTTCGTTTTCTTAAACATTCATTAGCCCTGCTGTCCCACCACAGTTTTCTCCCCGCTGTTCCACCACTGTTGCTGAACTGCCAGCTCCACACTCACTTAGCCGAGTGGCAGTCTGCTAGTTATTTTTGTTGACTCAATTGCCCCCACTTTTCCTCACTATTACGGGCAGTTGCGCCAGGTAGCTGTTGTCTGGATTGCCTTGCCTTTAACACGTACCCGCAATTCCGCTAAGTAGTTGCACTTATTTTCAGTACACATTGCACGTACATTGCGCCTCTTTTCTGTCTCTCACACCTTTTGCCTACCACTTGCCTACGCCAATTGGTAGCCAAAGGGGGGTGGAGGTGTATCTCCATTCCTCTTGTCCGTCCCCTTAAACAACCCCCCCCCGTTATGTCCCCTGACACCCCGCAAATTATTAATCTCCTTATTCATTCAGTACGTGGTACTGCCACAGCGGTACACCACACCAGTCTTGATCGTTTTATCCCCCTCACGCGCCATCAAAGCGAAGTTCTTGCAGCTACTTGGGACATCTTAGAGGTTGACTTTACACCCACTACCAAACTCCGCCTTTCACTCTTGTCTCTTATAGACTTACCTCCTTCTGGCACCCCTTCTTCCCAACCACCACCACCACCAGACACCACCCGCCCGGATCTTTTGTGGCCTGCCCACTCCCCTAATTCATCTTCGCGCTCCCCACCCTTTTTAGAGTCTTCTGTTTCTCTTGCTAATTCTCCCACTATCGTTGCCATAGACGGCGACTCCAATACTGACTCTGCGCAGTCCACGGCATCCTCTGAAGGGGCAACACTCCCTACCCTTACCGCCCCTGCTTCCCCCACGGTATCAGCATCAGCACTTACTATTGCTCTCCACCAACCACTGTCTCCTGCTAACGAGTCCCCATTCCTCTTGGCACTCCTGCAGGACTATTCAGTGGATTTAGAGGACTCTGCACCAGACATCCTCATTGTGCCTCCTCCGGCAAGCCCACCCCCGTATTTTCAGACACTGTAGGTAATGAGTACCCCGTCTCCTGACAGTACAGCTTCTCCTATTTTTGTATATCTAGTTAATAATATCGTTGTGGGTCTTTCCACTGGGCACCCATCCTCCTTTTGTCACGTTACACCCTTAGCAAGCACTGTCCTTCTCACTATATTTCAAGTTTTAGGGGTTGACTATACCCAGGCACAGCAGATAACGCTTTCACTAGCACCATCCTTTCCGCACCTTCCAAATCCCATTGTCCCTAAAGCAAAAGAACAAAAACATTGCAAGCACTGACTTTTTAGGGAACACTCCAGTCCCCCCACAATTACTGGTCCCCATGAATAGGATTTTAGGTACCTCTGTTCATAAAACATCGGATTGCATTTACATACGCATTCGCCTACTAGCGCCAGGTTTGGACATACCTACCACACTAGTTACAACTTATCCACGCAACCCGCTACAAAGCAAAGTAATTGCTGGTCTCTCTCGTAACCAGCTCCAATTCCCTGACTTCTCCCCTAGCGGAATATACACCGGACCACAGGAACTGGACTTAAGAAAAGCATTATATCACATTATCAGTAGCGCCATAGGAGAGGAATTGATAAACGACGCCATCCTATCCCCTCCTGCCACTGAACACTCTCCTGCCACTGAACACTCTCCTGCCACTGAACTCACTCCTGCCACTGAATCCTCTCCTGCCACTGAACACTCTTCTGCCACCTAATCACATTTCCTTCCAAACAAGCGACACACACCCCCAAAGCATTGTGCTTTAAAATAACACTCATGAATGGCATAGTAAGCTCTACAGTGTATAAAACGTCTACCCACTTTCACATCTTTTTTATCATACATCCCCCTGGAGCGCTACTCACTGCCATATTATCTAGCACATGGCCAAGGCACCCTCTCCAAAGTTATATTGCTGAAGCTTGCTTTGGCGGCCAGCTCCACTTTCCTCTTTATACTGAAGCAAAAGAGCGAGACTTGCAGGACGGGGTGTATGATATTGTCATTCAGGCAGTAGAGCAAGAACTCATCAGAGACATTGTCCCTAGCACCTGAGAAAACGCGCTCTTGTAATTCAGGCTTTGCCTAGAGCGCCCCGTGTTACACACACCAACATGGCCACTCCACTCCAACATGTTTTAAAAACATTCGGAGGCCAGGAACACCATATACTAAAGCACTGCCGTGAGCTTCATAAGCGTACAGCGAAAATGACTCATCCTTGGCCCTCAGAGGGAAGCTTCGACCCAATAATACTAGAGCATGCCACCACCTTTCTAGACACCAAGTACTCTGGCACTAAGTTGCAGAAGAGAAAGGCTACTTTAGATCTCTGGCGCATTTTCAAAGACAAGGCCCAAACACACTCTGACTCCACACCCCCAGCTATACCCAATGCTCCGCCCCCACCGCCTTACCACTTCAGCGGTATGTATACCGAGCTCACTAACAAGGAACAACCTGAGCTACCAGTTACCACTAATGATTCTCCGGCTGCTGGCTTCCAATCACTACCAAATGAGGCATCTTCCTTATCGCACCTCGGCCCAGATTTACACATCACACAGGTTGAGGAATTCCAGGCTTCCCACACGTCACCTAGCCACCCGTACCACCCCGTGGACAGACCACCGGCTCCACCCACGCCCCCCAGTGATGTATACCCCGACCTGACAGACCTGCGCAACATACACCTGCCTCTCCCCAACGGTACAGTAAGGGAGACAGCAGTATCGGGTATCCCAGGCTTCATAGATGCACAACTATCACTAAAATTTACACCAACAGTCAATACTGCATACCCCCGCCCAGGTGAGGAGGATGAGGAAGGCTCTGACTCTGCCTCTCAAGCATCATCTCGTCACTTGGACTCTGACTCTGCCTCTCAAGCATCATCTCGTCACTTGCGCTCACCTGTCATTGTTGTCCGTGACATTGGCCCTAAAGGCGACACTGTCACTAACCCCTTCCTTGACACCGGCACACACATGTTCCCAAGGTCGCACCTCCCATCACAAACTAGCATGCCTTACATGGCTACTGCACCCTCTGGTGAGGTACCAGGATCTGGCTTTATGACAGACAACCGACAGCTCATTGAGTTCCCCCCGTTGCTGTGCAGAACTGAGGAACAGCGTGCCCCCCTCACAGGCCCCCTCACAGGTCTCCCCTCCTCTTATGACACTTATAGACAGAATGCAAAGTTGAGCAAAAGCACTAGCCTGGAAAGTATTTCATCACAGCATCTTGAAGACGAACAGACACCCAAGCAGTACTCCCCTAGCCACGCAGACCAGTTACACAAAATGAGACGCTTGTCATTTAAATTAGACAACATGACCAAAAGCATTACGGACATGATGTCGGAGGTCAACACACCAACAGCACCCTCACCCACGCTGCACCGCCTCGTGCAACACCACCAAAAGACAATTATCAGTAGGAATGGGGAAGGGAATACACAATATCTCTTTAGTGAGCACCCCTACCACTGTAACGCTGCCGCCTCTGGAATAACACAAACACTCGCCAACACACACCAAGCCCACCAATACCCAACAGCAGTAGGGCCAGAAGAGAGACCACCATTGGGACTAGAAGATCTCAATCCAATGTTTGGTGAGATCCCAAAATATTGTGGACTCCCACAGGAACAAGACAGAGTGGTAAGAAGTAAGGTCAGGACCACCGAGGCACAAAGACTTAAAGTCTTGGGGACACATGGACGCCCAGACGACATATTATATGACGTCTCGGGCTCTGCCTCCTTGCGCACCGTTAGGATGAAAAATAGAGACAACACAAGTCTCAGCAGACCATGTCCACCAAAAACCAGCAATGATCTCACTCCCAATGAGATAGTGACATTAGGGGAAGGTTCAGATTATGCAGTTAACCCCTTCTCAGACGATTTGGCAGGCTGGTCAGAGCCCTTAGCACCGCAAATGCTCCCTTGGCCAAGAGATGGCTCCTTTGAGCCCCAGTACATGGCAACGGCAGTTGAATGTATCCTCAAAGGAGTAGGAGATGAGGATTGGGACTATGACTACATGAGGGAGAGCCTCAAAGTCTGGCAAAAATATGCTCGCCAGCATAACTATACAGGACCCACAGCGCAGCGCCCTGGGGTCATGCGCCAAATGCCACTGCTCTACAAAAATGTCACTGATCCTCCCATCTATATCCCATGGTCTACACTAGACAAAGAAAATGTCAAAAAGGCACTCCCACCCCTCACTGAGGGTGCGGGAAAATGGATTGCAGCTTTTGAAAATTGCACTACAGGTAACAACATAGCTATAGGAGATGTAAAAAGCCTGCTGATCTCCCTCATGGGAGAAGACGCAGAAGATCTCTTCACACGTATCAATGCCAATCTTACAAAAACAAACACCAAACATGATGGTGTTTCCTTTAATGAGATTAGAACACTAGCATGGACTGAGTTGCGCAGGAAATTCCCTGATGTTCCCGATATTGGGGCTCTGTTGTCACAGACCATGCAACCAAATGAAGACCCTGCCAACTATCTTTCCAGAATGAAAGAAAAATGGCACCAGGAGTTAGGGCAACGATGGGACGCAGCTGGAGGATATGGGAGATTATTTTATCACACCATAAAGAAAGGTTTACCCACTGAAGTGCAGGAAAAATTAGATGGCATTGTAGTAATGGAATGCAAGCCATGGGCTGAAATACAAGACCACATTATAAATTACTGCAAAAAGAGACAGGAACAAGAGAAGATTAGACAGCTGGCAATAGAGAATGCCGCTGCCAAGTTGGTACAGCAGAAACTTAATAAGAAAAAAGACAATGTTGACACAGTCATGCTTGCAGCACCGGTCACTCAAATGACAGCAGTAACATCCTTCCCCCAGGCTGCCATGAATGCTCTTGCAGGCAACGCCCAACCTGCCCCACAGCAGGTTCAAGCACCACCTGCAGTACAGTACATACAAGCTCAACCCCAACCTGCCATACAGTATGTCCAGCCGCAACCATAGCCAATGGTACAATACATGCCAGCACCACCTGCTTACAGCACCAACACACAGCCCTATTACAATAACAGACCAAATATGAACTGGAACACGGGTGGACCAGGAAGAGGGCGAGGGATGGGACAACAAAGGTTTCCACAACAGCCAGGACAAGGGACATCACCAATCATCTGCTACTATTGCCAAAAACAAGGCCACATACAGAGAGATTGCAACAGCAAAAAGCGTGATATGGGTCAGCAATATATGCGTCCTGGCTACCAAGCACAAGCACCATTCCAACAACAGCAGCGCACGCAACAACACATTCAACAGCCCCAAATACTATACTCCTATGCACAACCAGCACAGCAGCAACAAGTGCAGCTCCAAGCGCCCACAATGGCCCAGGTTCAGCCAGCAGTCCAACAAATACAGGTTCCAATGCAACAGCTACAGCCACAGCAACAACATGCTTATCAGGTGGTCCCCCAAACACAAAACAATGTCCCTCTAGGAGGAACAATTGTTGCCTCCAACAACCCCTTTACCCAGGGCACCATCCAGCAATTTCAGGCTGGAGGATACACCAGCTAGGACAGCCCACAGACAACTCTTGTGTGCCCAATTTTGTCATGCACAAGCAATACTGAAGAGGACCCTATTGCAAGTGTTGTGATAAATAACAAAACATATAGTTTTCTTGTTGACACAGGTGCCACATACTCCTGCATCACAGGTGGCCCTCTGCCCATTTCTAACAAAACAGCGGACACACAGGGATTTTCTGGGGCAATAGCAAGGGTCCCCTTCACCAAGCCAGTATCAATGGAAATAGGAGGACATGTAGTGGAGCAGCCTCTGCTCTATTCACCCAGGTCCCCAGTCAATCTTTTAGGACGTGACCTCATGGCCAAACTAAATATGACCATCCACTTTGATGACAACGGAACAATGATTTGCTCCATACCAGGTACCCCACTAACTAGGATAATGGCAGTCACTGCACAATTCTCCTTAGATAGCCAGGTCAGAGCACGCCCAGTGGATGAGCATGCCTTCTCTGCAGCTGTCCACACTATTGTCGCCACCACTCCCAAATTACAAGGCCGCACTGTCCAGTTACCAAAAGAGTTCCTTTTCAGACCCCAAGTTCCAGACTCGCAGTTATTAGACAAACATCTGACATTTGACATCTGCGCCCTTGAGGTAACACCAACCTACGGCGCATTCCTGGCATGCAATGACAACGCTCATACTTGGGCTTGTGTCATCTTTATTGAGCCTAAAGGGTTGGTAAGAGACATTTCAGATGCCCAGTTGTTTGGATCCCCTGAAGACTACTCCAAGACAGAGATTATCTATCAAAACAATGTGCCTATCTCAGTAACAGTGGAGATTAGGACACCAACAGTCACCCCTAGCTATGACTCTGCCCGAGACGCAGATCTGGCTCAAGTCCCTGCACATCTTTGGACAACAGGCCCAAATGATGTAGGCCTTATCAGCTCTGCCAGGCCATTTAAGATAACTCTCAAACAAGGTGCTATCCTGCCAAGAATAAAACAGTATCCCTTGTCCAAAGCAGCAGAGGAGGGTATAGCCCCTACCATACAGGCATTGCTAGATCAAGGAGTAATATATCCTTGTATCTCTCCTTGTAACACAGCCCTTTTCCCTGTGCGGAAGGGGAAGACCAATCAATGGCGTCTAGTACACGATCTGCGCGCAGTTAACAACATAGTTGTACCAGAATTCCCTATTGTCCCAGACCCCTCTGTCATCCTCACTAATGTCCCCCCGATGCACAGTACTTTTCTGTCATCGATCTGAAAAATGCTTTTTCAGCATTCCTTTGCACCCAGACAGCCAATACCTTTTGGCTTTCTCATTCAGAAATGTGCAATTCACGTACACAAGGCTCGCTCAAGGGTACTGTGAGTCCCCTAGCGTCTTCAACAGGGTTGTCAAAGAGGACTTGTCTAATATTCAATGTGATAGCACCCTACTGCAATATGTCGATGACATACTGCTTTGCAGCCCCACAGAACAACAATGCAGGAAAGACACCATCTTCTTACTCACCACTCTAGCACAAAGGGGATATAAAGTTGACAAACAGAAGTTACAGTACTGTCAGAAAGAGGTACACTATCTAGGTCAGCTACTGGCTGCATCAGGCAGACGAGTCACTCCAGGTCGAGTAGAGGCGATAAAAGGCACTCCTGAACTTCAAACAGTTAAAGACATGCAAAAATTCCTCGGCCTGGTTAATTATGTCCGCCAGTGGGTATTTGATTTCGCAACAATAACTGCCCCATTGCTGAAAGCTGTGAAAATGGGCAAAGACAGACACAATAAAATTGAGTGGACACCTGAGATGAGAACAGCCTACACCCAGCTCAAAGATGAAATAACAAATGCACCAGTGTTAGGATCGCCTGATTACACCAAAGAATTCTACCTATTCACTCACTGTGATGGTCTAGTCATGACTGCAGTACTCACTCAGAAATACCCCATGGGCCATAAGCCCATTGCCTACTTCAGCGGCATGCTGGACGCTGTCATGAAAGGTCATTACCCCTGCGAGCAGGCCCTTGCTGCCGCAGCATTTGCTGTTGAGAAAACTACCCCCATTGTAATGGGTTCCCCACTGACTATGTACACTGAACATGCCGTCTTTGCAATAATACAAAAAGCCAAGACGACTTTAACAACACAAAGAGTGTCAGGTTACGAAGTCATACTGTCACTACCTTCTCTGAAGATTGTAAAATGCCATACAGTAAACCCTGCCACATTCTTTGCCCATCCAATAGCCACCTCAGATGACGACACCCATGACTGTGCCACATATTCACCAGATGAGTCTGGAGCAGCAAAAGAGGATCCCTTGCCAAACAGTACTGTATATTTTGTTGATGGCTCCTCTACCATTGATCAAGAAACAGGAGTCAGGTACACAGGAGCAGCAGTAGTTAAAGCACAGCAGAATGATTCCTCTGATTCCCTAGACATTGTACAGCAACTCACATTACCTTCACATTATTCTGCCCAGGCAGCTGAACTAGTAGCCCTCATAGCCGCCTTAAACATTGGAGCAGATGACCGCATTACAATTTATTCAGATTCTGCATATGTCACCACAACAACACACTCCAGCATCCTCCGCTGGAGAAGGCGCGGCTTCCTCAAATCAGATGGTACACCTGTCATTCACAAAACGTTATTAGAGGAACTTATTGAGGCCCTTACACTACCAACTGAAGTAGCCGTAGTCAAATGCGCAGCGCACACTAATGGCCAAGATTTTGTTTCCAGAGGTAATGCACTGGCAGATTGGGCAGCTAAGGCTGCAGCCAGAGGCCCCCCAGCAACAGGCCCCCCACTCCAAACGACAACAGAAGTTCCACTTGCCCCCATTTTACTTTCCCAAACACTGCCTCCCACACAGCATGACAATAGCAATGAAGGAATTCCACAAACACCATCCCAATTCACAACACCATTTGACATTGACACAACTCAGCAATATGATCACACTGCACAGTTACACCTTAGAGAAATGCAAGAAAGTGCACCAGATCAAGAGAAAGAGTTATGGAACAAGAGGGGAGTACAACAGGACTCCGCCGACTTCGTGTACAGACAGACAGTAACAGGGAAACCTGTGATGCCACAGGCCCTATTACAAGTAGCATTAGACCAACTCCACCTTCCCACACATGTCACCCGAGATAACATGTCCACCACCTTGCAAACAGACTGGTTCATCCCCAATGCATATGAACAGATACAATTATATGTCAATAAATGTCTCATTTGCCAACAATATTCCCCAAACCCGACTCTCAAAACAGTTGCTTCCACCATTCCTAGACCATCTGGCCCCTTCAAAGAGCTACACATTGACTATGTCGACATGATCGACCGCTGCCAAAATTACCGCTATCTCATTGTAGTAGTGTGTCCATTTTCACGCTGGATCGAAGCTGGGCCTTGCGTCCACTGCGATGCCAAAGCAGCTGCCACATTCCTACTACGTGATGTCATTACTCGCTGGGGCATTCCAGACGCCATCCGGTCCGATAACGGAAGTCATTTTTCAAACGCCATCTTTTCCTCCCTGACCACAATGCTAGGCATTAAACACAAACTGACATCAGCTTACCACCCACAAAGCAATGGCGTTTGTGAGGGCCTCAACGGCTTGCTCAAAAATAAAATAAGCAAAATAAGCGCAACAATAGGAAAGAAATGGCTTTATTGCCTACCCATAGCACTCTTTGCACTAAGAAACTCCCCAAGTTCGGATCACCACCTCACGCCCCATCAGCTTGTCACTGGACGATCCATAAATGTAACAGTTCCATCCACACGCCCTAAGACAGGCAGTGAATCATCATCAGAGATAGTGAGAGCAGAACTTTACCAATATCTGTGCCAACTAACAAGCGCAGCGCAGTTCCTTTCTACCCAGGTATCCAAGAGGAGAGACAAGGGCCCCACCGATCCTGAGCTCCCACCAATCCGTCCTGGGACACTGGTCTTCGTCCGGAAAAACGTCAGGCGTTGGAAGGATCCTAAGTTCGAAGGTCCCTTCCAGGTGATAGACTCATCACCAACTGCAGTGCGGATAACTGAGAGAAAAGCATGGATCCATCGCAGCCACGTCCGTCTAGACCCCGCACCACCACCTCAGCCAATGGACTAAAGGAGGCGCAGGACATACCATCTGTGCCACTCCATGAAGACAGTGGCCTTCCATCCTCCTGTGATGAAGAAGACGATGAGCATCGCATACTTACAGTCAAGAATGCTAATGGAGATGCAAAGTTATGTATTTCACTTGTCTTACTATTTTGTGTTTTTTCTACTGTAGCTTTGGCAGTTCTAAATTGGTACATGTTTTATCTTGCAACTACTGATGAGTGTTATCTTTCGGATGATATCACACCATCTTCAGGGCAGTCAGTTGTGCCACCAGGTAGAGACAAGATCGAAAGTCCACCACTCCCACCTTGTATCGCCGATACAGCACACGCTAGCACACACCCCACATCCACAGTTACTGATCTGATCCCAAGCAGTGCTACTACCCCAGGGGCTGGCGTTCCAGATCTTACATTAGGTCCCCAGTTGCCCTGCAGTTCCCCTCCTCGCACTAACCGTAGATTTAAAAGAGGATTTAAACGAGGTAGACCAAGGTTCTGGACCCGTAGAACAAAACCTAAGGTTACACAAGAATGGGCCACCGCTCTTCAAGACACAATGGTTCACATTGCACACCTTCATTCCCCGCCCGATTTCCATTCCACACGTCCGGACGAATTTGATCCGGATCATGGAGCCCATGATGCCCTGTTAGACAACATGTGGTACCGACATATGTCCAAAATAGGGAAAAAGGCAACAAAAGAAGCATGTTTCGTGTGCTCACATATCCCTCATGCAGTAGGCACAGACCAAATGATTTTCCCAAAAGAAGTACCACCCCCAAAAGGCGAGTGTCTCCTCCATCTGTTCCTTTGCCGTATATACGGCCAAATTCAGCTTCTGTCCGCAACTATCGATAGCATTTTTGTAAACACCACCGCATGGGATCATAATTCTGTCACGTTCAGAATTGTGACTGACAAAGAACAATTTGACAAAGGCATGGAGGAGCTGTATAGGATGAAAGTACCTGAAAGGTACACACAAAGTTGGGAGCGTAGTTTTGCCTATTTACGTTACTTCACCTTTACAACACCCCCAACAACATGTAATCCACCAAGAGTTCAAAGCACCTGTGAATACAGGCCTGTGCTAGGTTTATGGGCCAACATCTATGTCGACAACAAGTGGCAAGGTCCACACAACTTGACTTGTAAAGCTGCTTCCTTAGGAGCCCCCTTTATAACGACAGATTGGGAGGGGGACACCGATTGGGATATCGACGATAGGTGCGGAGAGGTCTGGACACAAGAAAGTAGAAGGTACACCTTTAGTAAGGACACCACCTACCAATGGAAAAAAGTATATAAACTAAAAAATCCTCTCCTTTGCTTCCTAGGTAACGGTACCCGCCCTGTGGGCAGCAACACCAACTGTAACACAACAGTTTTTAATTTGGACCTCCAAGACGGCACCGCCGGCCTCATGGACATCTTTTGGGCCTGTGGAGAATGCCTCTATGCCCAGTTGCCTCCTCAATGGAAGGGCCTATGCACCATGGTCACCATGCATGAACTGCATCTCGTTGTCCCGGCATCCAACATTTCCCAAGTGCTCGAACACCCCATGACAGGTGATGTCACCCTGCTTCACCGGCACCGAAGGAGTGCTCAATATTTTGCTAACGACGCCTTTAAGGAAGTTCCTGACGAGTTTCGCCTGTTCAGTGGCGCCCAGGAATTCTTTGGGGACCTGTGGCCCATCTGGCAAACATCTGCCAATGCCCGGTGGCTGCAGGTCACACGTTATGAACTAATGACTCTGATCAACAACACCCGAGATGGGTTCAACGCAATACAGGAAGAATTACGACCAATAAGACTTATGGTTCTAGAGCATAGATATGTTCTAGATCAGCTCACAGCTATGCAGGGAGGGGTATGCGCTTCCATCAAATCGAGCTGCTGCACGTTCATACCATCTAATGATGCCGATAACGGGTCTCTCGCTAAGGCCATTGAGGACTTGGACAATTTGGGAAAGAAGATGCGTGATGAGGGCGGTGCCGATGCAGACCCTATTACGGGCTGGTTCAACTTGGACTGGATGCCTTCATGGCTATCTGCTATCTTGAAAATTATGTTACCTATTTGTTGTGTCATCATGTTACTGTGTTGCGGTGCACAGGTAATAATGAGGTGTATCAGCAGATGTAGCATCAAAGCAGTTGGGATAAATTACGTTAAAACAGCAATTTACCACGATGCAAACTATCAGGACATGCACCGTGTTCCTGGGGATGGGGATGGCCAGGTCCACATACAACTCATAGAACTAGGTGCCCCTGAAGCTTCTTCTAACACACCCTCAGCTCCCCCAGTTCCTCCACATAGGTACACTTTGAGGGAGGAGCATAATGCTCACGAGTATGACCAGTTAGTGAGCCATGATGAAGGAGAATATGTTACCCTACCATCAGAATTGCAACTCCCGACCACGTGTCCCTACGTTAATGACTCACCCAGCATGCACCCGACCCCTGAGGGTCCTTCGCAGTATTCTATCCGAGATGTGTTCAAAAATGAACAAGAGCAGGGATATGAAGGAGGGTCCCGAAGGTCCCGTATTACCATTTAACAAGAGACCCATTTCTGATTTTGCACTACCCACTAAACATGATACTCTAGATAGGCCCTACCAGGCAGGCTCAGATACAATGTCTTAAGTTGTCCACTTTCCTTCGTCCTGGGAGTGCATCTCACATAGGCCCAAGCCCAGCTCCCTAGATAACCATATCTTACATAGGACTAAGCATACCTTCCTAGATACAAATATGTAGGCCCAAAAAGCCAGTGACTCCTGCTCTCATTTTATAATAATAATAATACAGATCGAAGGCCTCACTGATCTGCTAGCAGAGATCTGTTCCATCCACCGAGAGACAATATCAGTCCCTCTTGTGACTTTCCACAGTTACGAGAATAAGGGTGGCCCCCACCCACGTGACAATCTGTTGGAACATCTGGCTGTGTCACATGCAAGATTTGCGATATTCTTAGCTATGAAACTTTCCGCGCTTGCTTAACTGAAACTCAAGGCGGCAACGTGACCAAGAATTAATATATTAAATATTAATTCTGAGCATTTTTTACGGTAAAAGTTATCCTTTGTTTACTTTTTGCGGTCAAGAACACTGACCATCTGCTAAAACGCCCTGTTTCATCATGATACCACTTCTCGGTTTTATATCAAACTTCCCAGTTACTGTAAGCGGGGGGTTAAGTGGCCTGCGTCAGATCTCGTGTCAGGCGTAGGAGTAAGTTCTGCATTTAACCATATAAAAGAGCTTCGCCCAAGGTGCAGCTCTGAATTCTCTGAGCATCAATCTGACTGCATACAGAGGGTTCCCGATCGATCGTCCGTGAGACTGGGCCTAGAACTTCAACTTCCAAGGTGGTAATATTCTTTTCTGATAATTCAGCCTATTGGCTTTGACAGCCTCTCTGATGGCATAGCCCAGTGGTTCCCAAACTGTGCGCCGCGGCACCCCGGTGCGCCGCGATGAAAAGCCAGGGGCGCCGCCGCGCACGATGTGGGAATTGTAGCCACATTGCAAGATGCGGGGGGGTTGAAATGCCGAGGGTTTTTAAAGCAAATGAAAGAAAGGCTGGTTATCAGACTCAGAAGACGACATCAAAAATGCAAAGAACATCATTAATAAATGTGAAATTAGCAGCAGAGATAGAAGTATGAAATCTGACTAACATAAAACAGCAGCAACAATGGCCCAGACTGTTGGTGTAATGAACATATTCTTGGTTATTGGTTGCGCGGCTCTTTAGCGCCACTGAACTTCACAATGACATCTGACTCCATTGTTGGGTTGCAGTTTCTTGGGGCAAGGGATGGCAGGAAGAGCACAGGGGGGAACTCAATTATTCATTATGGGGCAGGTTACTGCACACGAGAAGGAACACAGATGAGATGCTGTCTCCAATGGGCAATTAGGACAAAGTGATCTGCTTCAGTATTTTGTTGCTGTGTGCTTGATTTTGACCACAGTGGTGCATCTGTTGGGGATGGCAGGAGCCAAATGTAACCACACCATCCAGCCGACCCTTGGTTTGACCTGCCACTGCCCTTGAGCAGAAAAACAAACATAACCATCCTTATTTTCATGGTACCTGCCAATCTTCTACCTATTGACTAATCAGGCATTGCATTTTACAACAAGTGGGCCACCCTCGCTATCATTAATAGAACTTCTTTATGTACAAATCCTATGTATACTGTGATATACCTGTAAAGAGGATGGGGCAGTACTGGGATGGTATAAGGACTGGCTGGGCGACGAGGGAAGAAGCAGAAGGAAATATGAAAATACAAAGGTCATTTCGCGTTCAGAAGTTCCAATTTCTGCAGTGTCTATCGGGTGTGAAACTACTATATTGGGTTTCCGGTGAATTCAGAACGATTACGGTTAGTGCTATTTTGCGGTAACAACAATCGATGTCTATATTGTAATTGCATTTATTTAGCACTTACTACACTTGTCGAAGCACTATTTCAGCGAGTAGCACGCATCCAAAGAGGATTAGTGGTGAATTAGTATTGGGAGATATGAAATTAAATTGCGGGGTGGACATGTGAGATTTTAATTTGGATTGAAAAAGGATAGTGGAAGGATTGAAGAGAACAGATATAATAATATGCACAAAATACACACAGAAGCAAGTTTTGGCTTCCGGTAAAAAGATGGTGGGGAGCCGCGGCCAACTGCCAATTAGGTCAAGGGAGCCACGGGTCAAAAAAGTTTGGGAACCACTGGCATAGCCTATTGGCTTTGTCAGTCTATCTGATTATCTTTGCCTATTGGCTTTGTCAGCCTCTCTAATAATTTAGCCTTTTGGCTTTGACAGTCTATCTAATTCAGCTCATTCTAACCCAAGCCATTGCATTTATTTTAGTTTAAACTGCGTAGTCTTGAATGGTGTTGCTTTCTTAAAAGAGATTAGTTTCTAGGCGCTAGCCTACCCATCCTCTTTAAAGTCAGGGTTGCTCGTTAGGCAGCTGCTCATAGCATAATATTTTAGCCATACATTTGCTACTTTTGAACAATTGATTTGTAACATTGCCAATGCATTTATTTTTCATCCTGCTCATGTGTTGATGGGCAACTTTTAAATTGAATTGCTTTTATGCTTTTGAACTGTTTAAAATAAAAGTCACTGTATTTTACATCGTGGTTTCTTCTTTCCAAGTGAACGAACAGCACAGGGGTCAGGCTCTCTGGAGTCGGTAAGCAGAAGGGTGTGGCCACCAAAATACCGTCTTCATCACTCTGCTTTGGCGGACCCGTATCCCTTGGAGTCGGTGTGCATGTGACTTGTGTGCTTTTCGGGTGATGGGATGTTTACGACTTGGGTCATTGTGCGACTGGAGAAAATTTGTACTCTTGTGCATTGTGTGTCTGCTGATGTGTTTTTGACGTCATGGGTCGTAGGTACACGTGGATGTGTCAGGGTGTGACCTGCTCTTTTACGGATGTGGTCCACACTCAGCCACCTCAATGTCGTGCGCCATGTCATGTCTTGTGACTTCAGCCATGCTATTGGTCATGCAGTGTCACTTGCATTGTCAGTGTGGCTCACAGAGCCGCTGATTTCATGGATTGGGCACATGTGCATGGGTGGGTTGTGGCATTAGTAATATGGAGGGTGGCCCATTTGTGCACATTGTGGACGGGGGCCTACTTGGTGTTTCTATGTGTGCAGCGGTGTGCCAAGGGTATCAGCGACATGTTCCGCACTCATTGTGGGTGTGCAGTGTGCTGCACATGTTTGTGCATGTGTGCCATTGTGCCCATCTCCCCCCATCCCCCAGTCCCTGGTTGTTACTCACCCTGTTGCTGTTGGGTCCGGTCATATCGCGCTGTGTCCAGACCACCGACTCCTTGCACCGTCCACACTGATGACTGTGGCCACCATTTCCTCCAGCTCATCCAGCTCCTCCTGTGGTGCCGGACTCCCACCTCCAGTCGCCTTTGCTGCCTTCATGTTGGCAGTGAGTTTCTGTTTGGTTTTGCTGTGCACTTCATGCCAGCGCCTCCTGACCTCCTCCATTGGCCTCCTGGACACTCCGACTGCATTCACGTTGGTGACGATGACTGCCATATTTCCGTTTGTGTTGCCAATGACGCAGTGGAGGTGACGAACAGTTGTTGGTGGTGTTCTATCACCTACGTGACGATGATCCGGTCTTCCTGCGGACTGAACCCTGTCTTCCTCTTCCTCTTCCTCTTCTCCTTGCCCTTCCCCTGGCACGGGGTTGCTGGCTGGTCCTCCGTGGGGCTTGTGGGGTTCGGGTTATCCTCTGCACTCGGTCCGTGTGCATCCATGGTGCTACGCAGTTTTATTTGGTTATGTCCTTTTTCTTTTTGGTTTGCTTTTATAGTGCTTTTTCCCGCATGACGCATGGGAATTTCAGGCCTGTAGCTGGTTGTCGCTGATTTTTGTATCGCGTTTGGGTCATCGCAGGTTTTTTCATGTTTATGTTTCGCAATTTTTCTGCGTCGCGTTAATTTTTGGGCAGTCATTTGGCGCGTTATCCTGCTACTATTGTATGGTGCTGCCGGGTTGGGAATACCACGTTGACAAGGTGTTAGTTTCACGCGATGGACTGCGATGTGAAGGGTTGCGTTAAGCAACTTTTGCGGAAGTTATCACACGTTCTTGTGAATATGCCCCCTGTTGTAGAAGTTCACTTCACCAGGGCTAAAGCAGCTTCTATGACATTCTCAGGGATGTACCGGTCAGAGACATATGTTGGGCATCTATGTGGGGTACCCAACATGCATTCATCTAATATTATGCTCTTGAGGATTCCACCTTGCGCACTGTTTACTTTAGTCAGGAAGTTAAGCACAATGTTTTGGCTGAGACCTAAGCTACCTTCTTCATTTCATCCACAATGTCTGTGCAATCTATCACAAAGTTGAGAATGGGAAGAGCCAGGAGGTATATGTAGGATGAAGGTACCCTAATGGTGACTCCATTACTCTTATTCCATAGGTGTCAAACCTCAACCATTGGCTAACACACACATAGATTTATTCCTTTTAAGGTGTGGGTACAGTTCTAGGTACAGGTTCATCAACAGATAAACAGACACTTGTTTTTTAGGATGACCCTCCTTCAGCCTTTTCATGCAGAAAGTCTCATCCACATTTTGGATCAGTCCAGGGGAGTATTTCGGTCTCATAGTTATCTGTTGGCTATTAGGTATGTTGGGTAGCCTGTCGAAAGAGTGCTCCCTATCCCAGTGCATGGATGATGAAGCCAAGTATTCATGCACTGTAATGAAGAACCATTTGTACTCCTACAAGAGCTTCCACACTAATGCTGATTTTGCATCAAGGGTGATTTTGCACTTTGACATAATTTTTCACCTAAATGGGATCTTACACTTAAACATGTTTACTACTAAATTTGATTTGTATTCCCTAAAGTGCTTCTAAAGTCTTGATGAAGTGCAACAAATGATTTTTTTGCACCTATATTTGACTGTGTGATTTAATGTGATTTTGCTCTTCTATGTGATTCTACAATGCTGCTTATTTCTCTCCAAGGATTATTTTGCACCTAAATGTGGTTTGACACTAAAAAGTGATTTGTACTCTGTTCGAAATGGGGGTCTCTAGTTGGCAGAGGTAGGTATGTTTGTCCAAATAGGGGCCCTTGCTTCTAGTCAGGGTAAGGGGGATACACTTCTAAAATAACCCCATCTCACCCCCTTGGTAGCTTGGCAGGAACAGACAGGCTTATCTCAGCGGCAGTGTGTAAAGCATTTGTGAACACATACAGTAATACAGTGAAAACACTACAAATGGACACCACACCAGTTTAGAAAAATAAGTAATCTTTATCTAAACCAAAACAAGACCAAACAACATAAATCCCCAATACAGTTATCAAGATATCCTCAAAAATAGGTTATTCACTCAATTAAAGTTTGTAGCAACAAATAACTCCATCTGGAGTTATTACGGCGTCGTGACAGATGAAAATGCCAAAGTACGGCACCAACCGCGAGGTGCGCGGCGTCGGGCACGGAGTCAAGCAGACCCACAAAGAACAGTACCTTGGAATTGATGAAAGCAAAGTCGGTGCACGGTGTCGGGGAGGTGATGCTTCGTTGGCGCCGGGCGGCGTTGGTTCCTTATGACCCCAGGGGAGGTGAAGCCTTGGTTCCTTACTGCGGTGCAGAGGAGGTGAGGCGTCGGTTCCTTACTGTGTCGGGGAGATGACGTCACGATGGCAGGGAGGCGTCGGTTCCTTACGACGGTGCGATGTCGATGGATTCATGAGTCACCCACGTCGAGGATCGGCTCCGCGTTGATGAAGCACCGGCATCGGTGAAGTCGGGGCTGCAGTGCGAGTCGGACGGTGTGTCATGGACGTCACGACCGGTGTCCTCGGCTCCGGTGCAGGCAGCGGCCTCGATGACGGCTTCGGAGTCGATGCGGCACAGCGTCAGCAGACGTCGGGCCCACAGTGCAAGTCGGGGCAGTGCGTCGTGCTCTTCACGAGCGGTGCCCACGGCTTTGGTGCAGGTTACGGCATCGCTCGCCAGCGTCAGTGTTGCAATTTCCTTCTGTGGCAGCTGAAACAGCAGTTCCAGATGCAGAGAGACAGAAGAAATTAAGTCTTTGTGTCCTTGAGCCTTCAGAACAGGAGGCAAGCTCAATTTCAAGCCCTAGGAGATCTTTTCCTCAGGCAGGTGACAAAGCAAACAGCAAAGTCCTTTTCTCCTTTCCTTGGCAGCAAGTAGCCACTACAGGCCAACCCCAGACAGCAAACAGCACAGGGGCAGAATTCCTCCTCAGCTTCTCCAGCTCTTCTCCTTGGCAAAGGTTCCTCTTGATTCTCAGAAGTGATCTAAAAGTCTGGGGCCTGGGCGCCTCTTTTTGTACACAAATATCATTTGTTCTCTGAAGGCAGAGAGGGGCAGATTTACAAGCCCCTTGCGCCACCAGTACGTCACTTTTTGTGACGTACTGGTGGCGCTTGTTACTGCTCCATATTTACAAGGACAGGAAAAGCCACCCTGCGTGGCTTTTCCTGTCCTTGTAAATATGGCCCCTTTACACGCAGCACTTTGCGTGAAAGGGGCGTTCCATGGGTGTTGCTGTGGGTGTTCCCACGCAACACCCATGGAACAAGACACATTTCCAGATTTACGAGGAATCATAAATCTGGAAATGCGTCTGAATGCTACGCCACCCTAGGGGTGGCGTAGCGGGGTGCAACGAGGAGAAATGTTTTCATTTCTCCTCGTTTTTTCCTCTTTCAATGCGTGCTGCATTCTGCAGCACACATAGGAAGAGGAAAATGCCTGTAGTGATTGTTTTTGTGCAGGAAGGTGCCCCTTCCTGCACAAAAACAATCTCCCCATGACGCAGGCATCCTTGCACCATGGTGCAAAGGTGCCTGCGCCGGCACATGGCAGCAGTTTGTGCGCCAGCGCAGGGGAGAGCACAGGAATGAGACATATTTTTGTAAATATGTCGCATTCCTGTGCTTTGGAAGTGCCGCAGCGTGGTGCAGCCAAAGGGCTTGCGTTGCCACGCTGCGACACTTCCTTGTAAATATGCCCAAGAGTGTCTGTACCCAGCCAAAACCAGTTCTGTCCTCACTGGTGCAGCTTCCTGGCCGGAGGTGGAGACAGCATTGTTGAAGGTAGACCAGGCCCATTCAGGTGAAAGGAAATCTCCTCCCCCTACTCTAAATGCAGCCCAGGTCTATTCAGCCCAGCCCTGACTCATCAGGCTCTCTGGAGCCACTGCCCCTCTCCAGCCCCTGTCATCCAAAAGCCATACATGCAATACACAAACCTAGCAGAGGCCCCCTGGATGGCTAAGCAAGAAAATACCTACTTTCTAAAAGTGGTATTTTCAAACACAGAATGTGAAAATCATCCTCACTAAAAGATACCTTTTAACATTCTGAGTTCAGGCATACCAAACTTTATTTTCCTACCTGGTTCCCAGGGGATGTTATGTTATAAACAAACTCCCCATTCTGCCCTATGGGAACAGGTAGCCTTGCAATAGTGAAAAACTAAATTGGCAGGAATTCACTATCAGGTCATGCGAAACACACCAGGGCATGTCCTACCTTTCACATATAATGCACCCAGCCCACAGGGGTACCTTGGGCCTACCTTAGGGGTGACTAACATGTAGAAAAGGGAAGGTTTAGTGACTGGCAAGTGTGTGCACTTGCCAAGTCGACATGGCAGTCCCAGACTGCACACAGGCTCTGCAATGGAAGGCCAGAGTTACATGTTACAGGCTGCTTCTGTGGGTGGCACAATCAGTGCTGCAGCCCACTAGCAGCATTTGATTTACCGGCCCCGGGCACACACAGTGCACTGTACTAGGGACTGACTAGTAAATCAAATATGCCAATCATGGAAACACCAATTCATAGCAACAATTTACAGGGAGAGCATATGCACTTTAGCACTGATCAGCAGTGGTAAAGTGCTCAGAGTCATAAAACCACCAACAACAGGGCAGAAAAAATACAGGAGGAAGGCAAAAAGTTCTGGGATGACACTGCAATGAGGGCCAAGTCCAACACAACCCCCTTCCCCCTTCCAGCCTACAGCCAGGGTAGACTAATCAATACCTTGATAGGCTTTCCTGCTTAGGGAGATTGAACATGGACCCTGGCCTGCAACTGCTAAGGCTTGTTCCAGTTCTACGCCAATCTGAACCCATTTGGATCCCTCTGTCCATACTCTCAGGGCCCACCAAGCTAACCTATGGGGAACCCTTCTCCTCACCTGTGGACACCATCTGTGCAGCACCTAACCTTAGCTTGCTCACAGGTGTGTCCCAACAGACAGGCAGTACCCACATGGCTATCACAGTGGTGTGGCCCAGTCCACACCTGGGGTGTGACTCCTGTCCCCCTCCCAGGGGGAACTCTGTCCAGCAGGACAGCAAGCCACAGTAGCCACTGACAGCTGTCAGTGATGAGAGACAGGCCCCAGGCCTTTCATGGTTCTCCAACCTCTGTGGCGTCAGAAAGTGGAGGGCAGTAGCCCCCGGTGCCGGGCACCCTTTGTCCACTCTCCCTTCTGTCAAGTCAGGGATGACATCCTGACTCTGACCCTCCAGCCTAGGGTCTGTACCCTGAGACTGGAAAGGAGACTGGGGTGGGCTCTCCCATACCCGGTCCTCCTCCCAGGGGCTCTGTACCCTCCCACCTGGAGCGGTACCCCCTTCCAGAATTGTCAGGGCACCTGTGGCAGGTGTTCTGCACAATTCGGCCACCAGTTCAGAGGTTCTATCGTGCAACTGGGATCCCAGCCTAGAGTCTGTCCGCTTAGACTGGGCAAAGGTCAGGGGTGAGGCTTCCCTCTCCCCGCCCCCCCCTACTGGGGCCCTGCACCCTGCCACCTGGAGCAGTGCCCCCAGAAGACAAACCGGTAGGGGCACTGTTAGCAGTTGCCCCTTCCTCCAGGTCAGGAGGGACACCCTGAACGTGGCCCTCCAACTCAGGTTCTGTGCCCTTAGGCTGGACCTGTGCCTGGCAACTCAGGACTTCTGGGGGAGCACACCAACCCCCCCAAGGGAAACACACTCCTCTGGAGTTGTGTAAGAGTCTGCCTGGCGAAGGTCTCCAGCCTCCTGTATTCCTGACAGAGCATGAAGACCCCCCAGGGTCAGTCCTGGGGTGCTCTGACTCAGGAGCTAGCAACCCCTGACCCACTGGTCCTCCCCCCAGGTCCTCCACTGGGGATGGCACCCCCCTCTCACCCCTCTCTCTGGACTCATGCCCGCTCCCCACTGGAGAGGTGATGCCAGACACCAGAGCTGGTGGAATGCTAGTTACAGCTGTCTCCCCCAGCTCTACTGATACCTTGGGATTCCCCTCAGGCGATGGCCTCCTTGTATAGCCTAGGCTCCTCACCTGGTGTTCCCTTATGGAACCATCCAGACGCTGGGACTGGGTTTCGGGCACCTTGGGACATATCCCAATCTCACTCCTTCTCAGCGGAGACAGGACGTGAGTCCCTAACCCCTCCCACTACACTGGGACCTATCTGTGCTACTAAGAACCTTTCCCACCACCCTCAGTTGGGACATACCTGAGCCACCTCCATCAGGATCACCCCCAGATGCTTCTTCAGACCCTCTGGAATCCACCCAAATGTCTCCCTCCAGTGTGAGCTCCCTGGGGTCAGAGAACTCACAATCCACCAGTTGTTGGCATGGCACTGGAAAACAGGGACTTAAAATATGCTCTCCACCAATTGAATCATACCACCCCACCCAGGTGTTAACCAAGCTATCCTTTGCCTTACCATCCAGTGCCTCGCACACGTATCCCACACCACTCTACTCAGATTGGCAAGACAGTGTCTGGCTATCTCTGTCACTCAACCCACACTCTTCTGGGCGGTCTCCACACTCACACACCAGGACTTCTACCATGGGGGAACCCCTCTCCCTGCACCTCTCATCTAGAGTCAGTAGAGTGTCCCTCCCACCACTAGGGCTATGAACCCCTGTGCCAGTTCCCCAATCTACCTCAGGGACACTGCGCACCACTGGAGCTACCTCAAATCCTTGAACCCCCTAGTGTATGTTAAGCCCCTCCTTTAAGTCAGGGGCCACATCTCTGGGCTTGTGTACTGCTTCCTCAGCACTAGATAACACCATTTTGCTGCCACCATCTGAGCTGGACTCCACGTCCAACCAAGCCAAGCTCACTTCCTGAGCTACACACATTTCCTTTTCTTGGGTTAAGGCCCTCTTGGCCTCTGCCCTGTTGAGCTCCTCATCAAGCTCTCTCAGCCTCTGCTCACAAGCTAGAAGCCAGCCATCTTTTTCTGTTTCTTCCTCACTTTCAGAGAACTCCTCCTCCTCAGACTCAACTGGTAGTGTGGACCCCCAGCGGGGTAACTCATAATGAAATAGGGATGCCTCTAGATCCTCCCTGGACATTCTCTTCACAGGCAGCCCCCTTTCCTTGCAGAACACATGTAGCTCCTTCATTGTGTAGATGAACATGTGCCAGAGTCAAGTTCCCTTTTGCAACAACTAACCAGAGTCCTAGTATCAAAAAATGCTTCCAGGAGGACACCAGAAAACAGAAAAAGCAGTATGTGGTCGCGTAATGGTCTGCACTATACTAGCAGTACACCAATCACTGTATGTAAGACACAAATGCAAGTCCAGATCCTCACCGCTGACCACCAATGTTAGAAATGGGGGTCTCTAGTTGGCAGATGTAGGTACTTTTGTCCAAATAAGGTCCCTTGCTTCTAGTCAGGGTAAGAGGGACACACTTCTAAAATAACCCCTGCTCACCCCCTTGGTAGCTTGGCACGAGCAGACAGGCTCATCTCAGAGGCAGTGTGTAAAGCATTTGTGAACACATACAGTAATACAGTGAAAACACTACAAATGGACACCACACCAGCTTAGGGAAATAAGTAATCTTTATCTAAGCCAAAACAAGACCAAACGACAAAAATCCCCAATACAGTTATCAAGATATTCTCATAAATAGGTTATTCACTCAACTAAAGTTTGAAGCAACAAATACGACGCCGTGACAGAGGAAAATCCCAAAATAAGGCGTCGACCGCGAGGTGCGCGGTGTCGTGCACGGAGTCAAGCAGACCCACAAAGAACAGTACCTTGGAATTGATAAAAGCAAAGTCGGTGCACGGCGTCGGGGAGGTGATGCTTCATTGGCGCCGGGCTGCGTCGGTTCCTTACGACCCCAGGGGAGGTGAAGCCTCGGTTCCTTACTGCGGTGTAGGGGAGGTGAGGCGTCAGTTCCTTACTGTGTCGGGGACGTGACATCACGATGGCGGCGAGGCGGCGATTCCTTACGACTGTGCTATGTCAATGGATACAGGAGTCACCCACTTAGAGGATTGGTTCCGCGTTGATGAAGCACCGGCGTCGGTGAGGTCGGGGCTGCAGTGCTGATCCAGCGGCGTACTAGCAACAGATACTCCACTACCATATACTCACCTGGGCCCATACAACTCGCTTCCGCTAACACTAAGTAGACCGCTGGAACTTTAGTTTTTTTTCTTAAATCCTCATACCTCAAGATCTAGTTGTTTCTTCTCTAACTAAACCTTCACTGATCAAATAGTTCTTTCCTCTGGTCAATGGACCAGTTAGGTGGAACTAGTTGATGGTGATAATTAACATGACTTATAATACATTTCTTGATCAAAAATAAAATAATCACAGACTCAATAAGTTTTTTTAAATCTTTATCTAGATTAGTGGGTTGTGAACCATCTCAAAGCATTTCAGTACAAACACCCTCATTCACGAGAGTGCCAATTCAATAAAATTTCAATAGCTATAATATTTCGGATCCTCACAACAACTATACTCAGAGAGAAAAGGATAGAGAGAGAAGAGCATTTATTAAGACGATGAATTTCATAGTTACCAAAGTATGGTGTGAAGACCAACCCCTGGCCAAAGGGCTGGTAAGGGTCCCCAGGACAGATCAGGAGACAAAGACTTCAGGACAGGAATCAGGACAGGATACTTCACCTCTCTAGATACCGACGACTACGTCGCACCCCTCTCTGACACTCTCTTCCTCCTCGTGGTTCTTCCGTGATCTTCTTTCTAACCCACCCAAATGAAGTAGATGGTTCTGCATTCAATTTTTCTTCAGCATCTCACAGCATCAGCACCAACAGCATCCCGAGCTCTGTATCATCCGCATACCCCGGAACTCTCACTCAACTAACTAAACTACCTCAATTATACCTTTCCATAACCATGTACCACCCATTAATGTTTCAATTTTACCAAATACTAACTTCTGATTGGACAGGCAAGGGGGGGATGATCATCACACCATGCTTATACTTCATTTATTTCTTTAAACCATTGTTTCCAAACTCCTCCCTTCAAACTTTTATTCCGCCCTTCCTTTCCCATACATCTTAAACTTTATTAATACAAATGTAACGATCTTTTTGAATACAGTTCCTTCATATGAACTCTTCACCCTCATGTTCCCAGGGCACATCTTCACCGACCTTGGACGCGTGACAAGTCCTTAGTCATCCTTTCATACTTCATAGCCAGGGTGCATGCGTTGCGCATCGTCAGTCTGCTCGACTCAGACAACTTTAACAGGCCCAAATACGCACTAATAATAAAGTCAAAAGGAAAAATGTTATTCTCAATAATAAATGATTTCACTGTATACCACCAACCTCTACTCTAGCCCATACCATTTATTATTTCCCTTTCTGCATTTGCGTTAGTGTAAACTCATTTTCTAATTTCAGCAAGCAGGTGCCATGCATGTGAGCTTTTAAGCGGCCATTTTATAGTTATTTGCGCAAGCGCCAGAATTTCCCTCCAAGCGTTATTTCGTCATACTACGTAGATGTAGTAGACGCATGCGCAGTAAAGATTCCGTGTTAGAATGCATCCTAGTCCTTCGTTCATGTTATTACAGTTAGTAAACACATAGGCAAGCTTCATCTTATCCCGCGTGTAAAGGAAATGCGTATATTAATCACAAAACACGTTGTTAGTAATTCGCTTAGTAATTTAAAACAAGAGGATTGCTTCCGAGCAAGTCTCATGTCCGAGTCCTTGCTCCATCAATCCCCTCTCTGATGGCATATTAAGCCATCACAAAATTTCCCATCCATCCCAGATACCAACTTTAATACTTCTCAGTTTTCTCTATTTGTCCTCTCAAATTTTCATCAATGATTTCGTTTCCTTCTAAATCTCGCACCTTCTAATATAATCTGCCTTTCATTTCTTCCAAGCGTATTTCATAATTTTTCCTCTTTCGTGTCTGTCCCTTTCCTTTTCTTTTCAAATGTACTTTTTCTTTCATGCCTTTTCTACAACATCTATATGTAATTATTATTAACATCACTATCGTTATTATCATAACTAATGGTATTAGTATTTGACCTAGAAAACTTTTCCCAAAATCAACAAACCATTTCCCTATTGATGTTATGCTTTTCGTTAGTCTTCCCCACACACTGTCAACTTCCAGTTGGGTCAAATCTTTATGCATTTCCGTAATGTTTTCAATATATCCTTTAATTTCTTTGCTCTTGTCCGGAATATAAGTGCAGCAATGTTGAATTAACATGCCACAGACTCCACCTTCTTGTGCTAACAATATATCAAGAGCAAGACGGTTCTGTAAAACCATGGATTTAATTGCAACCATTTCCGTGTTGATCATTAGAAATCCTCCTGCAGTGCCTGTAGAAAGACGATCAACTATGGCTGATAACTTACACATTTTCTGTGAATTTAGAATGACTCCAACTGAGGGTATCAGTGCTCTAAAAATGTCTCCTATAATTTCAGAAAAACTAGCTCTTCTTCTTCATGTTAGTCCATTAGAATTTCCATTGGTTCCACTGATTTTATCTACATGATACATTTTTGGAAACACTATTTCAAAATAGCAGCTCCCGTACCATCTTGCAGGTAACCTATAATAGGCATTGCTCCCACAAACATAATAAACTCCTGGAAACACAGGATCAGTTCCCCCTTTTAGTCCCCACCCTCCTAAAATTAGGAAGTTATGTTCACATTCACTGGAACCAATGTAATTATTGTTATAATCTATCTTTAATCTATGGAGGCTGAATTTTCCCCTTTTCACAAAGTCCAGGGACATCACAGCATGAGCCTTGTCACTTGCATAGATTCCCTCCTTCCCAACCCATGGAGGTACATGGGTTTTCTGTGTAGTTGCCTTCCTCATTAAATCCTGTCTCCTTTCTTCTACTAAATTCAAAAAATCTTTTTCTTCTTTTCTTAATGTATATGTTAGATTATCTTTGTGTGCCTGAACTAAATCTATTGAACTCATTATTATGAAAAATTCACCCATAAACTGTGCATTTTTACTACTAGCCACTGGATTCATATCCTTTCTAATAGGTAATTCAGAAAATACTACATCTATATCTGAATAAAAATATTGAAGTTTCCCTGCAGCATAAAATAAACTTGACAAAACACTACATGACACACCATAGGTTAAGGGTATATGGCGATGCGTCATTCCTTCTGATACTGATGAGGGTAACTTCATACATACGTAGCAGTTATTAATCTCCATAGTACTAACATATTGAAATAACAACTTAATAAACACATTAGAGGACGTATTATAGTCTGATTCATTATGATAGTTTGCTTCGTCTTCTACCCCTATTTCTATTTCAGTTTCTCTTAATCTATCCACCTTAACATTAGCATCTGTGGTATTCTTGTCACTTGTTTTCATTATAAAAGGTACTCCTACTGTGAAGAATAGACATCCTAATGTTATTAATAAAATACTACAAAAACAAAATCTAAAACACTTTCTTTTTAGTCCACATTCTGGTTTCCCGATAACCTTAGTTTCCGCCATTTTACTCCTGAGAAAATCTCTTTTCTCTTGTCTTTTTCCTTTTCAGTCTTAACCTTTCTTTTTATTATTAAGGAGGTTTCAATTGGCTCTCATCAATTTGTGCAATATGGACCTCTTCTGTCTCATCTGACAGATCCAAGGATTCAAACTCTTCGAGTATGATGTAAGTCCATTCAGGAGCCTTATATCTTCTATTTAAATTTCTCAGTCTTGGACTTCTTCAAGTTATTTTTGCCAAGGTTTGTTTAGGTCTTGTTTGACTACTGACTTCTTTCACTTGTTCTGGACTCTTTTCAGATTTTCTCAAATGATATTTCAGTTTCTTTACTCCAGTTGGCCAATTGTCTCCTCTCCTGATTCTTTTGATTTGTACTGCGTTATCACCTTCTTTGTCTCTTTGTAAAGTTCTTTTTATTTCATTTATTTTAGGCACAATCTGTTCTGTTTCTCTGTTTTCTGTGTTTGAACCTTCTCTTGCTTCCTCCTGCTCAGGTTCTACCGTATTTTGTTCTACTTCTTCCTGAGCTTGTTCTTCTAATTCTATCTGACCCTGTTCAGGTCTTACTTCAAACCTTTCTTCTTCTGCCTGAACTTGTTCTTCTAACTCCATCTGGTCCTGTTCAGGTTTTTTTTCAAACTTTTCTTCTTCCACCTGAACGTGTTCTTCTCTTTTTCCCTCCTCAGGTTTGTTTGTGTCACTTTCTGTTTTTACCTGAGTGTGTTCTTCTTCCCCTGTCTCTTCCTGACTACTTTCCTGTCTTTTTAGTTCTGTTCTTCTTCTGGTGTCAATGGCATCATCAATTATTTCAATCACTGGGATCCATTCTTCCTGACTTATCTCGGGCTGTTCATCATATGTTGTCTTTCAGAATCTATCACTCTAGATTCTTCAATTTCACAGTTTACAACTCTTGACGCTTCAGCCTGCTCAGTCAGTGATGGTTCTTGTTGATCTGATGGGCTCGGTACTCTTCTGGTATGGCTGGCATGAATCCAATTGGGCAGACCTGCACACTTCACTGCTGTGGTAGTGACTAGTATGACTTGTCGTGGCCCATCCCACCTTGGTGCTAGACACGATTTCCTTGCGTGTTTCTTCACTAGCACCCAATCTCCAGGATTCAAATCATGCGCTTGATCTGGCTGTCTTTCAACTGCGTCTTCTCCAACCTGGTGAGAGATAGAACGCATCATTTCAGCCAATCCTTTGCAATAGTCCAATACCAGATCATCAGTTATACTCATTAGTTTATTTCCAGGAATAAATGCCTGTCTCATGGCTCTTCCCATGAGAACCTCATGTGGGCTCATTCCTGTTTTTCTGTCTGGAATGCTTCTGAGACCCATCAATACAAGAGGTAGTGTGTAAGAGAGTAGGATCTGCCTCTTATGGTTACCCCCACTTTTTGCTGGTGTATCACTGTTTTTCGACTTTAGTCTGGCTGGGGCCCTGCTATCCAGGACCCCAGCCTAGCTGATTCCTCTCTAAATTGATTCACTGTACTTTAGGTACACCACAGATTCACTCTGGAGTGCCCTTATAAGTCCCTAGTATATGGTATACTATGTACCAAGGGCATAGACACCCCAGAGGCCTACCAGGGGCTGAAGCATGTATTGTGCCACCCCTGGAAGGCCATCCAAAATGACACCACAGGACTGCTACACAGCCTGAGTGAGGTGGTGCATGCACCCCTTACAGAGATATAGGTTCACTATATCTCACCTAACACTGCACATAGAAACCTATCAGTCACCCCTATGGCAGACCTTATCAATCCTGAAGGCAGGGTGCTTGGTTATATGTGAGAGGGTGCCCATGCATGAGCAGAGCCCCTCTGCAGCTCTCGGAATCTCCTATCCAGGGTTGTCTGTGGTGCAGCCTGACCATATACTCTTAAGTGCATTATATCTAAACGGTAAATGCTAACTTTGGGATGGCTGCACGGAAACATGTCGTGTTTGGTGTCAAACACCTTGGAATCATACCCCCACACCAGTACCTGGTGTGGGAGTATGATCCCACCCTTCTAGAGGGAGAGACATGACAGCACTGGTATACCCGGTACCAACTAAACAGAGCCTGGCATCACAAAATGGATGCTGCAGCCACAGACACGAGTCTGGCCTCCTGCTGCTGACCAAAACTCTGGCAGGGGAGGCCTGGACAATAGGTTTCCTGTCTCAGGGAGGTGTTACCACCTCCCCGACAGACCTTAGTGGATTGGGGCTGGGTGGTGCACTCTCTGAGTGCTTTGAAGTCCTGCACTGGGGGGCACATTTGATGTCCTCGTGCATACCCCAGTTCAAACCGGTTGCAGGGACTGCCAGCCCCTGCTCTGGCATGAAACTGGACAAAGGAAATGGGTGTAGCCACCCCTCTTTCCAAACCCTCCCATAGGTGGGTCCCCAGAGTTAGTCCAACCCCTTTTCTTAGTATAAGAAATGGCTTTTCCCTCTCTAGAAGCGCTTAGAGACCTGTTGGTGAGTTAGCGCTATATAAAAATAAACTAACATAACATAACATAACATAAGTAAGGGAACCCTGGCAACAGGACTTTAGATATCCCTGGACGAAACTCTGAAGCTGAATCCTGGACCTTCGATGCTCTACATCAAGATTAAAGGACTGAAGAATCTCCCTTGGGGTCAAGGAGTGACTCCCCTGCTTGGCAGGCACCAACAAAGCATCTGTCCGGTCTGCATCACTGAAGCTCCTGCCGGACACCGAAGTCTTTGCATCACCAGAGGTGGATTTCCAGACTTCTCCGAGGCTGCCCTGAGTCCCCAGCAAAGCTGAGGCCCGTAGCTGTCGTGGGTAACGTGGAACCGTGACCCCTGGACACCAAGCACATTTGCAACTTCCTGACATCTCTCGAAGCCGTGCTTTGGGTTCCAAGTAGCCCTAGCCCCGAGCACCAACTGCAGCAAAGATCACTGGCCTACATTCCACGAGTGTCCCGTGGACCAGCTCCAAGTGCAACCGCTTGAGGCTCCTTTGCGATCTCTAGTCCGTTGGCTAGTGGGTCCCCACGAAGGCAACTCTTCAATTTCTTGGGCTTTTCTGGTTACTCCGGAAGTGCCCTGACTTACCCTTGCTGGGTGAGTCCCTCAGACCTTGCTGGTCTGCACCGCAGCCTTTTCTTCATTTCCCCGTGACTTGCCGTTGCCAAGGCTTGTTGGGTCCAATCCGGTCGCCGACACCGCAGCACTCGGCAAACTTTGTGGGACAGCTGGATTCCAGCTCCTGGTTGTCGTCGACGCCTCCTGGACCTCGTGGCTGAAGAGTCAAGGTACCCGTCAACTCACCTGAAGCACCCGACATCTGAGGGCATTCGACTATTGTGCCCCTGGTCACTGGCTAGTGACCCAGACTCTGTCCCCTCTGCTTTCAGGTCTTCCTCTTCCTCGATCCAGGCTTGGATCGCACCGGACACTCTTCCACTTCACGGCAGCAGCACTTTCCAAGAGGTCGCCATTGAAAACAACGACGATTCCCGACACCTTTTAACTCGTATGCACCCAGATTCCCTGGGTGAGGTAACCCGAGTATTTCGGTACTCACGTGGGTGTGGGCCATAGAAACTCTTAAGTTTAAAGGGGTTAACTGGAAGACCTCTCTGAAGTGTCCTTTTTCTTTAAAAATCCAACCGCGACTTTCCCCATAGAAGTCAACGGCGATTCGCGGCTGTGTTCTCACACTGCACGCGTCCCCCGTGGGTCCCCTGTGTCACTACCTTGGGTGGTTCCTTGGGGTCCAAGCACTTCTACAGGCTCTAGGCCTTGTGTCTAGCTCAGTCGTGGTTCTTATACCACTATTTTAGTATATGGTTTGGTACGCCCTAGGGCTCAAACGTGTATTGTGCTAATAACTGCTGATATTCGCCTTGTAACTTATGCACTTCGAACTCTAGCCTCATAAAGAGACTAGAGGGGTGTATTTAAGACTAAATACATATATTTTATATATATACCTGGTGTGGTCCTCTTTCATTTGGTCACTCAAGAGATTATAGACTGGTAAAACAAGCTGCTTTAGATTCCTCCAAGACTTAGCCTGAAGGCTGCTCTCCATAGCTACCACTAGGATAGCTTTCAATAAAGGTTGTCTTTAACCTATCATCCATAAGGGGTTGTTTGGACTGGTGCAAGGTGCCCACTATAACTATTGGACAGCATATGCCAGGCCAACTTCTCACATTGGTGTGCAGCGTGTGGGATTCCAGCTTGCTATTGTTTTACCAGATAATCTCAAGTGAGTAACTGAAAACCACTAAAGGTACCTAAGGTACATATAAATTCAAGCTTAGAAATACAGTAAGTTCTACTGAACTTAGAGTTGTGTGTCAAGGGCTTAGCACACCTTTTCTACAACTCAAGAGAGTTTAGTAGGCCACACTAGAGTAGGTAGTGCATACACCACACCTCACTAGTAATGTCTTCAGGGCCAGGAACCAGTAGGTCCCTGCCAGGAACCAGTGGGCTCCTACCCTCCAAATATGACAACCTCCCATTCTTGGAATTGAGAGAGTTGTGCAAGATTAGGAAGCTGAAGACAGGCAAAAGTGCCAACACCCAATGTCTCATGGAAATGCTTCTGCTGGATGATCTCAGAAGACCCCTAGGGTCTGCAGGGGTAGGCAGAGAGGGTGGGGCAGAAGATGAGGAAGGGAACAGGGGTGAAAATACCCAGGTACTGCCCTCTGAAACTGGCCGGGAAGATGAAAATGATCTTGCCCTGGACAATCCAGCTCCTCCTGCAGATGAGGAGGAGGATCAGAATAACCTCCCCTTTGTCCCACCAGGAAGAGTTGTGAGTGTGCCTAGAAGGTCCAGCTCTCCTTCTCAGGAGTCTAACCATTCTGACACCTCAGTAGGGACCTCTGTTTCTTCTCATAGGAGGGAGACCTCTAATGAGAGGAAAAAGAGACTGCTCCAGTATGAAGAAGCTCAGCTTAGTATCAGAAGAGAGCAGCTGGCTATAGACAGGGAGTCCCTAGAGCTTCATAGACAAAGAAGAAAGTTGGGACTAGAGTCCCATGGTGGCGGCAACTTCCCTAGTGGTAGGGAAAGGTCTTATGACCATAGAAACCTGAGCAAGATTGTCCCTCCCTACCAGAGTGGGGATGACATCCACAAATGGATAACTGCACTGGAAAGGGCCTGTAAAGTTCAGAGGGTCCCCCAGGAGCAGTGGGCAGCAATCTTGTGGCTCTCCTTTGCAGACAAAGGTAGAGACAAGCTCCTCACTGTAAGAGAAGAGGATGCTGATGATTACCAAGTCCTGAAGAGTGCCCTGATAGATGGGTTTGGCCTAACCACTGAGCAATACAGGTTAAAGTTCAGAGATACCCAAAAGGCACAGACACAGGACTGGGTGGACTTTGTAGATTGTGCTACCAAGGCTCTGGAAGGCTGGTTACTTGGCAGTAAGGTGTGTGACTTCAAAGGATTCCATAATTTAATCATGAGGGAGCAGATTCTTAATAACTGTCAGAATCAGTTGCTACATCAGTACCTGGTTGACTCTGATCTGACCTCTCCCCAAGAATTGGGAAAGAAGGCAGACAAATGGGTCAGAACCAGGGTGAAGCAGAAGGTACAGAACCAAGGTGGTGACAAGAAGAAGCAAGATTCTAAAAACTCTGACAAGGGTGGGGAAAAGGGTAAAGACCAGAAGTCTTCTCAAGGTCCCCAAAAATCTGCATCTGGTGGGGAACCCCAATCTAATAAAGGAAAAGGCCAAAGGAAACCATGGTGCAAAGTCTGTAAGCAAAAGACTCACTGGACCAGTGATTGCACCAAGTCCAAAGACTCCAATCCAGCCACCATTGCCCCTAAGGCAACTGTTCCCCCTAGTCCAGCTACAAGTGGTGGTGGAAACACTCAGAACAAGGGTTTAGTAGGGTTGACCCTGGGTACTGAGATGGGCTCTGGCCTAGTCAGAGTGCCAACTCAGGCTGTCCTAGTCTGTGATGGGGGCATGGATATGTCCCCCTTTGTGAGTCCCAATAATTTGGGCAAATACAGGCAGCAGCCTTTAATTAATGGAAGGGAGGCTTTGGCATTCAGGGACACAGGAGCAAGTGTCACCATGGTGAAACAAGATCTTGTGGATCCTGGGCAGATTATATTTGGTGAAATGTACCAAGTGACCAATGCTAGCAATGTCAGAACAGACCATTCTCTGGCAGTTGTTAACTTCTCCTGGGGAGGGGTAACTGGCCTTAAGAAGGTTGTGGTGAGTGCAGACCTACCAGTGGAATGCTTGCTTGGCAATGATCTTGAAACCTCAGCTTGGGCAGAGGTGGAGCTCAGGAAACATGCAGAAATGCTAGGGATCCCTGCTCATGTCTTTGCTGTGACTAGGTCACAGGCAAAAATGTCAAAAGCTGAACAGGCCCTGGATTCTGGAATAATGGACCAGGTGCCTCCCAAGAGAAGGAGCAGTAGGGTTAAGGCAGTGCCTTCCCCTTGGCTCAGGAGGAAGATCAGTCTTTTGAGGAAGATGATCTCAGGCCTGAAGAAGGAACTGTCCCAGAGGAGCTTGAACCTGATCAGGTTGAGTTCTTGGGGACAGGGGGCCCTTCCAGGGCAGATCTGAGCAAGGAGCAGCTGAACTGCCCCTCTCTTGAACCCCTCAGACAGCAGGCTGCTGCTGAGGCTGCTGGGAATGCTAGTGGCACCCATAAGATATATTGGGATGATGGACTCCTGTACTCAGAGAGTAGAGACCCCAAGCCTGGAGCAGCCAGGAGGTTGGTTATACCTCTGAAGTTCAGGGGCTTCCTATTGACACTAGCCCATGATATTCTCTTAGCAGGTCACCTGGGCCAGAACAAGACTTGGGACAGAATTGTCCCTCACTTTCACTGGCCCCACATGTCTGAAGACACCAAGGAGTTTTGTCGCTCCTGTGTAACCTGCCAAGCCAGTGGGAAGGCAGGTGGCACCACAAAGGCCCCCCTGATACCACTACCTGTGGTGGGGGTTCCCTTTGAGAGGGTGGGGATTGACATAGTTGGTCCCATGGATCCCCAACAGCATCTGGGCACAGGTTTATCCTGGTGGTGGTGGACCATGCCACCAGGTACCCAGAAGCCATTCCCCTTAGGACCACTACAGCTCCTGTGGTGGCAAGGGCCCTCCTGGGAATCTTCTCAAGAGTGGGCTTTCCTAAGGAGGTAGTATCTGACAGAGATGCAAACTTTATGTCCAGTTACTTGACTGCAATGTGGAAGGAGTGTGGAGTGACTTATAAGTTCACCACACCCTATCACCCACAATGCAATGG
This sequence comes from Calotriton arnoldi, assembly GCA_963921515.1. Lineage (NCBI taxonomy): Eukaryota > Metazoa > Chordata > Amphibia > Caudata > Salamandridae > Calotriton > Calotriton arnoldi. The sequence continues at coordinate 766,668 of CAWUFW010007337.1, forward strand.
TTTAGTTGAGAGATTCAACAAAACCTTGAAGGGCATGATTAAAGGGCTCCCAGAAAAGCTTAGGCGAAGATGGGACATACTCTTGCCCTGCCTTTTATTTGCATACAGGGAGGTGCCTCAAAGGGGGTTGGCTACAGCCCTTTTGAACTTTTGTTTGGCCATCCTGTCAGGGGTCCATTGTGTCTGGTGAAGGAAGGTTGGGAGTTACCTCTCAAACCCCTAAACAGGACATAGTGGACTATGTACTTGGTCTCCGCTCCCGGATGGCTGAGTATATGAAAAAGGCAACCAAAAACCTTGAGGCTAGCCAGGAATTACAGAAAGCATGGCATGACCAAAAGGCTGTGCTGACTGTTTACCAGCCAGGACAGAAGGTGTGGGTGCTGGAGCCAGTGGCCCCAGCAGCCCTCCAAGAAAAGTGGAGTGGCCCCCATACCATTGTTGAACAGAAGGGAGAGGTTACCTATCTGGTAGACCTGGGAACTCCCAGGAGCCCCCACAGGGTGCTCCATGTCAACAGGCTGAAGCCATATGTGGACAGGGCTGACATGGGCTTGCTCATGGCAACTGATGAGGGACAGGAGGAGGAGAGTGACCCTCTCCCTGACCTGCTCTCCCAGAACCCTGATGATGGGTCAGTGGATGGTGTAGCCTTGGCAGGCAGCCTCACTGCCCAGCAGCAAACTGATTGTAGACAGGTGCTCAATCAGTTCAGACACATGTTTTCTCTGACTCCAAGTCAGACCACCTGGTGCACTCATGAAGTGGAAACTGGGGACAGTCTGCCTGTTAAAAGTAAGATTTACAGGCAACCTGACCAGGTCAGGGACTGTATCAAGACAGAAGTCCAGAAAATGTTGGAGCTGGGTGTCATTGAGCCTTCAGATAGCCCTTGGGCTAGTCCAGTGGTCCTGGTGCCAAAACCTCACACCAAAGATGGTAAGAGAGAGATGAGGTTTTGTGTGGACTACAGAGGCCTCAATGCAGTCACTAGGACTGATGCCCATCCAATCCCCAGGGCAGATGAGCTAATAGACACTTTGGCCTCAGCCAAGTATCTACGCACATTTGACCTAACAGCTGGCTACTGGCAGATCAGACTAGCTGAGGATGCAAAGCCAAAAACTGCATTTTCTACCCCTGGTGGGCTTTACCAATTTGTGGTGATGCCCTTTGGTTTAAAAATGCACCTGCCACTTTTCAGAGGTTGGTGAACACAGTCCTTACAGGTCTGGAAGCCTATAGTGCAGCATATCTAGATGATATTGCTGTCTTTAGCTCCACCTGGGAGGATCACCTGGTCCACCTCAGAAATGTTTTGGAGGCCCTGCAGAAGGCAGGCCAAACTATCAAGGCCACAAAGTGCCAGATAGGGCAGAGTCAGGTTGTGTAACTGGGCCACCTTGTGGGTGGAGGCCAGGTTCAACCATTGCAGAGCAAGATCCAGACCATCATGGACTGGGCTGCTCCAACTACCCAGACTCAGGTGAGAGCCTTTGTAGGCCTGACTGGGTACTACAGAAGATTTGTCAAGGGGTATGGATCAATAGTGACACCCCTGAATGACTTAACCTCTAAGAAAATGCCCAAAAAGGTTCAGTGGACAGTTAGCTGTCAAAAGGCATTTGATGACCTGAAGCAGGCCATGTGCACTGCTCCCATTCTGCAAAGTCCTGATTACTCCAAAAAGTTCATTGTGCAAACAGATGCATCTGAGTTGGGGGTAGGGGCTGTACTGTCACAGTTGAATGATGAAGGTCAGGATCAGCCAGTAGCTTTTATTAGCAGAAGGCTGACCCCCAGAGAGAAACGTTGGTCAGCCATTGAGAGGGAGGCCTTTGCTGTGGTTTGGGCTCTGAAGAAGCTGAGGCCATACTTGTTTGGCACTCACTTCCTTGTTCAAACAGACCACAAGCCCCTCTTATGGCTAAAACAGATGAAGGGTGAAAACCCCAAACTTTTGAGGTAGTTCATTTCCCTACAGGGGATGGACTATACAGTGGAACATAGACCTGGGAGTAACCATGCCAATGCAGATGGACTCTCCAGATATTTCCACTTAGAACATGAAGACTTAACTGGTCAAGGTTAGTTTAATGTCCCTGCATTTGGGGGGGTTGTGTAGGAGAGTAGGATCTGCCTCTTATGGTTACCCCCACTTTTTGCTGGTGTATCACTGTTTTTCGACTTTAGTCTGGCTGGGGCCCTGCTATCCAGGACCCCAGCCTAGCTGCTTCCTCTCTAAATTGTTTCCCTGTACTTTAGGTACACCACAGATTGGATTCTGGAGTGCCCTTATAAGTCCCTAGTATATGGTATACTATGTACCAAGGGCATAGTCACCCCAGAGGCCTACCAGGGGCTGAAACATGTATTGTGCCACCCCTGGAAGGCCATCCAAAATGACACCACAGGACTGCTACAGCAGCCTGAGTGAGGTGGTGCATGCACCCCTTACAGAGATTTAGGTTCACTATATCTCACCTAACACTGCACATAGAAACCTATCAGTCACCCCTATGGCAGGCCTTATCAATCCTGAAGGCAGGGTGCTTCAGGAGGTGCGCAGGAGGTGCGCAGTACCTCGAACCTTTGTCGCGGTACTGCGATTTCTTTCTGAAACCCTTGATCCAGGCAACTAGTACTTACCTTAAAGACACTAAAAACTTATTATCCTTATTACAGGATATTGACATTACCAATGAATCTACTTTCCTGGTCTCATTAGATATCGAAAGCCTCTATACCTGCATTCCGCAGGATGACACCATCAAGGTTCTCAAAGAGGTTTTGGAGACAGCACCTTGGGATTTTGTAACCCCGAAGGAATTCGTGATCGCTTGTGCCACCCTCGCCTTGAAAAGGAATTACTTTGAATACAAGGGAGAGCTTTATTTACAGTCTACGGGCACTTCGATGGGCAGTACATTTGCCCCAAGTGTAGCCGGGCTGTATGTGCACGATTTTGAGTGTAAATACATCTTATCAGCCCATAATCCTTACGCGTCCTTTGTTTCCTTTTGGAAGAGGTACATAGACGACGTGTTTATCATCTGGCATGGGACTGAAGATGTCCTTTTGGAGTTCTTTGGGTGGATAAATACATGCGATCCGAACTTAAAATTCACCTACTCTTATAAGAAGGATGAGATGGTCTTCCTGGATGTAGTTATCATGAAAGTTGGGAATCAACTACAGACCAAGACACACCACAAACCGACAGCAAAAACAACTTGCTGCATTTTTCCAGCTTCCACCCGCGACCGCTGCGGGAAAACCTCCCCTTCGGCCAATACCTCCGCCTCAGACGCAATTGTAGCGAATTGACGAATTTTAGATCCCAGGCAGAGGACCTTACAATCAAACTCCAGAAGCGGGGTACCCCGACAGTATTTTAAAAAGAAGCTGCAAGAGGGCCAGGAACCAACACAGGGAAGCCCTTCTGGAGGAAAATCCCAGAAGTTCAGTGGAAATACCACTTACATGCGTTACAACGTACAATGTGGCTTCTAATGCTGTCAGTAAATCAATAAGGAAGCACTGGAGAATCCTGGAGAGTAATAATCACAAGTGGGAAAAACCGCTCTTCTCTTTCAAAAGAGCAAGGAGCATTAAGGATACCGTAGTACATACGCGGCCCAGTTTACCAGAAAGGGAAGAAAATCGTTCAGTCCTGAATGCCTGGGGACTTCCTCCTGTGACAGGTCATTTCCCATGTGGGGCGTGCAGCGTGTGCCATTTGACTATCGCTACCAAGTACCTGGAACTTGAAACTGGAAAAATATGGTCACAAAAGGCCCATACCAACTGCAATTCCGCAAACGTGGTTTATTTGATTACTTGCCCGTGCGGTTCCAGGTATGTGGGTATGACTACGCGTAAGATTAAACAACGAATATGTGAGCACAGGAGTAATATCCGATGCCGAAAAAACACTACAAAACTTACTGATCATTTTTTACAGCAAAATCACACTACAAATGATTTGAGTTGGACAATTATTGAGCAATTGAGGCAAAGTCCTACTATACAGCAAGCGCTTTTCGAGAAGGAACAACGTTGGATTTATCGCCTTTCTACACATATGATAGGGCTTAACGATAATATCCCTTGGGGTTCAGTAATGAAACGTTGACATCACTCGATTATAGTCTCAGCCCTTATGCCTGACCAATGACTCAGTCCCTTGAGCATGGAGGGTTACTCCCCCTTTTTCACCCCCCCTTTTTCACCTTTATGCCTACCTGTGTCCTCACTGACTGATTTGGGACCACCATTGCCCTCTAGACACGCTTTTAGGAAGTTACTGACTTATAGTGTAATGAGTGTATACATAGTTAATGGTTGATTAGCCCATACCATTATCATCTGCTATGTATATAGATTTCAATAGGGTTATTATGCTCAGAGTATAGTGTCTTTAATATTTTCCGATACTCGTGTGTCATTATTATTTGGTTTCACAAGTACCATTTGACCCCATACTTTATCTATTTCTATCACAGTTTACTTAAATTAGTCATTTAGACTTCATATCGTTTCAGTACAGAGTTGTTTCAAGTAAATAACAACTTTATTACTAAGCGCTTTAAGTCCCGACCTTTGCAGTCTAGTCTTTGAAGTCACGTGTCCTGGACGCACCGCGTTCGGTGGTTTACGCACGGGTCACGTGATTGAGAATCGGCATTTCTTTCTCCAGCTGAAACATCGTAGTAACATTCGGGTCCGAGGTTTGGCACCGATAGGTTGTGTGCGGGAGAGTGCTGTTTTGGAAGTAAGTAGGCTGGGGGTTTCCGGGGTGGTGATTGTTACTTTGACACGAGGTTCACCGGTAACTCACCGGAGATTCTCTAGAAACTTACTTCCTTTTTATCTTGTATAGATTCCACCAGCATCTCTAACCCCTCCCGGACCCATGACGTGAAGCTAGTAGTTTCTTCACGTAAGCCCTAATTTCTCCATGTTTTGAAAAGCTGCCTTTGAATTTTAACAAACGCGTGCACACTTTATCCGCGTTTTTATCGGGTTTGTCACTATATTCCAAGTTTGTTGCATAATTAAGAATGCTTCTATTACGCTCACTAAGTAAAGCGTTAAATGTTACTAGTATTTATCTAGTAATAATGACCCCTCCGGAGACAAATAGACACGGAGTGGCGGTATGTCTGACACGTTTGCCTGATTGAAAGGTGTACGTGATACAATCACGCTGTGGCAATTAATAGCACAAGGTTTCTTAAACATTTTAGACCTCCAGAATACCTGGCAAGAAATACCACTGAACTTACAAAACTGTTGTATTTGTGTTTTCTTACAGAGTTCTTTGGCTTTTGGAATCCCAGAAGGCCCTATGGTAAAACCGTGAGTTTTACCATCCATATACCTCCACTGGTTAGGGTAAACCTTAGCGAGTGTACACCGCCGTGGAGGCCTGGTCCTGATGAAAGCTTTGTAAATTACACATTATAAGCAGAAACATGTTGACCATTGATCACTTTTAAATCAATCTGGATGCGCCTGGTCAATTTAGCTAGGCACCTAGTGTCCATTTCACTTGTTTTTAATGTTACCTGGTTTTCCACCAATAAAATTGATTTGGGATTAAACCAGATATCTTTTAACTTGCACTACCTTCACTGTTGCACTGACACTACCCCAACAAAATACCCGCTCCGCTGTAATTCAGGCGTCGTAGCACACCAGGGAGGCACTCGGCCTCTCTGGTGGGAACCCAATGATGAAGCATGTCACCAACTAGGTTGGTGAGTGAGGGTTCTTTTAAATAAGAGGTTTTTCCTCGTGCTACGTTCCCCATCGTCCCTTTTCTACTCACTCTTTTGTTGTTATTGAATTCATACGTTAGGGGGAATAAGAGTGACCCTCTCCCTCTCTCTCTTGTTGATATTATATATGTGGGAGTATGATCCCACCCTTCTAGAGGGAGAGACATGACAGCACCGGTATACCCGGTACCAACTAAACAGAGCCTGGCATCACAAAATGGATGCTGCAGCCACAGACACAAGTCTGGCCTCCTGCTGCTGACCAAAAATCCGGCAGGGGAGGCCTGGACAATAGGTTTCCTGTCTCAGGGAGGTGTTACCACCTCCCAGGCAGGCCTTAGTGGATTGGGGCTGGGTGGTGCACTCTCTGAGTGCTTTGAAGTCCTGCACTGGGGGCACATTTGGTGTCCTCGTGCATACCCCAGTTCAAACCGGTTGCAGGGGCTGCCAGCCCCTGCTCTGGTGCGAAACTGGACAAAGGAAATGGGTGTAGCCACCCCTCTTTCCAAACCCTCCCATAGGTGGGTCCCCAGAGTTAGTCCAACCCCTTTTCTTAGTATAAGTAAGGGAACCCTGGCAACAGGACTTTAGATATCCCTGGACAAAACTCTGAAGCTGAATCCTGGACCTTCGACGCTCTACATCAAGATTAGAGGACTGAAGAATCTCCCTTGGGGTCAAGGAGTGACTCCCCTGCTTGGCAGGCACCAATGAAGCATCTGTCCCGTCTGCATCACTGAAGCTCCCGCCGGACGCCGAAGTCTTTGTATCACCAGAGGTGAATTTCCAGACTTCTCTGAGGCTGCCCTGAGTCCCCAGCAAAGCTGAGGCCCGTAGCTGTCGTGAGTAACGTGGAACCGTGACCCCTGGGCACTGAGCACATTTGCAAGTGCACCAACTTCCTGACATCTCTTGAAGCTGTGCTTTGGGTTCCCAGTAGCTCTAGCCCCAAGCACCAACTACAGCAAAGATCACTGGCCTACACTCCACGAGTGTCCCGTGGGCCAGCTCCAAGTGCGACCGCTTGAGGCTCCTTTGCAATCTCTAGTCCGTTGGCTAGTGGGTCCCCACGAAGGCAACTCTTCAATTGCTTGGGCTTTTCTGGTTGCTCCAGAAGTGCCCTGACTTACCCTTGCTGGGTGAGTCCCTCAGACCTTGCTGGTCTGCACCGCAGCTTTTACTTTATTTCCCCGTGACTTGCCGTTGCCAAGGCTTGTTGGGTCCAATCCGGTCGCCGACACTGTAGCACTCGACAGACTTTGTGGGAAACTCGATTCCAGCTCCTGGTTGTCATCGACGCCTCCTGGACCTCGTGGCTGAAGAGTCAAGGCACCTCTCAACTCACCTGAAGCACCCGACATCTGAGGGCATTCGACTATCGTGCCCCTGGTCACTGGCTAGTGACCCAGACTCTGTCCCCTCTGCTTTCAGGTCTTCCTCTTCCTCGATCCAGGCTTGGATCGCACCGGACACTCTTCCACTTCACGGCAGCAGCACTTTCCAAGAGGTCGCCATTGAAAACGACAACGATTCCCGACACCTTTTAACTCGTATGCACCCAGATTCCCTGGGTGAGGTAACTCGAGTATTTCGGTACTCACGTGGGTGTGGGCCATAGAAACTCTTAAGTTTAAAGGGGTTAACTGGAAGTCCTCTCCGAAGTGTCCTTTTTCTTTAAAAATCCAACCGCGACTTTCCCCATAGAAGTCAACGGCGATTCGCGGCTGTGTTCTCACACTGCACGCGTCCCCCGTGGGTCCCCTGTGTCACTACCTTGGGTGGTTCCTTGGGGTCCAAGCACTTCTACAGGCTCTAGGCCTTGTGTCTAGCTCAGTCGTGGTTCTTATACCACTATTTTAGTATATGGTTTGGTACGCCCTAGGGCTCAAACGTGTATTGTGCTAATAACTGCTGATATTCGCCTTGTAACTTATGCACTTCGAACTCTAGCCTCATAAAGAGACTAGAGGGGTGTATTTAAGACTAAATACATATATTTTATATATATACCTGGTGTGGTCCTCTTTCATTTGGTCACTCAAGAGATTATAGACTGGTAAAACAAGCTGCTTTAGATTCCTCCAAGACTTAGCCTGAAGGCTGCTCTCCATAGCTACCACTAGGATAGCTTTCAATAAAGGTTGTCTTTAACCTATCATCCATAAGGGGTTGTTTGGACTGGTGCAAGGTGCCCACTATAACTAGTGGACAGCATATGCCAGGCCAACTTCTCACATTGGTGTGCAGCGTGTGGGATTCCAGCTTGCTATTGTTTTACCAGATAATCTCAAGTGAGTAACTGAAAACCACTAAAGGTACCTAAGTTACATATAAATTCAAGCTTAGAAATACAGTAAGTTCTACTGAACTTAGAGTTGTGTGTCAAGGGCTTAGCACACCTTTTCTACAACTCAAGAGAGTTTAGTAGGCCACACTAGAGTAGGTAGTGCATACACCACACCTCACTAGTAATGTCTTCAGGGCCAGGAACCAGTAGGTCCCTGCCAGGAACCAGTGGGCTCCTACCCTCCAAATATGACAACCTCCCATTCTTGGAATTGAGAGAGTTGTGTAAGATTAGGAAGCTGAAGACAGGCAAAAGTGCCAACACCCAATGTCTCATGGAGATGCTTCAGCTGGATGATCTCAGAAGACCCCTAGGGTCTGCAGGGGTAGGCAGAGAGGGTGGGGCAGAAGATGAGGAAGGGAACAGGGGTGAAAATACCCAGGTACTGCCCTCTGAAACTGGCCGGGAAGATGAAAATGATCTTGCCCTGGACAATCCAGCTCCTCCTGCAGATGAGGAGGAGGATCAGAATAACCTCCCCTTTGTCCCACCAGGAAGAGTTGTGAGTGTGCCTAGAAGGTCCAGCTCTCCTTCTCAGGAGTCTAACCATTCTGACACCTCAGTAGGGACCTCTGTTTCTTCTCATAGGAGGGAGACCTCTAATGAGAGGAAAAAGAGACTGCTCCAGTATGAAGAAGCTCAGCTTAGTATCAGAAGAGGGCAGCTGGCTATAGACAGGGAGTCCCTAGAGCTTCATAGACAAAGAAGAAAGTTGGGACTAGAGTCCCATGGTGGCGGCAACTTCCCTAGTGGTAGGGAAAGGTCTTATGACCATAGAAACCTGAGCAAGATTGTCCCTCCCTACCAGAGTGGAGATGACATCCACAAATGGATAACTGCACTGGAAAGGGCCTGTAAAGTTCAGAGGGTCCCCCAGGAGCAGTGGGCAGCAATCTTGTGGCTCTCCTTTGCAGACAAAGGTAGAGACAAGCTCCTCACTGTAAGAGAAGAGGATGCTGATGATTACCAAGTCCTGAAGAGTGCCCTGATAGATGGGTTTGGCCTAACCACTGAGCAATACAGGTTAAAGTTCAGAGATACCCAAAAGGCACAGACACAGGACTGGGTGGACTTTGTAGATTGTGCTACCAAGGCTCTGGAAGGCTGGTTACTTGGCAGTAAGGTGTGTGACTTCAAAGGATTCCATAATTTAATCATGAGGGAGCAGATTCTTAATAACTGTCAGAATCAGTTGCTACATCAGTACCTGGTTGACTCTGATCTGACTTCTCCCCAAGAATTGGGAAAGAAGGCAGACAAATGGGTCAGAACCAGGGTGAAGCAGAAGGTACAGAACCAAGGTGGTGACAAGAAGAAGCAAGATTCTAAAAACTCTGACAAGGGTGGGGAAAAGGGTAAAGACCAGAAGTCTTCTCAAGGTCCCCAAAATCTGCATCTGGTGGGGAACCCCAATCTAATAAAGGAAAAGGCCAAAGGAAACCATGGTGCAAAGTCTGTAAGCAAAAGACTCACTGGACCAGTGATTGCACCAAGTCCAAAGACTCCAATCCAGCCACCATTGCCCCTAAGGCAACTGTTCCCCCTAGTCCAGCTACAAGTGGTGGTGGAAACACTCAGAACAAGGGTTTAGTAGGGTTGACCCTGGGTACTGAGATGGGCTCTGGCCTAGTCAGAGTGCCAACTCAGGCTGTCCTAGTCTGTGATGGGGGCATGGATATGTCCCCCTTTGTGAGTCCCAATAATTTGGGCAAATACAGGCAGCAGCCTTTAATTAATGGAAGGGAGGCTTTGGCATTCAGGGACACAGGAGCAAGTGTCACCATGGTGAAACAAGTTCTTGTGGATCCTGGGCAGATTATATTTGGTGAAATGTACCAAGTGACCAATGCTAGCAATGTCAGAACAGACCATTCTCTGGCAGTTGTTAACTTCTCCTGGGGAGGGGTAACTGGCCTTAAGAAGGTTGTGGTGAGTGCAGACCTACCAGTGGAATGCTTGATTGGCAATGATCTTGAAACCTCAGCTTGGGCAGAGGTGGAGCTCAGGAAACATGCAGAAATGCTAGGGATCCCTGCTCATGTCTTTGCTGTGACTAGGTCACAGGCAAAAATGTCAAAAGCTGAACAGGCCCTGGATTCTGGAATAATGGACCAGGTGCCTCCCAAGAGAAGGAGCAGTAGGGTTAAGGCAGTGCCTTCCCCTTGGCTCAGGAGGAAGATCAGTCTTTTGAGGAAGATGATCTCAGGCCTGAAGAAGGAACTGTCCCAGAGGAGCTTGAACCTGATCAGGTTGAGTTCTTGGGGACAGGGGGCCCTTCCAGGGCAGATCTGAGCAAGGAGCAGCTGAACTGCCCCTCTCTTGAACCCCTCAGACAGCAGGCTGCTGCTGAGGCTGCTGGGAATGCTAGTGGCACCCATAAGATATATTGGGATGATGGACTCCTGTACTCAGAGAGTAGAGACCCCAAGCCTGGAGCAGCCAGGAGGTTGGTTATACCTCTGAAGTTCAGGGGCTTCCTATTGACACTAGCCCATGATATTCCCTTAGCAGGTCACCTGGGCCAGAACAAGACTTGGGACAGAATTGTCCCTCACTTTCACTGGCCCCACATGTCTGAAGACACCAAGGAGTTGTATCGCTCCTGTGTAACCTGCCAAGCCAGTGGGAAGGCAGGTGGCACCACAAAGGCCCCCCTGATACCACTACCTGTGGTGGGGGTTCCCTTTGAGAGGGTGGGGATTGACATAGTTGGTCCCATGGATCCCCAAACAGCATCTGGGCACAGGTTTATCCTGGTGGTGGTGGACCATGCCACCAGGTACCCAGAAGCCATTCCCCTTAGGACCACTACAGCTCCTGTGGTGGCAAGGGCCCTCCTGGGAATCTTCTCAAGAGTGGGCTTTCCTAAGGAGGTAGTATCTGACAGAGATGCAAACTTTATGTCCAGTTACTTGACTGCAATGTGGAAGGAGTGTGGAGTGACTTATAAGTTCACCACACCTTATCACGCACAATGCAATGGTTTAGTTGAGAGATTCAACAAAACCTTGAAGGGCATGATTAAAGGGCTCCCAGAAAAGCTTAGGCGAAGATGGGACATACTCTTGCCCTGCCTTTTATTTGCATACAGGGAGGTGCCTCAAAAGGGGTTGGCTACAGCCCTTTTGAACTTTTGTTTGGCCATCCTGTCAGGGGTCCATTGTGTCTGGTGAAGGAAGGTTGGGAGTTACCTCTCAAACCCCCTAAACAGGACATAGTGGACTATGTACTTGGTCTCCGCTCCCGGATGGCTGAGTATATGAAAAAGGCAACCAAAAACCTTGAGGCTAGCCAGGAATTACAGAAAGCCTGGCATGACCAAAAGGCTGTGCTGACTGTTTACCAGCCAGGACAGAAGGTGTGGGTGCTGGAGCCAGTGGCCCCAGCAGCCCTCCAAGAAAAGTGGAGTGGCCCCCATACCATTGTTGAACAGAAGGGAGAGGTTACCTATCTGGTAGACCTGGGAACTCCCAGGAGCCCCCACAGGGTGCTCCATGTCAACAGGCTGAAGCCATATGTGGACAGGGCTGACATGGGCTTGCTCATGGCAACTGATGAGGGACAGGAGGAGGAGAGTGACCCTCTCCCTGACCTGCTCTCCCAGAACCCTGATGATGGGTCAGTGGATGGTGTAGCCTTGGCAGGCAGCCTCACTGCCCAGCAGCAAACTGATTGTAGACAGGTGCTCAATCATTTCAGACACATGTTTTCTCTGACTCCAAGTCAGACCACCTGGTGCACTCATGAAGTGGAAACTGGGGACAGTCTGCCTGTTAAAAGTAAGATTTACAGGCAACCTGACCAGGTCAGGGACTGTATCAAGACAGAAGTCCAGAAAATGTTGGAGCTGGGTGTCATTGAGCCTTCAGATAGCCCTTGGGCTAGTCCAGTGGTCCTGGTGCCAAAACCTCACACCAAAGATGGTAAGAGAGAGATGAGGTTTTGTGTGGACTACAGAGGCCTCAATGCAGTCACTATGACTGATGCCCATCCAATCCCCAGGGCAGATGAGCTAATAGACACTTTGGCCTCAGCCAAGTATCTACGCACATTTGACCTAACAGCTGGCTACTGGCAGATCAGACTAGCTGAGGATGCAAAGCCAAAAACTGCATTTTCTACCCCTGGTGGGCTTTACCAATTTGTGGTGATGCCCTTTGGTTTGAAAAATGCACCTGCCACTTTTCAGAGGTTGGTGAACACAGTCCTTACAGGTCTGGAAGCCTATAGTGCAGCATATCTAGATGATATTGCTGTCTTTAGCTCCACCTGGGAGGATCACCTGGTCCACCTCAGAAATGTTTTGGAGGCCCTGCAGAAGGCAGGCCTAACTATCAAGGCCACAAAGTGCCAGATAGGGCAGAGTCAGGTTGTGTAACTGGGCCACCTTGTGGGTGGAGGCCAGGTTCAACCATTGCAGAGCAAGATCCAGACCATCATGGACTGGGCTGCTCCAACTACCCAGACTCAGGTGAGAGCCTTTTAGGCCTGACTGGGTACTACAGAAGATTTGTCAAGGGGTATGGATCAATAGTGACACCCCTGAATGACTTAACCTCTACAAAAATGCCCAAAAAGGTTCAGTGGACAGTTAGCTGTCAAAAGGCATTTGATGACCTGAAACAGGCCATGTGCACTGCTCCCATTACTCCAAAAAGTTCATTGTGCAAACAGATGCATCTGAGTTGGGGGTAGGGGCTGTACTGTCACAGTTGAATGATGAAGGTCAGGATCAGCCAGTAGCTTTTATTAGCAGAAGGCTGACCCCCAGAGAGAAACGTTGGTCAGCCATTGAGAGGGAGGCCTTTGCTGTGGTTTGGGCTCTGAAGAAGCTGAGGCCATACTTGTTTGGCACTCACTTCCTTGTTCAAACAGACCACAAGCCCCTCTTATGGCTAAAACAGATGAAGGGTGAAAACCCCAAACTTTTGAGGTAGTTCATTTCCCTACAGGGGATGGACTATACAGTGGAACATAGACCTGGGAGTAACCATGCCAATGCAGATGGACTCTCCAGATATTTCCACTTAGAACATGAAGACTTAACTGGTCAAGGTTAGTTTAATGTCCCTGCGTTTGGGGGGGTTGTGTAGGAGAGTAGGATCTGCCTCTTATGGTTACCCCCACTTTTTGCTGGTGTATCACTGTTTTTCGACTTTAGTCTGGCTGGGGCCCTGCTATCCAGGACCCCAGCCTAGCTGCTTCCTCTCTAAATTGTTTCCCTGTACTTTAGGTACACCACAGATTGGATTCTGGAGTGCCCTTATAAGTCCCTAGTATATGGTATACTATGTACCAAGGGCATAGTCACCCCAGAGGCCTACCAGGGGCTGAAACATGTATTGTGCCACCCCTGGAAGGCCATCCAAAATGACACCACAGGACTGCTACAGCAGCCTGAGTGAGGTGGTGCATGCACCCCTTACAGAGATTTAGGTTCACTATATCTCACCTAACACTGCACATAGAAACCTATCAGTCACCCCTATGGCAGGCCTTATCAATCCTGAAGGCAGGGTGCTTGGTTATATGTGAGAGGGTGCCCATGCATGAGCAGAGCCCCTCTGCAGCTCTCGGAATCTCCTATCCGGGGTTGTCTGTGGTGCAGCCTGACCATAAACTCTTAAGTGCATTATATCTAAACGGTAAATGCTAACTTTGGGATGGCTGCACGGAAACATGTCGTGTTTGGTGTCAAACACCTTGGAATCATACCCCGACACCAGTACCTGGTGTGGGAGTATGATCCCACCCTTCTAGAGGGAGAGACATGACAGCACCGGTATACCCGGTACCAACTAAACAGAGCCTGGCATCACAAAATGGATGCTGCAGCCACAGACACGAGTCTGGCCTCCTGCTGCTGACCAAAAATCCGGCAGGGGAGGCCTGGACAATAGGTTTCCTGTCTCAGGGAGGTGTTACCACCTCCCAGGCAGGCCTTAGTGGATTGGGGCTGGGTGGTGCACTCTCTGAGTGCTTTGAAGTCCTGCACTGGGGGCACATTTGGTGTCCTCGTGCATACCCCAGTTCAAACCGGTTGCAGGGGCTGCCAGCCCCTGCTCTTGTGCGAAACTGGACAAAGGAAATGGGTGTAGCCACCCCTCTTTCCAAACCCTCCCATAGGTGGGTCCCCAGAGTTAGTCCAACCCCTTTTCTTAGTATAAGTAAGGGAACCCTGGCAACAGGACTTTAGATATCCCTGGACAAATTTCTGAAGCTGAATCCTGGACCTTCGACGCTCTACATCAAGATTAGAGGACTGAAGAATCTCCCTTGGGGTCAAGGAGTGAATCCCCTGCTTGGCAGGCACCAATGAAGCATCTGTCCGGTCTGCATCACTGAAGCTCCCGCCGGACGCCGAAGTCTTTGTATCACCAGAGGTGAATTTCCAGACTTCCCTGAGGCTGCCCTGAGTCTCCAGCAAAGCTGAGGCCCGTAGTTGTCGTGGGTAACGTGGAACCGTGACCCCTGGGCACTGAGCACATTTGCAAGTGCACCAACTTACTGACATCTCTTGAAGCTGTGCTTTGGGTTCCCAGTAGCTCCAGCCCCAAGCACCAACTACAGCAAAGATCACTGGCCTACACTCCACGAGTGTCCCGTAGGGCAGCTCCAAGTGCGACCACTTGACGCTCCTTTGCGATCTCTAGTCCGTTGGCTAGTGGGTCCCCACGAAGGCAACTCTTCAATTGCTTGGGCTTTTCTGGTTGCTCCAGAAGTGCCCTGACTTACCCTTGCTGGGTGAGTCCCTCAGACCTTGCTGGTCTGCACCGCAGCCTTTTCTTTATTTCCCCATGACTTGCCGTTGCCAAGGCTTGTTGGGTCCAATCCAGTCGCCGACACTGTAGCACTCGACAGACTTTGTGGGAAACTCGATTCCAGCTCCTGGTTGTCGTCGACACCTCCTGGACCTCGTGGCTGAAGAGTCAAGGCACCTCTCAACTCACCTGAAGCACCCGACATCTGAGGGCATTCGACTATCGTGCCCCTGGTCACTGGCTAGTGACCCAGACTCTGTCCCCTCTGCTTTCAGGTCTTCCTCTTCCTCGATCCAGGCTTGGATCACACCGGACACTCTTCCACTTCACGGCAGCAGCACTTTCCAAGAGGTCGCCATTGAAAACGACGACGATTCCCGACACCTTTTAACACGTATGCACCCAGCTTCCCTGGGTGAGGTAACTCGAGTATTTCGGTACTCACATGGGTGTGGGCCCTAGAAACTCTTAAGTTTAAAGGGGTTAACTGGAAGTCCTCTCCGAAGTGTCCTTTTTCTTTAAAAATCCAACTGCGACTTTCCCCATAGAAGTCAACGGCGATTCACGGCTGTGTTCTCACACTGCACGCGTCCCCCGTGGGTCCCCTGTGTCACTACCTTGGGTGGTTGCTTGGGGTCCAAGCACTTCTACAGGCTCTAGGCCTTGTGTCTAGCTCAGTCGTGGTTCTTATACCACTATTTTAGTATTTGGTTTGGTACGCCCTAGCGCTCAAACGTGTATTGTGCTAATAACTGCTGATATTCGCCTTGTAACTTATGTACTTCGAACTCTAGCCTCATAAAGAGACTAGAGGGGTGTGTTTAAGACTAAATACATATATTTTATATATATACCTGGTGTGGTCCTCTTTCATTTGGTCACCCAAGAGATTATAGACTGGTAAAACAAGCTGCTTTACATTCCTCCAAGACTTAGCCTGAAGGCTGCTCTCCATAGCTACCACTAGGATAGCTTTCAATAAAGGTTGTCTTTAACCTATCATCCATAATCGGTTGTTTGGACTGGTGCAAGGTGCCCACTCTTGCGGCATCCTGCAAGTTTGGTGGTGCTCTGGAAGAAAGAATAAGAGACCAATTTGTTTTAAAATGTGCCCATGACAAAATTAGGGAGGAGTTATGGTTAAAGGATGAACCTCCTTTGGATGAGGTTTTGGGTATCGCTAAACGTGTTGAACACATGATGAAATGTGTAAATGAATTAAGTAGTGCTAAAAACAAAGCAAATTCTACGAATACGAATGTAGATGAGGTTGTTTGTTTGGTAAAGAGTAAGTCATCCAATGACACAGATAATGGGAAGTTTACACGACCTGTAGAAAGCAATTTCGCTCAAGATGGAAGGTCTACATGTTTTAGGTGTGGCAGATCGGGTCACAGAGCAAACGCTTCTTTCTGTCCAGCTCTTCAATTTTCATGTAATGCATGTGGGAGGAAGGGTCATTTCGCTAAGTTTTGCTAAAATAGGGTTAAAAGGAGAGACAATTCCATGGTCAAAGAACAACCACAGGTAAGGGAGATTATCTATCAAATTGATGACTCTAAAGGAAAACATCCCTCACATGTGGTTGTGATTGAAGGGGTTGAGCTTGAGATGAAGTTTGACTCTTGCTCACATCTTACTATGCTCAGCAAAGACATCTTTGAAAAACACTTTAATGCCAAGGTTACCCTTTTGAAAAGTGATGTCTCTCCTATGGGTTATGGTGGTAGGCCCATAAACATTTTAGGATATTTTGTAGCCTCTATTGAGTTGAGTGGACGAATAACAGCAGGGAAGATATATGTTGCCAAAAAAGGGGATGCACTTTTGGGGTGGCCTCATCAACGTTTGTTGGGTGTCTCCCTGAATCCAAATGCTGTACCTCAAGAACAGGTACAGGTTGTTGATAACCCTGCAGAAGTTCTAGCTGAACGTTTCTCTGATGTGTTTGATGACAAGTTGGGATGTCTGAGAGGTTATAAACACCGCATAAAATTAAAGGAGGGTGCGGTACCCGTTGTTGCCAAGGTCAGGAGGGTGCCTTTGAACGAGCAACCCAGTGTAGAGAAAGAGATCCAACGTTTGATTGATGTAGGAGTTATTGAAGCGGTAGAGGCAACTGAGTGGTTGTCCCCCATTGTCGTTGCTAAGAAGGCTAGTGGAGAGATTAGACTTTGCATTGATTTGCGTGCTCTCAATAAGGAGGTAATTGTTGACAGGTTTCCCTTGCCCAATATTGATGAAATTGTCAGCACTTTGGCGGGTGCCAAATACTTCACCACTCTTGATCTAGCGTCCGCCTATCATCAGGTGGAGCTAGACAAGACCTCTCAGGACTTTACGGCCTTTGTAACCCCCATAGGTACATTTAAATTTCTTAGAATGCCTTTTGGTCTGGTTTCAGCGGCCTCTGTTTTCCAACGGATCATGTTTAATGTACTCAAGGGGCTTCCAGGTGTTAGGTGTTATCAAGATGATCTTTTGATTTACGGTAGTAACAAGGCTGAACATTTCTCGAGAGTGTGTGCAGTCTTAGAAAGTTTAAGGAAATCTGGTCTGACTCTTAAAAAGACAAGTGTAAGTTTGCAGTAGAGGAGGTTAATTATCTAGGTCATAGTATCACTGGTCAGGGTGTATTTCCTAAAAAGAACTGGTCAATACCATTGTGAATATAAGTGAACCTTGCAACAAGGCGGAGTTGTTGTCTTTTTTAGGCATGGTTGAGTTTTACTGCAAGTTTATTTCTGGTTATTCAGACAAGACGCAGAATTTAAGAAGGTTAACAGGCAAAAATGTGGTTTTTGAGTGGAGTGATGAGTGTGCTAGAGAGTTTATCTCCATTAAGGAGGATTTGAGGAAAGCTCCGTCTTTGCAGGCATTTGTGCCGGGTCATCAGACATACATTTTGACGGATGCCAGCGCAAAAGGATTGGGAGCGGTTCTTCTTCAAAAAGATTGTGCAGTAGAACGATTGATTGCCTGTGCTTCAAGGTGTTTGAGAGGCTCTGAACTGAACTACTCGGTTATCGAGAAGGAGTCATTGGCCATCTTTTGGGCTTTGAGGAAATTTAAGAATTTGATATGGGGTACGAAGGTAAAGGTTCTCTCGGACCATAAACCTTTGAAGGAAGTTTTTTCAAAAAAAGGACTTGATGCCATCTCATCTAGAATAAGGAAGTGGATAATTTCTTTACAAGAGTTTGATTTTGATGTAGATTATATCCCAGGTGCCATCAATCACTCTGCGGATTGTCTATCACGGTTAGTAGACTGCAAAGAAATTGACATGGAGGAGGGTTGTCTGTTGGATGATGATGTGAATGTCTGTGAGGTTACGCTAGGTGCGATTGATGAGACTGAATGGAAATCGGAACTTGCCAAAGATCAAGAAATTAAAATTGTTATTGATTTACTGGAGTCAGGCAGGAATAAACTTCTTGGTAAACCTTGGCTATCAGTCAGTGACGAGTTATCTGTGATGGATGGCCTGCTTGTCCGTGGGACTAGACTTATTCCACCAAGTGGTGTTCGTACTAAACTGCTCAACCTTGCGCACGTTGGTCACTTAGGTATTGTAAAAACTAAGGAATACTTAAGAATGCAATTCTGGTGGCCAGGGATGGACAAGGAAGTTGAAAGGATGGTTCGTGATTGCATGGAGTGTTGTGCCAGTGACAAGATTCTAAAAACAAAGCAGTTACCCATGGTGTGTAGAGAATTACCTAAACATCCTTGGGATGAGATTGCTATCGATATTGTGGGTCCCCTGCATGGTGTGAGTGATACTCCCTATTTAATTGTTGTCCTGGATCTGTACTCAAGATGGGTTGAAGTGAATTCCGTAAGAGATATCTCTTCGGCCAGTGTGATTAAGTTCTTGGAAGAAATATTCAAGAGAGAAAGTTATCCCAATTGTATTCTTTCAGACAATGGGCCACAGTTTTGTTCCACTGAAATGCAGTTATATTTGAGAGAATGTGGCATAGCCCACAAAAGGAGCTCTGTTAATCATCCCGAAACCAATGGGGCTGTGGAGAGAGTTAATAAAACTCTCAAGGAAAGCATTCAGTTGCCCAGGGCGAGTAATTTAAATTGGAAAATTATCCTGCAAGATAGGATCACGGCTTATCGCATGTCTCCTCACACTTCCACCGGGAGATCTCCCTTTGAATTATTCAAGGGTAGGGCTTCTAATTCTAAGTTGTGTCCAGGATGGATGAGGCTTAACAAAGGTTTGAGAGACAACCAGGCAGGTGATTGGAGGCTCAGGGAGATTGATAAACAATGGGCAAGAAAAGTCTATTTTGACAAGAAAAAGTGTGTTCAGTTAAATGATGTAAAAGAGGGTGACTTTGTAAAAATTAAAGCACCTGTTGGTTGTCAGCCTTGGTCAAAGTATACGGGTGTTAGACAAGTTGTTAAGATTTTCAAGAATGCTGTGAAAACCGAAGATGGTAGAATATGGAATAAGAGTAGAGTTGTTGTGGTCAGTTCCACTGATGAGCCGGTTTTGGATTTTCAAACAAAATCGGAGTTGGATGGAAAGGATCACACCCGCTCTTATCAATCGAGTCAGAGAATACGAAGACAACCTCTGTATATGAAAGACTATGTTTGTTAAGTTTACTAGTTTCTCATTTTGGTTGTTTTTCTGTTTCTACATTTTTTTCCTCTTTGCTTGTTCTCTTGTTTTCTTCTTTTATCATTTTCCTTTGTTGTAAAGAGGGAAGGTGTGTGACATTGCACTTCACTCTGTGTTCCAAATGGAACTTCTCTAGCCATGACATCATTGTTGGTTGTAGAACCTAAATGAGAATAAGATTCTGTCACTGGCAGTTAGATGCGAGCAGTTGATGGCTGGGGTGAATAAATTGGACCTGTGTCTTACCTGAAGTGTTCCTGAGTCTTCTTTATGTGGAGAACACCACAGACAGCATATGCCAGGCCAACTTCTCACATAGTGCATCTGGCCATTTCAGTTTTGTGGATGCACACACCTTTCTCAATCTTGATTTGATTGTGCCATTCATTTGCTTAACAACTCCAGAAGCCTCTGGACGATAAGCACAGCGTAGTTTTTGTTCAATGTTAAATGCAGCACATATTAATCGAATTATTTCATTATTAAAATGAGGGCCTCTATCTGATTCCAAAGTGACCGGAAAACCAAATCGTGGCACTAACTCCCTCAACAACAATTTTGCAACTGTAAGACTGTTATTTCTTCTAGTAGGGTAGGCTTCCACCCATCTTGAAAAAAGGCATACTATGACAAGTACGTATTTCAATCCATTGCATGGAGGTAATTCAATGAAATCCAACTGCAATCTGGTGAAGGGTCCTTCTGCCTTTCCAATTTTTCCCCAGCTTACCACTGTCTTTCTACCTGGGTTCTGCTGTTGACAGGTTAAGCATCTTTGGCAAAGGCTCTCTGCGACTACCCTGAACCATGCCATTTTTGAAAGCAAACAATCTGGCATGACTGGTCTTCCATCTAGATACACCCATACCTCATCATGTGGTCTTTTGGTACAGGCTGCTTTTATCCAGATTTCTTTTTCCTTTTCCTCAACTTCTTCCTGCAATTGTCTAATCTCATCCCATGTTTCTGGTACTGAGAAGTACATAAGTTGGCATCTGGTCTCACCCGTTTCAATTTTTCTGTTTATGGCTACTGCATTTTTAGCACAGTATTTGGCCACTTGATCAGCATAATTATTGCCAGCAGTCACATAGTCATTTCCTGACTGATGTGCAGCGCATTTTACAACTGCTATCTCTTTTGGCAATTGTAATGCTTCCAACAAATCTTTTACATTTTTGCTGTTTCTGATAGGAGATCCTGAGGAAGTCAGAAATCCCCTTTGCATCCAAAGTTGGCCAAAGTCATGCACAATCCCGAAACCATATTGACTATCCGTAAATATGGTTACTCTCCAATTTTTCCCCTTTTTACATGCCATTGTTAAGGCAACCAATTCAGCTACTTGTGCAGACTTGACCCCAGGTAAACAGGATGCTTCAATTACCCCGAAATTTTGCAAACAGCATATGCAGCACTTAGACCTCCTTCTTGTGTCCTAAGGCAGGAACCGTCTACAAATAACTCATGATCAGCCTCTTTCAAAAGTGTTT
This sequence comes from Calotriton arnoldi, assembly GCA_963921515.1. NCBI lineage: Eukaryota > Metazoa > Chordata > Amphibia > Caudata > Salamandridae > Calotriton > Calotriton arnoldi. The sequence goes on from CAWUFW010007337.1 coordinate 787,694, forward strand.
CTCTTATGTCTGGGCGGGGCTTCGTGCATAACTCAGTCACATCTAAACAATCATGATCACTTTCATCTTTCACTTCCTCATCACAGGGGTCTGGTAATAGGGTGGCTGGGTTCAGGATCGTACACCTTATCACAGTCACGTTTTCAGCTCCCAAAATCACTCTTTCATACTTTGTCAAACGGCTAAGAGTGAGGTGCTGCGTTCTTGTTCTTGTCAAAAGAATCTCAACCGAGTGTGGAACGAATACCTTTACCGGATGTCCCATCACTATCGACTCACTTTGCTCCAGACTCATACAAGTAGCAGCTACTGCTTTTAAGCAGCCAGGCAATGCTGAAGCCACTGGATCCAATGTGGCTGAAAAATATGCCACTGGACGTCGACTCAATCCATGTCTCTGTGTTAAGACTGAAAGTGCACAATTTTCTCTTTCACAACAGAACAAAGCAAAATCTTTTGTATAATCAGGCATGCCCAAGGCAGGAGCCTCACAGAAACAATTTCGCAATTTCACAAATGCCTCTAGGCAGTCATCATTCCAATTAATCGGATCTTTTGCTTGTTTCCGAATCATCTGTATCAATGGTTTCGCTAACATAGAAAATCCATGAATCCATTGCCTACAGTATCCAACCACTTTGATTATTTTTATTCTTTCCGGTGCCACTTTTCTAACTCCTCTTTCTATTTTATGCCCTAAATATCTTACTTTTTGTCGACAGAATTGTAATTTTTCTGGAGACACCTTGTGTCCTCCTTCAGCCGAATGGTTCAGTAATGCAATTGTATCTGTGACACAATTTTCTCGCGTTTTTGATGCCACCAATAGGTCATCAATACTGAACCAGGCATAATCAACGATTCTAGCCACTTTTTCAAAATCTGATTAAAGATTGAAGGACTTTCTGTGTACCCCTGAGGAACACGACACCATGCGTAAATATGATCTTCAAACTTAAACGTAAAAAGATACTGGCTGTCTGGGTGCAAAGAAATAGAAAAGAACGCTTGGCATAAATCAATTACTGTAAACCATCCTGCATTCCACGGTATCTGATAAAGGATTACTGCTGGATTTGGCACAATTAGACAACAGGGAATTACAATTTTATTTATCTTCCGTAGGTCTTGCACTATTCTGTACTTTCCGCTAGGCTTTTTCAGTCCCATTATTGGCGAATTACAGGGACTACCCATCACCTCTTTTAAAATACCTTGTTTAACCATTCGTTCAATTTCTGGAGTAATTCCTGCTTTTACTTCTGGACTCATTTTGTACTGTCGGGTATTTGGATACACTGCATCTTCTTTCACTGTCACTTTAACTGGGTCTATATTCTTCATTAGCCCAATGTCTTTTCCTGTAAAATCCCACACTTCTGGATTGACTGTCGTTCTTAACTCTTCTGGCAATTCATTCTCGGTTATTAATGAAAACATTTCATCTACTTCTGTTCCCTGTTTGGCCATCATCATCTTATAGACAACATCCTCATCGGGGTTTGGAAAGCAACACCATCCGGTGTACAATAGATCGTGCAATTCATTTTGCACAAAAGATCTCTTCCCAACAGATTTACTGGACTGGAATCGCAAACTACAAATCGATGCATTTCTTTGAAGTTCCCAATGTGCACCTCCATTGGTTTTGTGATTGGGGTTCTAATCTGTTGGTTAGATACGCCTACAACTTGGATTGATTCTCCCGAGAGGGGTAGGTTTGGGATGTCTGCTGTTCTCACAGTAGACCTGGTAGCACCAGTATCCAATAGGAAAGTAATGTCTTTACCTTCTACTTTCCCGTCAACAAATGGACCTGACTGATCTACCAGCAAGGATGCGCCAAGCACGCACTCCTCTTCCTCCCCCTCAGGCACCGTCATTGTGCGGTATCCGAATGTTCTTCATCATTCTGTAAAACATATTGTGCAATTGTTCTATTATTCTTACCACTTTCTCCTTGAAATCCGGTGCTCGCACTGAAACTTTGATGGTTCACAAAATTTGGCATAGGAGCTAGTGGCACCTGATATTGTGGAGTGACTACCTGTTGCTGCTGATTCATAAGTACTTCATTCTGCATCTGTGGGATTAAATTTTGATTTGGCCCATTATTATTCTTATTATTCTGAGTACTCTTACACTCATTCTTCCAATGTCCAAGCTTTCCGCACGCATGACAAGGAAACTTCTTTTTCGCATCTTCTCTGTCCATTCGCCCCTTAAATTTATTACCATTCGCTCCTTGATTATTCTGACTCTGCTCTTTCCTTGATTATTATTTTGCTCATTTGCTTTCTCTTCTTGCTGCTCTGCCAATTTAACTTGAGCCCACATCATTTTCTCTTTTAGCTTCCTACGCCTGGCCTCAATGTCATCTCCGCAATATTTCGCATATTTTAAAATCTCAACCACTGTCCTACTTTGCCAACACAACATGTGCTGCTGTATCATCTGACTGATTTCTGGTTTCAAGCCATATACAAACCGATACACAAAATGTCCCATATCTTTGTCACCAATATTCTCAAAACCACTATACTGTTTAAACACCTGCAATAACCGTTCATAGTACGCGTGTACAGATTCATTTGGTTCCTGTGTTGTTCTATCTATTTTTACCCAATCTGTTTCTTTAGGAGGGATTTTCCCTTTCAAATACGTAATTACTTTGTGATACTTTTTCATCACCTCTTCCGAAGGTGCTCCTGTTTTTGCATCTCTCGGATACTCCTCATTAAGCCAATCAATTGTGATCTTACATTCTGTCCATAAATCAGCAGGTACCACTATGTCAAATAGACCATCCAGGTCTTTCAATAACACCTTTGAAACCTTCACAAACCTCTCTACCTGTTTGTACCACTCAACTGGTTTTTCTCTCAACTTTGGAAAATCATTTGTAAATGATAAAATATCTTGTCTACCCAAGGGATATGAACATATCCACCTCCAGGAACCTCTCTCATCGGACACAATTTTTCCACTTTTCCTGATTCTCTTACTGGAAATGCAGCTGCTGCCTCTCTCGCTTGCACTTCTTCTTTCTTTCTTATCCATCTAATTCTCCATTTATCAATGTCTCCCCACTTCCGCAAAATGTTCATTAATTCTTTTATCTGTAACCTCTTTCCCGAAGCATTCACACTTTCTAAATCTTTATTCGTAAAATCCACTCGATAAGGTTTTTGTAACAATTTTGATTTCCCTATGTCTATTCCAATCTCTGAAGCAACTTCAGTTAATCTCTCATGAAATAGTCTTGCTCTCCTAGTTATACTCTTACATAGAAACAATAATTCCTCATCATTGTAAACGTTTAATCTTTCTGTACCTACACATCCTGTCATCATGTCTTCCAATTCCACTTTCAACCTGCTGATATCTAAAATCTTCGGTATTGGGTTCTGATTATCTCTTTCCTGAGCCCACCTTTCTATTTCTTCAGAGGTGACTACTGTTGCGCCTGTAGTTCCAGCCGGAACCAAAGGTCTTCTTTCTCTCAAATTCATAGGCGCAACTCTCTGTGGAGTTTCCGTATGAGGTTCCACAATAGGGAGATCCATCAATGAAATAACTGACTCACTTTCACTAACCTGATCATCTGTGAATACTACCTCTTTTCTAGGATTATTTAATGGAACTGTCACGAGTTGTGGTTTCTGGCAAATCTTATTATCCCCATAAAATGGGATTACTGGACCAATGGTTACTGGTACTGTCAAAGCTTCGGTATTTAAATTCAATTGACTTATTCTTTGAACTAGTTCTTCCCTAGTTTTATTCAAAGCTTCTCTTTCATTATCTTGCAACGCTCTGTTATAAGATGTCTCATGTAAAATCTGTGGAGTTAATGGTATTCCCATTACTGGCGCACTTGGGACAACCGTACCAGCTGCTTCTTGATACGGTGGTGGATTTTTAATTAAAATATCTTCTAACAACTCATCATCTGATTCACCATATCCTGTCGAATTCATATGTTTCGTTTTCTCCTTACACTTTCCTCCAGATTGTTCCTCAGCCATCAACACTGGATATAATCCTTCTGATACCATAGCTCTCCTCCACTGTTTCATCTGCCCTTCTCGTGACTCATGCAAGTGCCTCGGAAAGAATCCTCTATATCTTCCACCTCTGCATTTCTCCCGTTCATATGACTCAGTCTCCCATTTTTCCAAAGCCTCATATTGAGTTAACCTAGGACTAGGTTCTAAATCATTCATTTTCAATCTCAAATTCTGAAGAATCCTCCCATTAAACATACCATCCTTAGGAAATGCTAACACACCATCATCCTTCGTGTACTCTATCCAGTTTTCCAACCACACGCAGGTATGATATCCTCTTTCCATCATCATAAAAGATGCTGGTGTCTTCAGTGGCGGAATAGGAATTCCCTCTCTAGTCAACACAGGCTTATCCTTTACAAAGAAATTCTTTATTTTCCTAAAAATTGACATCTTTCTTTTCTCTCCATACATCTTCGAAGAACGGTGTAGGAAATTGTATTCCACAAACCCTTGAAATCTTTTACCTGTTTGTCTTGCCCTGACAGTCAAATTAAAATCCCGCATACAATCCTTTTCTCCACCAATCCTAGCGCGGCTTCTAACTAAGTGTCCAATCAAATCAGGCTCACACTCGTACTCTGACCAACGTCAGCGTGGCCTTTTCCTGACGTCAGTTCTGCTCCTCACTATTGACCCCTCCTTTACAATGCTGCTCTTGTCACCCGCCTGCTGTTTCTACCAATCCCAGCGCCGCTCACTGTGACGTCAGTACTACTCCGGCGGCTTCTTACCCCTCCTTTACAAGGCTCCTCCTGTCACACACACCTACTGCTTCTACCAATCCCAGCGTGGCTCTCTGTGACGTCAGTACCACTCCGGCAACTGACCCTCCCTTTACAAGGTAATGTGAAACTTTATTTCTCAAAATTCTCTTTTAACTTCTTTGTTAATAACGACGTAAAAACATTCGCTACTCTGTCTGTTCCACTAAATCAAAAGATAGTTTATTTCGTTTCACTGCGAGTAAAACCTTCCGCTTACTCTTCACCTAAGCTCCAGAGAACCTGCTACTCTTCCGGTGTCACCCGTTAGGGAAATTTGAGACCAAAGTTTCACCAGCGAACTCCTTTTGCTGTCAATCTAGCTTGGAAGAACCTGCTCCTCCTTCATGGTTACCCTTTCTAGATGATATAACGCCTAAAGTTTCACTAGCGAACTCTTTGCTATCAATCACTCTCACTTTTATACAGAAAACAGTCCCTACTTTAACACTGCCAGGCCTACCTAGCTTCTCAGTGTTATACCAACAGACGAGTAACCTCACTGCAGTGTGGTTTCTATCGCCACCTGCTATTCATTCCCCGGGAATTTTCCAGACGACATAAAAACAGGACACTAACTCTTTTGTTAAAACATAAATCAAAAATCAATAATCTATACTCATCACCAACCTAGTCACTAACAACCATAGCTCTGCTACCAGAAAACTGATCCAGCGGCGTACTAGCAACAGATACTCCACTACCATATACTCACCTGGGCCCATACAACTCACTTCCGCTAACACTAAGTAGACCGCTGGAACTTTTAGTGTTTTAAAATGATCCTCATACCTCAAGATCTAGTTGTTTCTTCTCTAACTAAACCTTCACTGATCAAATAGTTCTTTCCTCTGGTCAATGGACCAGTTAGGTGGAACTAGTTGATGGTGATAATTAACATGACTTATAATACATTTCTTGATCAAAAATAAAATAATCACAGACTCAATACGTTTTTTAAAATCTTTATCTAAATTAGTGGGTTGTGAACCATCTCAAAGCATTTCAGTACAAACACCCTCATTCACGAGAGTGCCAATTCAATAAAATTTCAATAGCTATAATATTTCGGATCCACACAACAACTATACTCAGAGAGAAAAGGATAGAGAGAGAAGAGCATTTATTAAGACGATGAATTTCATAGTTACCAAAGTATGGTGTGAAGACCAACCCCCTGGCCAAAGGGCTGGTAAGGGTCCCCAGGACAGATCAGAAGACAAAGACTTCAGGACAGGAATCAGGACAGGGTACTTCACCTCTCTAGATACCGACGACTACGTCGCACCCCTCTCTGACACTCTCTTCCTCCTCGTGGTTCTTCCGCGATCTTCTTTCTAACCCACCCAAATGAAGTAGATGGTTCTGCATTCAATTTTTCTTCAGCGTCTCACAGCATCAGCACCACCCCCCAGCACCAACAGCATCCCGAGCTCTGTATCATCCGCATACCCCGGAACTCTCACTCAACTAACTAAACTACCTCAATTATACCTTTCCATAACCATGTACCACCCATTAATGTTTCAATTTGACCAAATACTAACTTCTGATTGGACAGGCGAGGGGGGGATGATCATCACACCATGCTTATACTTCATTTATTTCTTTAAACCATTGTTTCCAAACTCCTGCCTTCAAACTTTTATTCAGCCCTTCCTTTCCCATACATCTTTAAACTTTATTAATACAAATGTAACGATCTTTTTGAATACAGTTCCTTCATATGAACTCTTCACCCTCATGTTCCCAGGGCACATCTTCGCCAACCTTGGACGCGTGACAAGTCCTTAGTCATCCTTTCATACTTCATAGCCAGAGCGCATGCATTGCGCATCGTCAGTCTGCTCGACTCAGACAACTTTAACAGGCCCAAATACGCACTAATAATAAAGTCAAAAGGAGAAATGTTATTCTCAATAATAAATGATTTCACTGTATACCACCAACCTCTACTCTAGCCCATACCATTTATTATTTCCCTTTCTGCATTTGCATTAGTGTAAACTCATTTTCTAATTTCAGCAAGCAGGTGCCATGCATGTGAGCTTTTAAGCGGCCATTTTATAGATATTTGCGCACGCGCCAGAATTTTCCTCCAAGCGTTATTTCGTCATACTACGTAGATGTAGTAGACGCATGCGCAGTAAAGATTCCGTGTTAGAATGCATCCTAGTCCATCGTTCATGTTATTGCAGTTAGTAAACACATAGGCAAGCTTCATCTTATCCCGCGTGTAAAGGAAATGGGTATATTAATCACAAAACACGTTGTTAGTAATTCACTAGTAAGTTAAAACAAGAGGATTGCTTCCGAGCAAGTCTCATGTCCGAGTCCTTGCTCCATCAGTGCGAGTTGGGACGGTGCATCGTGGACATCACGAGCGGTGTCCTCGGCTCCGGTGCAGGCAGCAGCCTCGGTGATGGCTTCGGAGTCGATGTGTCATGAAGTCAGCAGGCTTCGGGCCTCCGGTGCAAGTCGGGGCGGTGTGTCGTGCTCTTCACGAGCAGTGCCCACGGCTTCGGTGCAGGTTATGGCGTCGCTCGCCGGCATCGGTGGTGCAATTTCCTTCTGTGGCAGCTGAAACAGCAGCTCCAGATGCAGAGAGACAGAAGAAATGAAGTTTTTGTGTCCTTGAGACTTCAGAACAGGAGGCAAGCTCAATTTCAAGCCCTAGGAGATCTTTTCCTCAAGCAGGTGACAAAGCAAACAGCAAAGCCCTTTTCTCCTTTCCTTGGCAGCAAGTAGCCACCACATGCCTACCCCAGACAGCAAACAGCACAGGGGCAGTATTCCTCCACAACTTCTCCGGCTCTTCTCCTTGGCAAAGGTTCCTCTTGATTCCCAGAAGTGATCTAAAAGTCTGGGATCTGGGCCCCTCTTTTTATACACAAAAATCTTTTGTTCTCTGAAGTCAGAGAGTGTCTGTACCCAGCCAAAACCAGTTCTGTCCTCACTGGTGCAGCTTCCTGGCAGGAGGTGGAGACAACATTGTTGAAGGTAGACCAGGCTCATTCAGGTGAAAGGAAATCTCCTCCCCCTACTCTAAATGCAGCCCAGGTCCATTCAGCCCAGCCCTGTCTCATTAGGCTCTCTGGAGCCACTGCCCCTCTCCAGCCCCTGTCATCCAAAAGCCAGACATGCAATACACAAACCTAGCAGAGGCACCTGGATGGGTAAGCAAGAAAATACCTACTTTCTAAAAGTGGTATTTTCAAACACAGAATGTGAAAATCACCCTCACTAAAAGATGCATTTTAACATTCTGAGTTCAGGCATACTAAACTTTATGTTCCTACCTGGTTCCCAGGGGCAGTTATGTTTATAAGATGTTATAAACAAACTCCTCATTCTGCCCTATGGGAACAGGTAGCCTTGCAATAGTGAAAAACTAAATTGGCAGGAATTCACTATCAGGTCATGCGACACACACCAGGGCATGTCCTACCTTTCACATACAATGCACCCAGCCCACAGGGGTACCTTGGGCCTACCTTAGGGGTGACTAACATGTAGAAAAGGGAAGGTTTAGTGACTGGCAAGTGTGTGCACTTGCCAAGTCGACATGGCAGTCCCAGGCTGCACACAGGCTCTGCAATGGCAGGCCAGAGTTACATTTTACAGGCTGCTTCTGTGGGTGGCACAATCAGTGCTGCAGCCCACTAACAGCATTTGATTTACCGGCCCAGGGCACACACAGTGCACTGTACTAGGGACTGACTAGTAAATCAAATATGCCAATCATGGAAACACCAATTCATAGCAACAATTTACAGGGAGAGCATATGCACTTTAGCACTGATCAGCAGTGGTAAAGTGCTCAGAGTCATAAAACCACCAACAACAGGGCAGAAAAAATACAGGAGGAAGGCAAAAAGTTCTGGGATGACCCTGCAATGAGGGCCAAGTCCAACACAACCCCCTTCCAGCCTGCAGCCAGGGTAGACTAATCAATACCTTGATAGGCTTCCCTGCTTGGGGGCGATAGAACATGGACCCTGGCCTGCAACTGCTGGGGCATGTTTCAGTTCTACACCAATCTGAACCCATTTGGATCCCTCTGTCCATACTCTCAGGGCCCACCAAGCTAACCTATGGGGAACCCTTCTCCTCACCTGTGAACGCCATCTGTGCAGCACCTAACCTTAGCTTGCTCACAGGTGTGTCCCAACAGACAGACAGTACCCACATGGCCAACACAGTGGTGTGGCCCAGTCCTCCCCCGAGGTGTGACTCCTGTCCCCCTCCCAGGGGCAACTCTGTCCAGCAGGACAGCAAGCCACAGTGGCCACTGACAGCTGTCAGTGATGAGAGACAGGCCCCAGGCCTTTCATGGTTCTCCAACCTCTGTGGCGTCAGAGAGTGGAGGGCAGTAGCCCCCGGTGCCGAGCATCCTTTGTCTACTCTCCCTTCTGTCAAGTCAGGGATGACATCCTGACTCTGACCCTCCAGCCTAGGGTCTGTACCCTGAGACTGGGAAGGGTACTGGGGTGGGCTCTCCCATACCCAGTCCTCCTCCCAGGGGCTCTGTACCCTCCCACCTGGAGTGGTACCCCCTTCCAGAATTGTCAGGGCACCTGTGGCAGGTGTCCTGCACAATTCGGCCACCAGTTCAGAGGTTCTATCCTGCAACTGGGATCCCAGCCTAGGGTCTGTCCCCTATGACTGGGCAAGGGTCAGGGGTGAGGCTTCCCTCTCCCTGCCCCCCCTACTGGGGCCCTGCACCCTGCCACCTGGAGCAGTGCCCCCAGAAGACAAACCGGTAGGGGCACTGTTAGCAGTTGCCCCTTCCTCCAGGTCAGGGGGGACACCCTGAACGTGGCCCTCCAACTCAGGTTCTGTACCCTTAGGCTGGACCTGTGCCTGGCAACCCCGAACTTCTGGGGGAGTACATCAACCCTCCCAAGGGAAACACACTCCTCTGGAGTTGTGTAAGAGTCTGCCTGGCGTATGTCTCCAGCCTCCTGTCCACCTGACAGAGCATGAAGACCCCCCAGGCCAGAAGTGGCCTCACCAGGGTCAGTCCTGGGGTGCTCTGACTCCAGAGCTAGCAACCCCTGACCCACTGGTCCTCCCACCTGGTCCTCCCACTGGGGATGGCACCCCCCTCTCACCCCTCTCTCTGGTGTCATGCCCGCTCCCCACTGGAGAGGTGCTGCCAGATACCAGAGCTGGTGGATTGCTAGTTACAGCAGTCTCCCCCAGCTCTACTGACACCTTGGGATCCCCCTCAGGCGATGGCCTCCCTGTACAGCCTAGGCTCCCCACCTGATGTTCCCTTATGGAACCCTCCAGGCCCTGTGACTGGGTTACGGGCACCTTGGGACGCATCCCCTTCTCACTCCTTCTCCGCGGAGACAGGACGTGAGTCCCTAACCCCTCCCACTACACCGGGACCTATCTGGGCTACTAAGAACCTTTCCCACCACCCTCAGTTGGGACATACCAGAGCCACTTCCATCAGGATCACCCCCAGATGCTTTTTCAGACCCTCTAGAATCCACCCAAAGGTCTGCCTCCAGTGTGAGCTCCCTGGGGTCAGAGAACTCACACTCCACCAGGTGTTGGCATAGCTCTGGAAAACAGGGACTTAAAATATGCTCTCCACCAAATGAATCATACCGCCCCACATAGGTGTTAACCAAGCTATCCTTTGCCTTACCGTCCAGTGCCTCGCACACATACCCCACACCACTCTCCTCAGATTGGCAAGACAGTGTCTGACTATCTCTGTCACTCAAACCACACTCTTCTGGGCGGTCTCCACACTCACACACCAGGACTTCTACCATGGGGGAACCCCTCTCCCTGCACCTCTCATCTAGAGTCAGTAGATTGTCCCTCCCACCACTAGGGCTATGAATCCCTGTGCCAGTTCCCCAATCCACCTCAGGGACACTGCGCACCACTGGAGCTACCTCATATCCTTGAACCCCCTAGAGTATGTTAACCCCCTCCTTTAAGTCAGGCACCACATCTCTGGGTGTGTGTACTGCTTCGTCAGCACTAGATAACACCATTTTGCTGCCACCATCTGAGCTGGACTCCACCTCCAACCCAGCCAAGCTCACTTCCTGAGCTACACACATTTCCTTTTCTTGGGTTAAGGCCCTCTTGGCCTCAGCCCTGTTGAGATCCTCATCAAGCTCTCTCAGCCTCTGCTCACAAGCTAGAAGCCAGCCATCTTTTTCGGTTTCTTCCTCACTTTCAGAGAATTCCTCCTCCTCAGACTCAACTGGTAGTGTGGGCCCCCAGCGGGGTAACTCATAATGAAATAGGGATGCCTCTAGATCCTCCCTGGACCTTCTCTTCACAGGCTGCCCCCTTTCCTTGCAGAACACACGTAGCTCCTTCATTGTGTAGATGAACATGTGCCAGAAGTCAAGTTCCATTTTGCAACAACTAACCAGAGTCCTAGTATCAAAAAATACTTCCGGGAGGACACCAGAAAACAGAAAAAGTAGTATGTGGTCACGTAATCGTCTGCACTATACTAGTAGTACACCAATCACTGTATGTAAGACACAAATGCAAGTCCAGATCCTCACCGCTGACCACCAATGTTAGAAATGGGGGTCTTTAGTTGGCAGAGGTAGGGACCTTTGTCCAAATAGGGGCCCTTGCTTCTAGTCAGGGGAAGAAGGATACACTTCTAAAATAACCCCTGCTCACCCCCTTGGTCGCTTGGCACGAGCAGACAGGCTTATCTCAGAGGCAGTGTGTAAAGCATTTGTGAACACATACAGTAATACAGTGAAAACACTACAAATGGACACCACACCAGTTTAGAAAAATAAGTAATCTTTATCTAAACCAAAACAAGACCAAACGACAAAAATCCCCAATACAGTTATCAAGATATCCTCATAAATAGGTTATTCACTCAACTAAAGTTTGTAGCAACAAATAACTCCACCTGGAGTTATTACGACGTCGTGACAGATGAAAATCCCAAAGTACGGCGCCGACTGCAAGGTGCGCGGTGTCGGGCATGGAGTCAAGCAGACCCACAAAGAACAGTACCTTGGAATTGATAAAAGCAAAGTCGGTGTATGGCGTCGGGGAGGTAATGCTTCATTGGCGCCAGGCAGCGTCTATTCCTTACGACTACAGGGGAGGTGAAGCCTCGGTTCCTTACTGCGGTGCAGGGGAGTTGTGGCGTCAGTTCCTTACTGTGTCGGGGCGGTGTCGTCACGATGGCGGCGAGGCGGTGGTTCCTTACGACGGTGCTATGTCTATGAATTCAGGAGTCACCCACGTCGAGGATCGGCTCTGCGTTGATGAAGCACCGGCATCGGTGAGGTCAGGGCTGCGGTGCGAGTTGGGACGGAAGAAGGGCCATGTCCAACACACCTCATGTGAAAATGACTACCATATTTTTTCTTGATACTGAGTTACACCACACATTTCCATGTTGCTGCAGTCCATACTAAATCTGATTCTTAAAATCAATAGTCTACATGTTTTTTTCATGTGAGATTATTATGGTCACCAAACGTAAAACAAAGAGAACTTTTATCAGATAAAATTCCAGGTGCATGTAACAACATCTGGCCGATTTAAAACGACCCACAAGTAACTCAAACTCTGAGCCCTCGTGGCAAATCTGGAAACCTTTGTGCGTGATAAACACTATAGTTGAACAGTGGATATCATTAAAATGACCTACTCTTCTTATACTAAGGACATACTCTCAACTGAACTGATACACTATGCTCTGTCTTGTGAGTCGCAAAGAACAAAAAGATCCCTTATGTTAATAAGTACTATTTCAGCTTTCCATCAACAGAAATGGTAGTTGCACAACATCCTCTATTAACTTGGAAGATAATGATCTATTCCTAAGATATAACAACTTCTGTATCTTCGCCACATTGTCTGATATCTTGAAGGCACAGCTATTTCTCAAGGCAAAGGATATTAAAACTGATACCATGATTACGATCTCTACTCATTATGACACCATAAGGTCACTCTCCTCCACCTTCATTCTCTCATCATCAGCCACATACCATTTGCTAACCAGACTGCACAATGAAAGAAAAATTCAAGGCAGTATGTACCATGACCTAGACAAAATTGACTTCTGTGCCTATTCAGACTGATATACTGTCAAGGGTCAAGCCCAGAGCATTCTCCATAAAGTCCACCACCCATATGTTACAACTTACTTTGTAATCCAACCTCACTTCCAGCCCAAGTGCACTAAATTAAAAACACACAAACTGATTCTCCACAGAAGGAGAGGACACAGAAGAGCCAGTCATGGCTTTATTTGTAAAGGAATACGGGGCTAATGTACAAACCCAGTGCATCATTTTCCTTGACGTTTCAGCAGCGCACAGTGCAGACCTGTGCAGACCCGTATCTACGAGGCCACGGAGAGCCACCCTGCATGGCTTTTCATGGTCTCATAGAAATGGTGTAAGGCTACGCAGTGCAAGTTGCTGCATTGCCTCGGGGAGGTGTGCCGTGGGCATTGCGGTAGGAGTTCCCACTCAACACCCATGGTTTTTTACACTGATGCAGCGTGAAAGCTGATTATTCTTTACATGTCATATAAACTGATTTTGACACTGAAACTCTAACGTGCACTTTGCACGCGTTTAGAAAAACACTGAAACTGAGAAAAGTTGAAGTACCAGCACTGTAAAAATGTGCTTGAATATGTAGAAATAGCAGGTTTAATAAAATAATGAATTTAACATGATTATTAACTGCATAATTTCTATTAACAAAGTTATGAAAATTAATAATGAAACTTAGCATCTCTATTGCTCTCCTTGTAAAGCACCATAACAAAATAGAAATTTGTGAAAATTATATATGCAATGTGCTACATGATTGAAACTTTCAGTATAAGTAATTAACATTATTAGGATCTTATATTTCTATAAACTATTTTTTTTTTTTTTTTGATAATCAACTTTATTGATTTTTAACGCACAATAAAAACCCAAAGCCTTGGTTTTACATTTTAAGTAGTAGGAAGATACAGTTTGGAGCGACAAGAGAGACAGAGAGCCACTAGGTGATGAAAGTTCAGCTTCGGCCTATACAAACATAAAACATTTATGATGTCAATCCCCTTCAACCCCGCAATCGGATTATAGGTTGAACCATTTGCCCCATATTTTGTCAAAGAGACCAGGACACCCCCGGGCCTCAAAGAGGGGTTCCTCCTGAGCACCGCACCAGTCCACTCCTCGTCTCCACCTCTGGATAGAAGGAGGTTTTTTTTGCGACCATAGCACTGCTATATCCCGCTTCGCGACCGCTAGGGCCGGGCCTAAGAAGCGCTTGTCCGCCCGTGATCCGTCCAGGCCATCGAATACCCCTAAAAGCAAACGTGTCGGGTCGTGGGGAACCGTCCAACCCAAGGTCTGTGTCAGTTCGCGCTCCACTCCTGTCCAAAACCGCGCTAAAGCAGGACACTGCCAGACCATGTGGAAGAAGTCTGCTGGGGAATGGTCGCAGCGTGTACAGGCTGGGGTGGGTCTCATATGGGCGCTGTACATGCGTGCCGGGGTCAGGTATGCCGTGTGTAAGTAGTAGAATTGGATAAGGCGCAACTTGAAGAGGTTGTCAGGGTCTTAGGGGCCATAAGGGCGTCCCTCCAGTCCGCGTCATCCAGGGGGCCCACCCAGCCCTCCCACCTAGTCCGTAACGGGTCCAGGGACGTGGGGCCATTGTTTACTAAGGCACGTTAGATCCGGGATACCCCTCCGCTACTCAGATTCCCCATCAGTACCTGGGCCTCTAGGGGGCTGAATTCAGGGAAGATGGTGGGGGAGGGTATGTGGGTGTGGAGGGTGTGGCATAATTGTAAATATTGGTAAAATTGAGAAGAGTGAAGAGAATACTGGCGTTGCAAGTCTGCGAAAGATCTGATGTGATCCCCTACCCAGATATCCCCCAGCAATGAAATCCCAATAAGGTCCCATCGGCGAAAACCTTGGAGATCAGATACTTCCCTCAGCCAGGTCCCATGCCATAGAGGCGTCTGCCTGGTGAGTTTCTGGTTCCAATTGACATATCAAAGGGCCGTTCGCCATGCCAGAAGGACCGCCCGGGTGATGGGGGGGAGAGCGCAAGGGACCGGTCCACCATAGAGGTGTGTCATGATCTGGGGAAGATCCGTGGTTGTGGTTTACAGCCGGTATGCAGGGTCGGTCCAGCCGCCCGTAAACCAGTCGTGGATCACAATGAGCTTCGTGGCCAGGTAATAGAGGTGGAGATTAGTCACCCCCATGCCTCCATCATAGGGAGGGATGCGGCAGCGTGCCAGGTAGACCCTCGTTCTCTGCCCTCCCCACAGGAAACGATTGAGGAGCCCGTCTATTTCCTTGAACCAGCTACCGGGGAGGGGGGTGGTAATGTTTTGCAAAATGTAGAGGAAGCGGGGTAGGATCATCATTTTAAAAAGGGCGCTCCGACCGAGGGGATTGAGGGGAAGGGCTTGCCATTTCTTCAGATCCGTTTTAGTTTTAGTCATTAATGGCGTAATGTTTAGGGCCTATTCAAGCTCAGGAAGGAGAGCGACCCAAATCCCCAAGTATTTGAAGGATTGTCTCCGGAGAGGGATAGACTCCTGCCAGTCAAAACAGGCCCGTGATGGATGTAAGGGGACCAGTGTAGACTTCGCCGGATTGAGCCTGAGGCCAGAGATCCGGCCGAAGGCTGCGAGGGCGTCTAGACAACGCGGCCCAGAGCCCTCGGGGTCCGCCAGGTAGAGGAGGACATCGTCAGCATAGAGGGCGATTTTGTCACATAGATGTGAGCCCCAGGTCCAACCTCGGATGAGGGGATCCTGCCGGATCAGGGAGGCCAGGGGTTCCCATCGCCAAGGCGAATAAGAGAGGTGAGAGTGGGCAGCCCTGGCGGGTGCCTCTCTGAATGGGAAATGCGTCTGAGAGCACACCATTAATAAGGACCCTCGCCTTGGGGCCGCATAGAGGACCCGGATAAGGCGCCGGAAGGAAGACCGAAACCCATCTCCTCCAGTACCTCCCCAAGGTAGCCCCAGTCCACTGTGTCAAACGCCTTCTCAAAATCTATAAAGAGCAAGGCCAGATATGGGGTGAGTTGTTGGCGGTGTGCAAGGGCCAGATGGAGTCGGCGAATGCAGTGGCGGGTACTGCGGCCTGGCATGAATCCGCATTGGTCCGGGTGGACCAGTGTCTGTAGATGGGGGCGGAGACGTTGGGCTATCACAGTGGCAAAAATCTTCACCTCCGTATTAATGAGGGAGATAGGTCGGTACTCTGCACACTCAAGGGAAGGTGGTTGTGTTTTCGGAATGACCACAATGGTTGCCAGGTCGGTCTCAGACGGGAAAGATCCCCGGTCAATCACTTATTCGAACAGGTTTAGCAGATGGGGGACCAAGGTGTCCCGGCAGGCCGCATAGTATTCCTGGGGGTATCCATCAGGACCGGGCGTCTTGCCTGGGTGTAGTGCCGAGATTGCCCCATGGATTTCTTCCGGGGTGAAGGGAAGATTCAGGGAGTCCGAGTCGGTTTGGGAGAGACGGGGTAGATGAGTCCCGGTGGTAGCCAACAGTGACGTCAAATTGGATTCAGGGGGTCGAGCCTCTTAGAGGGTCGCGTAGTATGTAGCAAACATTTGAGCAATGGCTCGGGACAGAGTATGGTGGGACCCGTCGCCATCCCGAATTTCGGGAATGATGCGATTGGCTTTAGGGTAGGACACCAGGTTATGGAGCAATTTGCCATTTTTGTCCCCCCATCCGTATATGCGCGCCACTGAGGAGCGCCAGAGTAGTTTAGCAGAGTCTAGGGATAATTGACAGATCTCTTCTCGGAGGAGTGTCAGCCGGCGATCGGAATTGGTGCCAGCAGGGACATCTAGGTCACCCTCCAGTTGTGATGCCTGGGCCTCAAGGCTTATCAATCGAGCGGATTGCGCCGATCGTTTCGTGTAGACAAGACCCCTGGCCACCCCCCGTATCACCGCCTTGCCGGCCTCCCATAGAGTCCCGGGTGAGGATACCGAACCCGTGTTAAGTGAGAAGTACGTCTCTAGTTCCCTTCGGAGAGACTTCACGAGGTCTGCGTCTTGCAGGAACCAGGCATTCATACGCCACACCGGGCGCACATCCCTTGAGGAGTGACCAAGACGAAGGGACACGGGGGAGTGATCGGAGATACCCCTGGGGAGGATATTAGCCTCAGAGACCCATTGACAATCCACAGCGGGCAGCAAGAACAGGTCAATACGGGAGTGGGTATGATGCGCCGCTGAGGTGTGAGTGTACTGCTTCCTGCGCGGGTTCCACACCATCCATGCGTCACAGAGACCCAGGGCAGAGGACCAATCTGACAAACGCTTCACCGAGGCCAAGCGGGACGCCGATGGGGTCCCCGTCGTGTCATGGGAAGGTTGCAGGGTAGCGTTAAAGTCGCCCCCCACCACCGTCAGGCCCGGCGGGAAGGAGGAAAACAGTGGTGTGAGGCTTGTGAAGGTCGAGGCCGAGGTGGCAGGAGGAATGTATACATTCAGGAGGTTGAGGGGTTGGCCTTCGATCGCTCCCATCAGGGCCACATAGCGGCCTAGTGCATCATGATCGGCTTGGGTCAGGGTAAAGGGAAGTCCCTACGCATTAATATGGCGACTCCTCGGGATCCCCTCGCAAAACCAGCGTGCCAGACCCTGTCAAACCCGTAGCGGGTCAGGAAATTACATTGGGAGCCTAAGAGGTGTGTCTCTTGGAGGAACAGGATGTCTGGTGCATGACGATGTGCGCAGCGGAGAACAGCAGTGCGTTTTATTCGGTCTAGTAAGCCGTTGACGTTCCACGATATAATGTGTAGGGGGCTATGCATTGTGGAGATCATTACATTGGGTCGCGTGTGTAGGGGCAGTTGGAAATGCAGTCATGCCCAGGCTTCAGGAAGGGAGCGTGTCTTGGCCACTAGCTGTCAGCGCGAGAGCGCGTGTCCAAATGGGTCTCGTGTCGCTTCCAAGAGCAGAGAAGTGTGCAAGGCTTACATGTAAACCAATAAAAACCCCAGTGGCTCGTGGGCAGCCGGCAACAGTTAACAGTGGTAGGCAACGGCCCACCCCCCTCCCGCACCCCCAACACCCCCCGCCCTACACTTCTGCAATTGAAGCATCTGTCGCCCTATCAAACAGTTCAACTCAGAACAGAAAAATCCTCACTGAGGCGAACACTAATCTAAAACAATTAGTTGAGCATGAGCGTGGCGGAAGTAGACCCCCTCCTTGCATTCGGATAGAAGTCCGGTGAATAATAGAAAGACATTGTGGTAAAGTCATGTAGTCTGAGCTGCGACTTAGAGAGGAGTATGTAGCAAGTTTAGGACCAATAGTGACGATATGCGATGGGTTGCCGCCCCTCGAGGCAGCGTGAGCAGCTGGGCCAAAGAGATGGGTTCGACCATATGGGAGCAGATTGAGCTGCCGGACTGAGTTCTTCCTCAGGGATCCGCCGCGGTTTCGGATTGTCGGAGTATGGGACTCCCGGACAAATCAGAGTCCGATTTAGTGTGGCGGGTGATATCAGCGGGCCGTGGGACGCCACTCCAGTCACCCAGGGAGGCAGGCGGGCTGGGGAGACAGATCCACGGGCCGAACCCGGAGAAGGCTGGTGCCGGGATGTCTCATCCGTCGAGTGGGACGCCACCCCTCGGCGTGTGTTACCCCTACGGGACCTGTTTCGATGCCTCCGGGAGCCAGAGGGGGATCGCCTTGGCCGTGGGGGGGCCTCCTGGGTGGGGGAGGAAGTTGGTTGGTGCCTCAGGGGCCGTTCTTCCGTGAGCCAGGTCCATGCCGTTTGTGGAGTGTCAAAGAAAAGAGTTTTGTTCTGGAAAATGATCTTGAGCCTGGCAGGGAAGAGGAGACCATAGCGAAGGCCCATAGTGCGGAGTTTTTGTTTAACCTCATCATAGGTGCGGCGTTGGGCCTGGACCTCCCGGGTGTAGTCCGGAAACACCATGATCCGGGCGTTTTGAAATTGGAGGGGGCCCTGGGTCCTGGCCGCCCCAAGAATAGCATCCCTGTCGCGGAAGTTAAGGATCCTGAGAATAATGGGCCAGGCCGGGGCTCCGGGTGGGGGCCTGGGGGCCAGAGAACGGTGGGCCCGCTCCACAACGAACCATGGTGATAAGGCATCTTTGGGCATCCATGATCGCACCCAGTCCTCCACAAACACATCGGTGCGCCCCTGTTCCACTCCCTCCGGGAACCCCAGGAGGCGCAGGTTGTTCCTCCTCGATCTGTTTTCGGCGTCTTCGGCCCTTTTGTGGAGCTCTAGGGTTTGGGTCTGAAGGCGGGCTACTTGGGTCTTGAGCTGGCCGATGTCATCTTCCGTCGTGGAGATGCGAGATTCCGCCTCTGCGATACGGGCCGTGGCGTTGCGCAGGTCTTGGCGTATGAGGGCCACATCGACCCTCACTTCACCGATCTTGTTTTCGACAGCGAGTTGGGAGGCACTGATCGCCTGGAGGATGGTGGAGAGATCCCCCTTGGGGGTGCTGGGGGCGTCCAGCGGGCCGGGTCCGGGATCTCGGTCCAGTGTGGTAAATTGGTCTATTTTGGTTTGGGTCACTGGACCGGGGGTCTGTGGGGGCGGGTCCTACCCATTGTCGCCAGGGAGGGGGGTGGCCGGGTTGGCACCAGCAGGGGGGGACGAAAGATCCTCGAGAAAGCGAAGGGCAATCCCGGCACCCAGGCCGTCAATACTCAGGTCCGGGGCCGTGAGCGTCTTGGAGGCCCCCGGGGCGGTAGAGCCACCCAGACCGTCAATGCTCAGGTCCGGGGGCCCGTGTCTACCCCCAGTGCCCCAGGAGCGACAGGACCCGGCGTCTCCCAGTTCACCCCAGATCCGGGAGGGGATAGTTCCACAGTGTCAATAGCAAGATATGCCGCTGGGCACCCACAGCCCCAGGATCCGGTAGCAAGAAGGACGCTGTCTGGTAAAAGGGCGGAGGTGGACAGGGGGAGGTAGCAGGGGTCAGGGACCGCAGTAGTAGATAGAAGGGATGCTCTTAGACCCAGTTGGAGAGCGGCTGCCTAAGGAGAGGGGGAGGCCCCGAAGGTCCGCGACGCGAGCCTCTACGGCGCCACCCGGTGTGGCGGCCGATCGCCGTCCGGCGTCTACCCAGAGAACCGTTGTTTGTAGTGGGGAGATCGATCCGGAGGGCTGGGGATCCCACAATGGCACGGCCTCGAGGGGTTGCCACTTCGCCCCGTGTCTCCCGGCACCAGGAGCAAGGGGGTCGCACAGGGAGGTCAGCCGGTCTGCTAGATGTGTTGTAGGGGAGTGTGAGGGTCCGCTGCGTCCAGCCCAATCCCGCTTAGACACCTACGGGGGGAGGGCGCGGGGGGACCAACAAGAAGGGAGGAGGGGGAGCACCCCGACCCTGCCACCCGATATGGCAGCCGAGCCCCACTCCCAGGCCCCGCTCACCGGTTATCCGGAATCACAGCAGTCCGATCAGGGCCCGCCGCCGCCACCCGACCTGGCGGCCGATGCAGCAGGTCCTCAGGGTCCGGGGCCGCTTCGCAACAGCCGGGGAGACGTCTCAGGTCTCAGGCCTCCCAGGACACCCCGCCGCGAGCACCGCAGGCCGCCACCAAGAGTCAGGTTTCAAGGCCCTCGCTCTGTCCCCAAGTCTCGCTGCCGCAATCAGGGGAGCAATGTCAGTCCCCAGGTCTCCCAGGGCCCCAGGGAGTCACTCCACACGGCCTCCGGCGCGGTCGGGGCTCGGTCGCCGCCGCCCGGATCGATGGGCGAAGGCAGCAGGTCCCTCAGCTCCAAAACACACCACTGCAGCCGGGGGGGGGGAGCAGGCACGGGTCTCCCAGGGGGCCTCAGAAGTTACTTGGCGGGGCTATCGGCTTGGTCGGGGCCTGCTTGCCGCCACCCAATCCGGCGGCCGAGGGCAGCAGGCCCCGTGATGTCAGGGTCGCACCACCGCCAGCCGGGGAGCAGCCACAGGCCTCCCAGGAGCCCCCGCGGAAGGTCACAGGAGCAGCCCAGCTTCCCGGGTCCAGCGCTCGATCCAACGCGGTGTGCGAGGGCTTCAAAGGAGAGGGGGAAGGGGGACACCCAGCCACACCAGCGCCTCTCAGCCGGCACCGGGAGCCGTCACCCGGGCCCCGCGCCCAATCGTACCTCCTTCAGCCCGGGGTCAGCTCCGGAGGCAGCCGCAATTTCCGAGCCTCCTCACGCCTCCACCCCGCCAGTGAGGCCAGTCGCGGGTGTGAGCAGCCCCGGGCGACGCCCCGAAGGGGGCAGTGGGCACCAGCAGCTCTTCGTCATCGCCGGCCGCTCTGCCACAGCTCCGGGCCCCAGCGCGTGTCGCCGGCACCTACGCCGTCGGGTGTCGCTGCTCTCGCAGGCACTCTGACTCCTCCGGAGCCGGGTCGTCGCCGGAGGGGAGGGCGGGAGTTCGCCTCAACGGCAGTCCAGAGCGGAGTCTTCACCCGGGCGCCGCCATTTTGGAGACGCGGGGCCGGGAGGGGACGAAGAAGAAACGCGGCTGATGTCGGGGACGGCGGAGGAGCGTCCGCGCCGTTGCCCAGGAGTCTCCCAGTCGCCACAGGTCAGGGAGAGGTGGTGAGTACAAAGAATACCGGGCGGATGGCGGCGGATGGCGGAGGGGGGGTCAGGAGCACTCCTAGAGTGCGACCGCCATCTTGCCGCGTCAGGCCACGCCCCCCAAAACTATTTTATTTTAATGATTTTTAGGAATAGTTTGCATTTAGGTTCTTTCTGAATTTTGGTAGTAGGCCATAATTATAGTTGAACATTTTTGTGTAATAATCACTGACAATGTTACAAATATTTCATAAAATTATATGCTTGATTTATTTCATTATGCCTGAACTTAATTATGAGTTTATTTTACTAATTATAAAATGCTAACTTTAAAATGCATTGAATTGCTTTTTCTCTTAGGCAGCATTATTTCATAACCTAATGTAATGGACTTTTGTTACTTTTACTAAAATGTTGCTTTATCTGTTCTGTTTATGCAACATTCTTTAATTCAACAAGACACTTTTTCCAGTACTTCTTTGTGTGTGAATTGGTGGGAAATCAACCTTTTGACCTACTCCATGAAAAGAAACAAAGTAATAAGCTCTTTGTCAACTAACCTGTGAGGACGGAATGGACAGTAGTTTCTCATGAGAAGCATGGAAATATATGGCAGCTTGTCAATTGGTGAATTTTACAGAGTATGCAGTTCCTGATGGGGAAGGCAGCAAAGAGGGTCTGTACCCTGACCCTGTGGTGGAGACTGGGTGTCTCCCAATTTGGGAAGTAGGGCCCTCACACACCCAGCTGGGTGTCATGCTTCATCATAGGGCATGCTCCTCGTCAGGCTGGCGCTGTAATGCCTGACGGGCACCCTATGAGGGGCTTTTTTTCTGAGATCTTTTTATCCCAAGCCGTTAGGTGCGGTGCAGGTAGAGGGCCTTTAGGTGTAGATGTGTGTGAGCAGATGTGCAGTGGAGGTGTGGGGGAGAGTATTAAAAAGGGGAAGCCAGTGGTGCTCCAAAATTCAATTTTAATAAGACAGCCCACTGGTCCCAGTTAAAAACAGATAGTGCAGGGCACTTCAGGAGTAATGTCCAATAGTGGCTATGAATTTGAGGTCGACATGTTTCTTGCCTGGTGTGTCATACCGAGCACGTGGCAATTCTTCAGGACCAATCTCTATAAACTATCTACACAATGGTTGGTTCACTCATAGTGTCATATTGTGAACCCAACATCAAAAACCTAACAATGAGGTACCTTGTTTATGTAGACCAACCCAATTGGGGCGGATGCTTTGCTCCTTTGAATCATAGGTGGAGGAAAAACGCTGTATTTATTAGCATCGATTCAGCAGTTGCTGAAGAGTCCAGGACCTACCCCGTCCTCCACCATGTCGGCTGGGCCCTTTGTAAGTAAAGTTTTCCTCTACCTCACGAAGTCACTTTCTCTTGGGTGCACTTACCACTAATCTGACAGAACACATTATTATTCCCAGGTAATAGAGCTTTCACTAATTCCAAACCTTTCTTTCAAACATGAATTTATTTAGAGTATTGATTCCCTCTTTATTTAATTTCAGGTGTCCCTTTATCTTAGGTCCTGATGAGACCTCATATTTCATAGGAGGTCAAAACGCCATTGACAGGCTTGTAAAAGCGAACCACTGTACTCATCCTACGTAGTTGTCAAAGGAGGCTGTGAATGATTATTGCAAATTGATCAGACGGTCGCTTTTTGCTTTTTTGTATTTTTGAAACCTTAATTTATGTCACAATTAGTCACCTGTGTATATAGGTTCTACTTTTCACTTGGGACACCGTACACTTCCTATTTATTATTAACTGAATTGACTATAAATGATTATGCATCTTACCTGCTGGTCTTCCTGAGTGCTTTTTCGAAGTTTGTACGTCTTCTCCCGAAATACTGCCATTGTGCTAAACAAATACCATTATTATAAGTATCTATGCAATTATCCTATTATGTCCACTGGCACCACTGTTGATGCAATGGGCTACTGAAAACAGACATAAAGCCTGGCTATTCGGCAAAATGCCTACTGAGTTTCCACAGGTTGGATGGAATTGGTTAATGCTCAGGAACTGCAGCAAGCGCATTGGCAGTAATGTCATGGTAGTGGGCAAGTGATGATGCCTTGGCAATAATGTCATGGTAGAAGGCAACTGACAATGATGGCTAATTCTGACATTCTGGCAAACCCCCCTTGGATTGGTGAAAGGTACACAGAGCATGCAATGAGTGACCCAACCTTACAGCATTAGCTCTGACGTTCAATTTTCACATTGTCATCGTAGTTACATCTCTTCAATGATATGTGTATTTCCTATTGGTCAGAAGCCTGCTGCAGTTCGTGGTGATATTGCTATAGTGTGCCATTTTAAAAAGTTTGCAGTCAGTCTCTGTTGCCATTTAGTACTGTTTAGATGCGCCTTTGTAATTCATTAGTTTTGAATTGGGCATCTCTATGATATAGATCAGGCTTGGATTAATGAAGTCATGATACGCTGGCAGTTAAGTTGCTACTTATTTTGGTTTTGTGAATCAATTCAATTCAATCTCATCTTTATTCGGTTTGGTTATACACCGTAACAGAGAGTAAGACAAAATACATAAAAAACACATAACATAAAATTGCTATACAAAGGTTTTAAAATATTACAAAACATCGTGTTTTGGTCACCACTTCACCTCAAATCATAATAAAATATTCCTGTAGATTCACTTTCAGATTTAAATATTCCATAAAATACGTAAAGGAGTCTAAAAACGTATGGAGTCTGTTAGCTCTTCTTGCCTAAGAAAGGTGTCATCAGCATATAATAGGGAGGGATTGGGCGAATGCCTATCCTTAGCAGGTCTGAACCTTTTTTCACCAGGGCCTGTTCCAGACCATTGATATATAAGGTGATTAAAAAAAGAGGCCAGGACACTTCCTTGCCTGACTCCCCTTTTCATCCTAAAAGGATTGGTACACTCCCTATTTGAGCCATAGCAGACCTTAACAGTAGTATTTTAGTACAATGGGCTTAAGAGATTTATTATCCCTTCATTGGCCCCTAAAGATCTCATGATGTGCCATAATTTTACATGGGTGGCACAATCAAATTCACTGCTAAGGTCCAAATTCCAAATAGAGAACACCTTTCTTGGCCCTAGTGTATTTACCAATAAATAATTCCAAGTTCAAGCTCTGTTCGACAGTTCCCAAAACATTCCTATACCGAAATTGTAGATCAGACAGAATAAAATTTTCCTCGGCCCACAATCCCAACTTCTCTAGAAGGACTCTCCCATGTAGTTTAACAGAAGAGTTCAGAAGGGAAATAGGTCTATAGCACCAAGGGTCCAACCTATTGCCCTTCTTGAAAATGGGTACTATTATTGAATCTGGCCATGTGGATGGAAAATTCCCCTCTCTGACCAAAACCAATACGTTAGCTTGCATAGGTGCCCATAAATCAGTGTTTTCCTTATATCTGTCGAAAGAGACCCCAACCAGGCCTGTGACCTTTCCAGGGCATCTCTTTTTCAAAGCAAATAATACTTAATTAAGGGTGACCAAGATATGTCTACTAGATTTATTCCTAGTTGTATCTTGAAAAACAATTTCAGGAGAATTAGGTTCCAGATTAAAAATTTAGCTCATATGATTTACCCAATCAGCATCTGGTACTACTGCATCAATAGAAGGTGCTGACAATTCTCTAAAGTATGGTGAGCTAACAGTGCTCCAATCTAAAATATTGTCATTGGTGTGGCTTGCCCGTATCAAATTCTCCCAAGCTCCTTCCCAAATTGTTTTTTCTTTCTAGCAGGATCTGGTTATACCATTTCATACAGAATGAAATCAATTATCTATCCCTTAAAGTTGAGTTTTGAGCATCTTTTATTTTTTTATGAGCCTGCATGCATGGTTGGTTAAACCAACCTTTATGTTGGCATTTATTCAAACAAATAATATATTTTGTGAGCCCCTTTCCTGTTGAAGCACAGATTGTTCCTAAAAAACTTTTGATCTCACAGATTCTTATTTCTTCCTCTAGACAAACCAGTATGTCCAAGAAATTAGAGGAGACCAAACAGTGTAAAAACTCTACAGGATCGACCCCAGACCATTAAATTCTAGTTTCCTTAGTACTGGTGGCCTCCATATTTCTAGCATAATAATGAGGTTTGGCAGGAAATATATCTATGTTTAATTTCAGGATGACTGGGTTATGGTCACTCAGACAATTAGGGATAACTTCATAACCATGTGTGAAAGCAGTTAGATTATCCTATACCAACATATGGTCAATTATACCTGTAGCCCCTCTCCCACTGAATATTGGTATTTGACTTATTGGATTAGAGCAAACATCAGAGGCAACATTAAAATGAAATCTAGTAAATAGAGTGTTCAATGCACCGCCATATGAGTTATGTGGGAATTGGGAAAGATCCTTACACCAGCTATCCTCAATACCTTTTTTGGTGGGAGTATACAGAGGAAGCATTAAAGTCCCCCAGCCAAACAACATAGCTATCTTTGCTGCTAGTTAATGTGTGTTGTTCCAAAGTCACGCTCTAGCGCTTGCAGTACATTCACCCGTTTGTTATCAAAGAAATAATTACAAAAATGTATAATCAACAAATCTATCCAACAGTTCACGCTCAAGCACAATAGCTGGTAGAAGGGAAAGTCCAACTTAACCTAGAGCATGTACAAAGGTGAAAGAATCAAAACCAAAATTGCTAGCCCTCCTTTAGCTCAACTGTACATTGAGGTCTTGCTGGGTATCAAATGTTCTAAATCCATCAACGAGAAAGTTATTGACTACACAGGAAAATTATTTTAAACCCAGCTATGTGTGATAACTAATCATTGTTAGACAGTTTATTCGATACACCCGCCACATTACATGTTGCAAGAATAATATTAGCCAGTTCCTCATTACTTTACAATGTATTATTGATGAGATTGGTAGAGTCTTCCAGCCCATTAGAACTTCCAAGCCCATATATGTGTACATTTACAGTTTTAGATATTATAGAGTAAGTGTTTGCCAAATTTGATTCAGTCTGTCAATCTATATCACCTAGTGAGCTTAGTTGTTCAAAATGATTCTGGGTGCTCATTTTGTACCTCAACTTATTGCCCTCACTGCCTTATCCATTAAACTGAAGTCATTTGGATTGCTATGAGAAGGCTTTGCGTGGATGGGATGCAGCATCTTTCTGCTTAACCTGGCAGGTCCCAACGGGGATACAGATATTCAGCCTTCTCCCACCTCTGGTTTACACTTATCCAGGAAGAATTAATAAGGATTTTTAAATGAACCTTGGGGATACCACTATTCAGCCCCCTCTTCTTCTGTGTGCTTACACTTGGCCACAAGGAAACACTAAGAAATCTTTAAACCCTGATGAAGTCCCTTGTCGGGACGAAACATGTTGTCTGGGCTACAGTTTGATGTTATGAAAAATAAAGTATATCTTTTTTGGAATATCATATCATGGCTCCTGTGTTATATTGGATCTATAAGAAGAATTCATATGTTTGAATAATCTGGATTAATATGTGATTAAGTGAACTTTCAGTAAAAACATTGGACTACCTAGGCACTCCCTTTTGTATATTGTTTTTCACTTTTGTTTATGGTTTCAGAGCAGTAGGACCATTAGAAGTTTGAGTGCTATTGCATACATATTAACAATACAAAACGCCTGTGCAGTCAGCTAGAGCCAATACTGCTATAAGTCATTATAAATGCAGTTGTGTCTTTCCGACCCCCTTAGAAAACTAATAGGTGGTTTAATTTTCAAATCATACCAGGCTTCAGTCTGATTAGGTTGTAATGATGGAACTGATGATGACATAGAGGGTAGCTTCGGGCAGTAACTGAAGTGTCTTCATAATTAAGCTGTAGTTGGGATGTTGCATTAATGCCTTGCGCTGAAAGCTCTCCCCGTTATGGTTGTTGCCTCTTTCTTACTACCACTGCTATCCCTCCATGTGTTCCCCCATTAACCCTAATGTTTTGGACTGTTGACTAACCAGTAAGAAACATCAGTTATTTTTTTCCCTTCTTCCTCCTCCATTCATTAGAGGAGATACAGTTGGGGCACTGAGCTTCAGTCGCCTTCTGAATTTGAGTCACAACTTAGGTTATTTACGCTTTCTATGAGTGATTTATTCATAGAAAGCTCAAACAATTGCTTAACAAAGTCTTATCTGATGGTCATTCGATTATGCCATATAGGAAAAGGCGGGCCGACATCCTGTTTACTTCCTAGGAAAAATCCTCCTTTTTGTTGTTTTGTATGTACCTTCACGCCAGGAGTATGTTTGTGTTTTGTGAGCATCATAGGAGAAGACTCCTTTTACTTTTTTGGTAGGGTTTTAATTCACAAAATTGAGGGGGATGTACTAAGGCTGCTAATATTATGTACTTCAGCTGAACTAACCCCTGATGTCGACAAATTTTGTTCTGGGTCTACAATGATCCTGCTCAGTTCCTTAACTGGAACAGTCCTCTTTGATTTCTCGATCTACACCTCATTAACAGCCTTTCAGTGAGCTCTAGCCGCCTCTCTACTATCTCAATTTCACTATTAATTAATCCTATGGCGTTAGTTAAATAGTTAGATATAGAGGCACTTAAGCTTCTTCTCTTTTCATTAGCGCCGGGTTGTAGCTTCCTTTTTCCCATGTTGCTTGGGATTCCTTTTGTGTTCGATGCCCTATCATTTAAGGCAGTGGTTCCTAGCATCTGGTTCGGGTACCCGTAGGGGTCCGCAAAGCCTACTCAGGGGATGGCAAATGCTTAGAAAACTAAATAATATTAACAGATTAATAAAGTGGATATAAATAAGTGCATGTAATTAGAGAATCAGAATGTAAAATTGAAACATTTAAAACTTTCTGTAAATGTGAAGGAATTTGAAATTGGAGGCTAAAAATTAATTTGGTATCCTCAGATTGATTTGTGGGACAGTGCAAGTGCATCAAACAGAATATAGTATGGACATTGGATTGCCTTAATTGAATTTAGAATTATTATTCAGTGGGGGTCCTGGATTCCAGTAATAATTAAGTGGGATTCCATAGAAGTCAAAAGGTTAAGGACTATTGATATAAGGGATTTCAGAAGGATGGCCAAGCGCAGTTGTCTTGGGGACCAGATGAGGCTGTCTTGGCCCGGTCGTTGTCCCGCACTTTGTTAACAAGGATGCAGGCCACTCCTTCTCCTCCTTCCTCACTGCTGGGGAGTGAATGTGGGCCTCGTTGTGGTGACCCTCACTACACAGGCACAGAAAGTGTCATTCCAGAGTCACACATAGAGCTGTAATAATAAAAAGCTGTGCTTACCTCCTTCTCCTCCACCTCAACCTTTTACATATTGTTCGAATCATTATTCCTTCTGGCTCCTCTACTCCTTTGTTCCTGTATTGTTTGTGGTGAAAATTGCCTTCGCCTGTCCGGTTACTTACCCCGTTTATCTTGTATATTCGGTTTAGAATTTTTCATGTCTGACCCTTAAAAACCAAACAGTTGTTTACACCTTCCTATGACGAAGATAATAAAATGAGCCCAATGTTAGGGCAGATTCACATAGTGCTTAATTAGATTCGGTGGTTTCCGGTGCTCGGCTCCAGCACTTAATTGTCATCACCTGGTGGCACAAAGTTGTTTAATTTTGGGATGAGCACAACAACCATGTTTATGAGGTTAGTTCGCAATGAAAATGTATGATAGCCTCTCACGCCATTATTATAGCTTTGTGTGGCCTGAAAAAGTCTGAATTGTCTCACTTGTAGTAGTGTGAAGGTTAGGTGTTTTGTTGGTATTGGCATTGGCGGTGCTTGCAGGAGCAATGGGTGGTGCTGGTTGTGGCGGCCTTCCGAGAAGGACCCTGGTACTGAATTTTTTACAAATTAATCACTGGAATCACAGGTGTAAAGTTATACCATTGCATACAAGTAAAATCAGTCATTGCACAGTGCATACGTGTCACACATACATAATGCGTGTGCCTAACCTCGCTCCTTTCTGACTTCTGTGAATCTGACCCTTTTTTATTTTGCCCCTTCCAGTCTTTTTTCTCTAAATGAATAAATGATGAAATGCAATTAATAACATAATTACTGCAGTTTGTGTTATAAGGAATACACAACCATGTATCTCTAAATAATCAATTAACACTATTTTAATGAACACCTCTACTAGCATGGGCGGACACTGCAGAAAGTAAGGCTTCTGTTGAAATTAGATCCCAGTGATTAAGCAGGCACTTCCACAGCTGATGCAGAATAGCTAAAGGAACAGATTGTACCAGCATTAGTTATTCTCTGGCACTGCCAATCGGTATTTTAATTTCTTCACTCTGACCTGGTGCCAAGGAACAGTTTTATCTGGCATTATCGAGAGCTTAGTGTAATTATATGCTTAATCTGTCTGAAGTTAACTGTTCTTGAACTGTAGAATGTTCGTACAAAGACCATGTGTGCATTACTTGGATAAAATAAGAGTATATTACAAGGGTACAGGGACAGCACTCTTCGAATATTTACAAATAGATATACATCACCATATACAAACAGGTTATAGGAAGGGATGTGTGTTGGAATAAAATAAATAAATCGGGCGAAATACTATTATGAAGATCTACTGAGAAAAAGCCTCTAAAATGAAAATTGCAATTATCATGACCTGGACAGTAAGAAATCATCTATAATGTGTGCATTTCTGAAGAATATTGTACTTCACCATACTCGTCCAGCTGCATTTCCTACTACTAGCCCTAATTTTTAGTCACATTCTTACAGTAACCCAAGCTCTAAATCTAACCATCGACACTGAGCCCAAACCTGAACCTAACCATAACCCTTAACCTAACTCTACAATAAACCTAACATCAGGCTGAATCCTGACACCTAAACTCACCATGTCCCAATACTAATCCTCATCCATTTTAACGCCCTTTATTTTTATGTCACATTTTTTTGTACTAATAGCCAAAAAGTAAACGCCCATGTTATTTCCATTTTTATTAAACGAAACTATAAATAAAGGGGCATATTAGCAAGAACCTCGTTAATATTATCGCCGTTTTAGCGGCAGGAAACTGCCGCTAAAATGGCGATAATGGGCTTGCTAATATGCGTTATAGAATTCAATAGAAGCCCAGGTTAGATGTGCAGGACATCTAACCTGGGCTTCTATTGGAATTCTATAACGCATATTAGCAAGCCCATTATCGCCGTTTTAGCGGCAGTTTCCTGCCGCTAAAACGGCGATAGTCTATCGCCAGTCTAGCTAATATGCCCCAAAGTCTTTTGCAGCGACTGCATCCAAGTATGATTCTGCTTTACGGTTTGTTTCAACATGCAATACTTTTATACTGATGTATTCTTTCGTTTCTTCTAGAGGTCCTTTCGTTACTGTACTTGCTGCACACCCTTCCTATTTATTGGGCAATATATTTTTCCCTTTTATTATAGATCTTACAATTATCACGTAATGACATTATAAGGTCATCTATAAGCCAGTAGATATGAAAGGTTTGGACATGTTTTGAGATGGAGCATAACACTCCTTACAATATGGTAAGTTTAAGGTACACACTGAGGGCCTCATTTATGAGCACTTTTGCACCACCGGAACATCACTTTTTTGACGTTCCGGTGGTGCAATGTGCCCTGGCATATTTACAGGGCTACGTAAAGCCACTTTATGTGGCTTTTCATGGCCTTGTAAATATGTACCCCTTTCACGCAGAACACTGTAACACCCATGGAATCTGAAGCATTCCCAGATTTATGGCTGTATGGGTGAGAGAGTGGTTGTGTGAATGGCTGTATGAGTGAGCGAGTGGCTGTGTATCAGTAGTTGTATGGGACTGTGAAAGGGTATGAGAGATTGTATAGGGTATGAGTTGTTCTGAGGATGATGTCATCAGCAATGTCATTTGAGATGTCATCAGTGATGTCACTGACCATGTCATTAGTGATGTAATATGTAAGGTCATAAGCAGTGCATTGCAGGGGTATAGGTTATAGTTAGCTCAGGTAACTATAAATGCTGAATTTCAATGATTTTGTACAAGTGAAATCTGACAACCCTAACTATAACTTCCCTGTAACCTTCGTTTTTTTCAGCGAATTTCTATGTTTTTTAATGTTATTTCCTAATTATGACGTCCCTGTAACAGTTGGTTTTTGGGTGAATTTCGAAGGTTTTTATTTTATTTTATTTCCTAACTGTCACCTGTATTCTTTCAGAGTGGGTGTGAGTGGCTGTATAGGTCCGTGAGTGGGTGTAGGAGTGGCTGTATGGGTCTGTGACTGGGTGTGTAAGTGGTTATGTGGTTGTGTGAGGGGGTACGTGAGTAGCTGTGTGAATGTGTGAGTCGGTTAGTGAGTGGCTGTATGGGTTTGTGAATGGGTGTGTGAGTGACTATATGGCTCTGTGAGTGGGTGTGTGAGTAGCAGTGTGGGTGTGTGAGTGGGTGTGTCAGTGTCTGTACAGTGGGTGGGGAAAGTGGGCAGGGGATCCGATGAGCTCTCAGCAATCCTGCTGTGTGGGAGTTACTGGTGGTAACAGGAGGGGTTCTTAGCCCCCAACGATCCTCACATCCAAGGGGACTTAATTCCCCAATGAGTAGTGCACCAGGAGGTGCGTTTGCAGAGTGCTGGACAAAGGGGTCAGGCCTCCAATGAGCTCTCAGCAATCTCACTGTGTGGGAATTACTGGTGGTACAAGGAGGGGTTCCTGGCCTACAAGGGCCCTCATCATCCAAGGGGACTTCATCCCCCAATGAATAGTGAACCAGGAGGTGCATTTGCAGAGTGGTGGACAAAAGGGGCAGGGCCTCTGACAAGCTCTCAGTTAGTCTGTCATAGTATCCCTCTTGGAGGAGTGTGCACTGCCATTAGTTTCAAAAGCACATGCCTGACTCCAAACGCAGGAGGCGCAGAAGTGTGTCTTCTAGGTGCTAAACACACAGTCAACCATTTTTTCTTTTTTTTTTAAGCAAAAAGAATGCCCCGTAAATGTAGCATTTTTGCAAATTATTAATAAATAAAGTAGTTCTGTAAAGGTCGGCACGTGTAATTAAGGCAGCACAGCGTGGACTGTGAGGATTGCTATGGAGCTCAATTCAATTCAATTGTAATTTTAATGGTTCGTCTATTGCTAGAAGCCGCGGCAGCTGGGAGGAGCTGTCTTCATCCAGAAATCTGTGATAACATAAATCCTCCTATAGAGAAGACACCGAGACAAAGAGGTGACTCTCCACCAAACAAGGGTACTTCCTCTTAACTATATGAAGCAGATGCTTCTTTGTTTGGTGAAGATTTCCTGATTTTCTTTGGCATCAACAACGGGTCACCAAAATTGGCTGGAAACGTGCTGGGGGCCTTTTGTCCATCATCCTGATAAAAGACGGTAAGACCATTGCATACTACTATGGTGGATGGGACGGGCCCAAACAGGCAGTGCTTCAGGTAATTTTGTATATTTGAATACTTCTAGTCATTTAAACGGAGGAGGGGGGCCGTGTGGACTCCAGTCCCTGGGGCCCGGCCTCTTCATGTTGGGTGCCCTGGAGCCCACTCAGGGCACCCAGTGTACAATGTTGCAGACTGCGGGGGGAGCCTCAATGCCCCTGCAGTCCCTGGCAGCTAAATATGCAGCTCCCTCTTTGCGGGAGTAATCCTTTGATCTGTTACCTTGCCTGCTTGACAGTGGGCAGGGAAACAGATAAAAAGTCCGC
Organism: Calotriton arnoldi; assembly: GCA_963921515.1. Lineage (NCBI taxonomy): Eukaryota > Metazoa > Chordata > Amphibia > Caudata > Salamandridae > Calotriton > Calotriton arnoldi. The sequence continues at coordinate 820,836 of CAWUFW010007337.1, forward strand.
TCCCAGCTGGTGGGAGCAGTTCTCCTGCTTCCGCCAGCTGGGGGCAGACATACTGTTTGCTCTCGCTTGGCAGGAGCTGTAATAGCTCCCGCCAAGTGAGAACAAACAGCTGCATCCTAGGGGTGGGCCCCCCTACCCCTTTAGCTGATATTTTTGGCTCTGTGGAGGTGGTGGTCACTGGGGCCCTACTGGGCCAAAGAGGGGGGTCCACCTGGCCCCGTCCACTATGTAAAAAAAAGCCCCAGGGAGATGGTGGTCCCCATTGCTTTTAAGAGCCACAGGAGGGGGGGCATGTGTCCCCCCTACAATATGTTAATAAAGCCCCAGGGAAGTGGTGGTCCCCGGGGCTCTTAAGAGCAGGAGGAGGGGGGCTGCGTGGCCTCCCTCCAATATTAATATATTTTATTATTAATTATTAATACATTTATTAATATAAAGCCCTGAGACGGTAGTGGTCCCCGGGGCTCAAAAGGGTGCACCCCCCTTCCCTTTTTTAAAGCATGCCCCCAGGACCTTGCCCACCTGGAGGCTTAAATAAAAATAAGCAAGGAGACCGCATATGTACCCCCGCCATGCACAGTTGTCTTATCAATAATTTCACTGCAAATATTGCAGTGATATTATCAATGATGTAATAGAAGATGCCATGAGTGATGTAATATGTGATATAATTAGCAGTGCATGGCGAGGGCGTGAGTTATAGTTACCTTAGGGCATGAATTATAGTTACTTGAGATAACTATAATTGGTGAATATCTGTAGATTTTAGAGTTTAAAACATTATGTTGTTACTGAACATTTCACCTAACTATAACGTTACATTAACCTTTGGTTTTTCCATTGAATGTCCAGGTTTTTTTTTTAAAGTAAAGTAATATTTAATCACAATACGTAAATCCAACCCCCTGCTGCGCACGTCCGTGAGGCCAACCCTACGCATGCGACTAACCCCCTTTGGCTGTGCTGCAGTCAGGTCCTGTGGCCAAACCCTGTAAAGGCAGCTGACACCACTCTGCACAGGGCTTTGGTCATGTATGGTGGGGGGATGGCCACAGCAGCAAACCCCCCGCATGCAGCCAACTCCATGTTGCGCATGGCCTTTGGCCGTGAGCAGTGAGGGGTTGGCCACAAGGCCAGAAATCAGCATTAACAATTTGGCCGGAATCATGCATGAATGTACCACCCATATTTTTACAACAAATATACCATGCATGCCTTTACAATGCCACTCTAAGTATTTCGGAGGTATGTATAATATATATGTATATGTATATGTATATGTATATATATATATATATATATATATATATATTTGTGTGTGTATATATATATATATATAATATGATATATATATATTATCTACTGGCGGTCGCCAGTAGATAGTTATAGTTAGGACCTATTTTCCATAGGAAATCCGCGACATTCTATTTGAAATAACTCTTGCGTCGGTTGACAAATCTTCGCGAAATTTTCAAACTTTATGGCCCGCTCTGGTCCGCTCCTACCCTGAAAGTTTCGGGGTGATTCGTCAAGCGGGGGCTGAGAAAAAAGGGGGTCCCAAAGCGTGTTTTCCCCATAGGAAACTTTAGCCACGGCTACATCCCGAACTGGGACCCTCAGGATTGAAGGGGACTTAATCCCCCAACTTAAAACGCGCCATGGGGCGCGTTTGCACAGTGGTGAAGGGAGGGGGCGGGGCTTCAGGTGACATGTGTGCAAACAGGCCCCGTGGCGCATTTTAAGATGGGGAATGAAATCCCCTTCAATCCTGAGGGTCCCTGGGGGCCAACTAGCCCACCAGGTACGTCCAGAAAGCGCCACAGAGCTGCGTTGCAGAGAGGTGCAAAAGGGGCATGGCCTCTGAACACCTCTCTGCAACGCAGCTCCTGGCGCATACTGGAGGTACAGGGTGGGCTAGTTGGACCCCAGGGACCCTCATGATTCAAGGGACTTAATCCCCCAACTTAAAACGCGCCATGGGGCGTTTGCACAGATGGCACCTCAGGCCCCGCCCCCTCCCTTCACCATTGTGCAAATATTCCTCTAAAATCAGCCAAACTACGAATTCCGATTTACTCACTTGTTATCAGGCGAGACCTCAGTGCTGCATCTTTGAGCCCAGTACTGATCCTGAAAAGTAATTTTAACCGTACTTACCAGTAACTTGAATTTCCTTCCATAGGCTAACATTGACTGGTTTCACTTGGAAATTCTTCTAAGTGTGGAGTTTTGGAACTTTATAATATTCCTCTAAAATCAGCCAAAATACGAATTCCGATTTACTCACCTGTTATCAGGAGAGACCTCAGTGCTGCATCTTTCAGCCCAGTACTGATCCTGAAAAGTAATTTTAACCGTACTTACCAGTAACTTGAATTTCCTTCCATAGGATATCATTGCCTGCTTTTTGCTGAAAAAGTTTCTAAGTGTCGATTTTTGTAACATACAAATATTCCTCTAAAATCAGCAGAACTACGAATTCCGATTTACTCACCTGTTATCAGGAGAGAACCCAGTGCTGCATCTTTTAGCCCAGCACTGACCCTGAAAAGTAATTCTAACCGTACTTACCAGTAACTTGCATTTCCTTCCATAGGAATCCATTGTCTGGTTTTCAGCAGAAAAGTTTCAAAGTGTCGATTTTTGAAACATACAAATATTCCTCTAAAATCAGCAGAACTACGAATTCCGATTTACTCACCTGTTATCAGGAGAGACCTCAGTGCTGCATCTTTGAGCCCAGTACTGATCCTGAAAAGTAATTTTAACCGTACTTACCAGTAACTTGAATTTCCTTCCATAGGCTAACTTTGACTGGTTTCACTTGGAAATTCTTCTAAGTGTGGAGTTTTGGAACATTATAATATTCCTCTAAAATCAGCTGAACTACGAATTCCGATTTACTCACCTGTTATCAGGAGAGAACCAGTGCTGCATCTTTTAGCCCAGCACTGACCCTGAAAAGTAATTCTAACCGTACTTACCAGTAACTTGTATTTCCTTCCATTGGAATCCATTGTCTGGTTTTCAGCAGAAAAGTTTCAAAGTGTCGATTTTCACAAACTACAAATATTCCTTAAAAAGCGCCTGTATGACTTAAACGCATTCTTTCAACTGTTTACAGGAGATGCACCAGTGCTGGATACAGGATCCACCACTGAGTAAGAAAAAGTAACGATAACACTACTTACCTGCTAAGTGAATTTCCTCCCATAGGATAACATTGGTGATTCTATGTGAAAAAGTTTCTAAGTGTCAACTTTTAAAATACAATAATATTCCTTAAAAATCACTACTGTAACCAAAACGCTTTTACTCAACTGTTTACAGGAGATGTCCCAGGACTGAATCTAGGATCCAGTCCTGTGGTTAAAAAAGTAATCCATAAAGTAACTAATTGCATTTAACTAGAAATTCACATTGAGCTCAATGTTGCATTGTGTTTGAAATTGTGTTGCCCATTGCAACAACTGTAACTACTGTACTTAAAAGTCTATTGCCTATTTGCAAAGTATTTAAACTAAAGTAATTCATTCTGAGAAAGTATATTTTGTAATGTAATGTATAATGAAATTACAATGTAATTTAAAAAATAAAATATGTAAAAATAAATAGTTTAAAAAAAGGTAGTAAATCAGTATAAAAAAATAAATATAACAATTAATACATTTAAAAATTGTCATTTACAAAACCTTTGAAATTCACTGAAAAAACCATAGGTTTTAGGGCGTTATAGTTAGAAATTAGCATTTAAAAAACCTTTGAAATTCACTGAAAAAACCATAGGTTTCAGGCACGTTATAGTTAGAAATTAGCATTTAAAAAACCTTTGAAATTCACTGAAAAAACCATAGGTTTCAGACACGTTATAGTTAGAAATTAGCATTTAAAAAACCTTTGAAATTCACTGAAAAAACCATAGGTTTTAGGGACAGTTATAGTTAGTTGGACATTTCACTCGTACAAAACCATAGAAATTCCCCCGTTATAGTTAGTTCAGCTAACTATAACTCGCGCCCATAATGCACTGCTGATGACGTCACATATTACATCACTCATGACATGGTCAGTGACATCACTGATGACATCTCAAATGACATCACTGATGACATCATCCACGTGATAATCTGATGCACCTCCTCACACCCTAATATAACCTTTGATACACCCACTCTAAATTACAGACTGCCATTCGCAAAACCATAGACACTCCAACACCAATAACTACATACCCACTCACTGATTCTTAGGTCTACACACACATCCACTCACTCACCCGTACAGTCACTCATACTTACGGTCACTCAGTACAGGACTATCATATGCACTCATACTCCTATATAGACACTCAAACACCACCACTCATCCATAGAGGTACTCACACACCTAGTCAGTCATGCAAATAATTAAACACACTGCCATTTACTCACCTATACAGTTATACACACACCAGCTCACTTACTCATACAAATACTAGCACATTCTTACGCTCTTATACAATCACTGATACAAGCACACACTCATCCATACAGTCACTCTCACAATCACACACTCTCGCTTATAGCTATTTATATACTCCAACACACATATATACTGCCTTTCACGTATGTAGTTACTCACACATGTACCACTGGGACATACATTCACTCACTAACACACTCTTACACACACTTACCCACCCATACAGCCTATCACAGATGCACTCTTGAAACCATCCACCCAGTGAATCACCCACTCACACATCTATGCACAGAGTCGCACACACCCCACCCACACAAACACTCAGGCACCCATACAGATACTCAGACAACCAATCAATAACTCATATAGACACTCATGTAGCTATTCACAAACCCATGCAGCCACTTACACAGCAACAGACAGACGGTTACAGACATTCACCCAGTTTAGTCACTAACCCTTGCATTCAGTAAGATACGTTTAATCACTCACTTATAGAGTCAGTCACGCACCTACTAAATCCTTCATCCACACACTTATACACCCACTCATTCTTCAATACACCTTTCCCTATATATTAAAAATATTTAAACTTTACAGAAACACAGTCACTGGATGATGTCATCAGTGATGTCATTTGAGATGTCATCAGTGATGTCATCAGTGATGTCACTGACCATGTCATGAGTGATGTAATATGTGACGTCATCAGCAGTGCATTGCGGGGGCGCGAGTTATAGTTAGCTGAACTAACTATAACAGGGGAATTTCTATGGTTTTGTACGAGTGAAATGTCCAACTAACTATAACTGTCCCTAAAACCTATGGTTTTTTCAGTGAATATATATATATATATATATATATATATATGTATATATATATATATATATATATATATATATATATATATATATATATATATATATATATATATATATATATATATATAATATATTTATTTATTTATTTATTTATTTATTTATTTATTTATTTATTTATTTATTTATTTATATATATATATATATATATATCAAAACAAAACCCTTTCAGGCATAGAGTGACGAATAAATTATGGAAAAACAGAAGCAGAGAACTCTGGGTAGTTCTCAAGTTTAGGTGGAAAGCAGCTCCAGTAAGAGCTCTTACTGGAGCTGCTTTCCACCTGAACTGAGAACTACCCAGAGTTCTCTGCTTCTATTTTTGCATATATATATATATATATATATATATATATATATATATATATATATGTATATATATATATATATATATTCACTGAAAAAACCATAGGTTTCAGGCACGTTATAGTTAGAAATTTGCATTTAAAAACCTTAGAAATTCACTGAAAAAACCATAAGGTTTTAGGGACAGTTATAGTTAGTTGGACATTGCACTCGTACAAAACCCGTGAAATTCCCCGTTATAGTTAGTTCAGGTAACTATAACTCGCGCCCCGCAATGCACTGCTGATGACGTCACATATTACATCACTCATGACATGGTCAGTGACATCACTGATGACATCACTGATGACATCTCAAATGACATCACTGATGACATCACTGATGACATCATCCAGTGACTGTGTGTTTGTGTAAAGTTTAAATATGTTTAATATATATAGGGAAAGGCGTATTGAAGAATGAGTGGGTGTATAAGTGTCTGAATGGATGATTTAGTAGGTGCGTGACTGAGTCTATAAGTGAGTGATTAAACGTATCTTACTGGATGCATGGGTGAGTGACTAAACTGTGTGAATGTCTGTATCCGTCTGTCTGTTGTTGTGTAAGCAGCTGCATGGGTTTCTGACTAGCTAAATGAGTGTCTATATGGGTTATGGATTGGTTCTCTGAGTATCTGTATGGGTGCCTCAGTGTTTGTGTGGATGGGGTGAGTGTGACTCTGTGCATAGATGTGTGAGTGGGTGATTCACTGGGTGCATGGTTTCAAGAGTGCGTCTGTGATGGACTGTATGGGTGGGTGAGTGTGTGTATGGGTGTGTTAGTGATTGAATGTATATCTCAGTGGTACATGTGTGAGTAACTACATATGTGAAAGGCAGTATATATGTGTGTTGGAGTATATAAATGGCTATAAGTGAGAGTGTGTGATTGTGAGAGTGGCTATATGGATGAGTGTGTGCTTGCATCAGTGATTGCATAGGAGCGTAAGAATGTGCTAGTATTTTTATGAGTAAGTGAGCTGGTGTGTATAACTGTATAGGTGAGTAAATTGGAGTGTGATTAATTATTTGCATGACTGACTAGGTGTGTGAGTACCTCTATGGATGAGTTGCGTTGTGTGAGTGTTTATATAGGTGTATGAGTGCATATGATAGTCCTGTACTGAGTGACTGTAAGTATGAGTGACTGTACGGGTGAGTGAGTAGATGTGTGTGTGTAGACCTAAGAATCAGTGAGTGGGTATGTACTTATTGGTATTGGAGTGTGTATGGTTTTGAGAATGGCAGTCTGTAATTTAGAGTGGGTGTTTCAAAACTTATATTAGGGTGTGAGAAGATGCATTAAATTCTCACATGGATGATGTCATCAGTGATGTCATCAGTGATGTCATTTGAGATGTCATCAGTGATGTCATCAGTGATGTCACTGACCATGTCATGAGTGATGTAATATGTGACGTCATCAGCAGTGCATTGCGGGGCGCGAGTTATAGTTACCTGAACTAACTATAACGGGGGAATTTCACGGGTTTTGTACGAGTGCAATGTCCAACTAACTATAACTGTCCCTAAAACCTTATGGTTTTTTCAGTGAATTTCTAAGGTTTTTAAATGCAAATTTCTAACTATAACGTGCCTGAAACCTATGGTTTTTTCAGTGAATTTCAAAGGTTTTTTAAATGCTAATTTCTAACTATAACGTGTCTGAAACCTATGGTTTTTTCAGTGAATTTCAAAGGTTTTTTAAATGCTAATTCCTAACTATAACATGTCTGAAACCTACGGTTTTTTCAGTGAATTTGAAAGGTTTTGTAAATGACAATTTTTAAATGTATTAATTGTTATATTTATTTTTTTATACTGATTTACTACATTTTTAGAAACATTTTTTTTACATATTTTATTTTTTAAATTACATTGTAATTACATTATACATTACAAAAATACTTTCTCAGAATGAATTACTTTAGTTTAAATACTTTGCACATAGGCAATAGACTTTTAAGTACAGTAGTTACAGTTGTTGCAATGGGCAACACATTTTCAAACACAATGCAACATTCAGCTCAATGTGAATTTCTAGTTAAATGCAATTAGTTACTTTATGGATTACTTTCTAACCCCAGGACTGGATCCTAGATTCAGTCCTGGGACATCTCCTGTAAACAGTTGAGTAAAAGCGTTTTGGTTACAGTAGTGATTTTAAGGAATATTATTGTATTTTAAAAGTTGACACTTTGAAACTTTTTCTCATAGAATCACCAATGTTATCCTATGGAAGGAAATTCACTTAGCAGGTAAAAACTGTTATCGTTACTTTTTCTTACTCAGTGTTGGATCCTGGATCCAGCACTGGTGCATCTCCTGTAAACAGTTGAAAGAATGCGTTTAAGTCATACAGGCGATTTTTAAGGAATATTTGTAGTTTGTGAAAATCGACACTTTGAAACTTTTCTGCTGAAAACCAGACAATGGATTCCTATGGAAGAAAATATAAGTTACTGGCAAGTACGGTTAAAATTACTTTTCAGGGTCAGTGCTGGGCTAAAAGATGCAGCACTGAGGTCTCTCCTGATAACAGGTGAGTAAATAGGAATTCGTATTTCGGCTGATTTTAGAGGAATATTTTAAAGTTCCAAAACTCCACACTTAGAAGAATTTCCAAGTGAAACCAGTCAATGTTCGCCTATGGAAGGAAATTCAAGTTACTGGTAAGTACGGTTAAAATTACTTTTCAGGACCAGTACTGGGCTGAAAGATACAGCACTGAGGTCTCTCCTGATAACAGGTGAGTAAATCGGAATTCGTATTTCGGCTGATTTTAGAGGAATATTTGTATGTTTCAAAAATCAACACTTAGAAACTTTTTCAGCAAAAAGCAGGCAATGATTTCCTATGGAAGGAAATTCAAGTTACTGGTAAGTACGGTTAAAATTACTTTTGAGGATCAGTACTGGGCTGAAAGATGCAGCACTGAGGTCTCTCCTGATAACAGGTGAGTAAATCGGAATTCGTATTTCGCTGATTTTAGAGGAATATTTTAAAGTTCCAAAACTCCACACTTAGAAGAATTTCCAAGTGAAACCAGTCAATGTTAGCCTATGGAAGGAAATTCAAGTTACTGGTAAGTACGGTTAAAATTACTTTTCAGGACCAGTACTGGGCTGAAAGATACAGCACTGAGGTCTCTCCTGATAACAGGTGAGTAAATCGGAATTCGTATTTCGGCTGATTTTAGAGGAATATTTGTATGTTTCAAAAATCAACACTTAGAAACTTTTTCAGCAAAAAGCAGGCAATGATATCCTATGGAAGGAAATTCAAGTTACTGGTAAGTACGGTTAAAATTACTTTTCAGGATTAGTACTGGGCTGAAAGATGCAGCACTGAGGTCTCTCCTGATAACAGGTGAGTAAATCAGAATTCGTAGTTCGGCAGATTTTAGAGGAATATTTGCACAATGGTGAAGGGAGGGGCGGGGCCTGAGGTGACATCTGTGCAAACGCGCCCCGTGGCGCGTTTTAAGTTGGGGGATTAAGTCCCCTTGAATCATGAGGGTCCCTAGGGGCCTACTAGCCCACCAGGAACCTCCAGTATGCGCCAGGGGCTGCGTTGCAGAGACGTGTAGAGAGGCCACACCCCTTTTTACACCTATCTGCAACGCAGCTCTGTGGCGCTTTCTGGATGTACCTGTTGGGCTAGTTGGCCTCCAGGGACCCTCAGGATTGAAGGGATTTAATTCCCCATCTTAAAACGCGCCACGGGGCCTGTTTGCACACATGTCACTCAGGCCGCCCCTCCCTTCACCACTGTGCAAACGCGCCCCGTGGCGCGTTTTAAGTCAGGGGATTAACTCCCCTTCAATCCTGAGGGTCCCTGGGGTGCAACTAGCCCACCAGCTACCTCCATTAAGCGCCACAGAGCTGCGTTGCAGAGAGGTGTAAAAGGGGCGTGGCCTCTGTACACCTCTCTGCAAGGCAGCCCCCTGGCGCATACTGGAGGTTCCTGGTGGGCTAGTTGCCCTCAGGGACCCCCAGTATTCAAGGGGAATTACTTCCCCTTCTTAAAACGCGCCAGGGGCGCGTTTGCAGAGTACTGCAGGGAGGGGGCGGGGCCTCCGACACAATGCCGTTTTTTTGTTTGTTTTTTTATGGGAGGGGGCTGCGTGGCCCCCCTTCCCTCAGCCACTTTGGCCCCGGGGACCCCATCCCCCGGGGCCTGAGCATTTTTTTGTTTTATTTAAAAAAAAAAAAAAAAACGGGAAGGGGCCGCGTGGCCCGCCTTCCCTGGGCCTCTATTGGCCCCGGCGACCCCATCCCCCGGGGCATGCCCTGTTTTTTAAATAAAAAATATGGAGGGGGGCTGCGTGGCCCCCCTCCTCAGGCCATTTAAGGCCCCGGGGACCCCATCCCCCGGGGCCGGCCTTGCCCTTATTTATTTATTTTTTATTTATTTTTTATTTGGGGAGGGGGCTGGGTGGCCCCTCCCGGGCCACTACTTGCCCCGGGGACCCCATCCCCCGGAGCCTGGCCTCTCGTTGGGGACTGTGGGGGTCCCCAAACCCCCACAGTCCCGCCGGCTCCCCGTGTCCTACGGGACCGGCATTGCTTTCCACATGGGGAGCAGCTAACATGCTGCTCCCCGTGTGGAAAAGCAATTGGTTTGCATTTTGAAAGAGAGAGCAGGTTTCCTGCTCTCTCTTTCAAAATGCAAACCAAGTTTGCTATGACAGGGCGGGAGCCGCGAGGCTCCCGTCCTGTCATAGCAAACAGCAGTGTTCCGGGGGTAGGCACCCCGGGACACTGCAGGAGCCGGCCCTGGGGGTGGCGGTCCCCAGGGCCATCAAGGGCTCCAGGAGGGGGCCGCGCGGCCCCCTCCCTACATTTTGAAAGCCCCGGGAGGTGGTGGTCCCCGGGGCATGTGGGGGCTGGAGCCCCCCACACAGGTTTTAAAATAAAAATAAAAAAGCCCCGGGAGGTGGCGGTCCCGAGGCTGCGGGAGGGCTCAGAGCCCTCCCGCACCATTTATGATAAAGCCCCGGGGGGTGGTGGTCCCCGGGGCTTGGGAGCCCTTAGAGGCCCCCCATACATAAAATAAACACCCCCCAGTATGCCCCCGGGACTTGGCCCACCCAAGGGCAAATTAACATCGAAGCGCGGGGACCGCGCTTCGATTTTTTATCGGCAGGATCCGCGCACCCTGAGCGCATCCTGCCGATTTAAAAAAAAAAATGCTTTTTGCCCAGGGGTCCTTGTGGGACCCCTGAGCAGACCTAGGGGGTCAGGGTGTTTCTACCCTGCCCCCTTTGTGCGTTTTGCGCACTTTTTTACTGCTTTCTTGTTCCTCGGTTCTACCGAGGAACAAGATGGCTGCCAACACTTCCTGGTTTGGAGTGTTGACAGCCAATTAGCAGACAGCTCGTGATCGGGAGGGTGCGCGAATCCGACGCGGCCATAGATATATATGTACTTTTAGTTTTGATTTTCTCAGCAACTACTGAACGGATTTACACCATTTAACAAAAAGGGTTGTTTCTGAACCAAGAACTACCTCTTTGCCAAATTTGGTGTAATTCCGTTCAGCAGTTCGGGCTGTAGCCGTGTCTAAAGTTTCCTATGGGAAATTGATTTTTTGACTCTTATTTTTTTAATTTCTCCGCAACTACTAAACGGATTTACACCATTTAACAAAAAGGGTTCTTTCTGAACCAAGAACTACCTCTTTGCCAAATTTGGTGTAATTCCGTTCAGCAGTTCGGACTGTAGCCGTGTCTAAAGTTTCCTATGGGAAAATGAATGGGGAAAACACGTTTTGGGACCCCCCTTTTTTCTCGACCCCCGCTTGACGAATCACCCTGAGACTTTCAGGGTAGGAGCGGACCGGAGCGTGCCATAAAGTTTGAAAATTTCGCGAAGATTCGTCAACCGACGCAAGAGTTATTTCAAATAGAATGTCGCGGATTTCCTATGGAAAATAGGTCCTAACTATAACTATCTACTGGCGACCGCCAGTAGATATATATATATATATATATATATATATATATATATATATATATATATATATATATATATATATATATATGAAAAAACTAAAGGTTATAGGGACGTTATAGTTAGGAAATAGAATTTAAAAAACCTTGGAAATTCAATGAAAATAACAAAGGTTACAGGGACCTTATATTTAGGCTCACATTTCACTTGTACAAAACCTGTAAAATTCAGCAGTTATAGTTACCTGAGCTAACTATAACATACACCCCTGCAATGCACTGCTTATGACATCTCAAATGACATCACTGATGACATCAGTGAGTACATCATCCACATGCTAAGATGCAGCTCCCTGGGGGTAAAAATTAAAGTGCTCCACTTTGAACAAGTGAGAGCAAAATGCTCTCACTTGTTCAAACTGAAGCACTTGTTTGCTATGAGATGGCGTAAGCACCCTGGGACATTGCTGGAGCTGACCCTGGAGTGTGGGGGTGCACAGGGCCATTTACGACTCCAGGATGGGGGCAGGGTGGCCCCCTCCATTTTTTAAAATAGCCCCTGGGGGTTGGTGGTCCCCGGGGCAGCGGGGTGCATGTGGCCCCCTGCATTTTTGTTAATACTAGCCCCGGGGAGGTGGCGGTCCCTGGGGCTGCATGGGGGGGCCGGAGACCCCCACACATCTCATTTACACATAACCCCGGGGAGGTGGTGGTCCCTGGGGCTGAGGGGGGCCACGTGCCCCCCGCAGTTCACACTATTAGCCAGGAGGTGGTGGGGGTCCCCGGGGCTGCGTGAGGGGGCTGGAGCCCCCCATGCATTGTAATTAAAAATAGCCCTGGGGATGTGGCAGTATCGGGGCTGGGGGGGGCCGCATGTTCCACCCGAACTTCAAAGTATTAGCCCAAGGAAGGTAGAAGTCCCTGGGGCTGTGGGGGCCCACGCAGGCCCCAGCATCTTTATTTGTTATTGCCCCCGGGACAGGGCTCACCTGGGGGCCTAAAGGAAATTAAGCGCGGAAGCCCACGCTTCGTTTTTTATTTTTTTCTGCCAGATTCGCAGATCCACTGCAAATCCTGCCAGAATTTTTTTTTTTAAATGCTTTGTTTTGGCCTTGGGGGTCCCTGTGGGATTGAAGCCAATCAGATCTCAGGCACGGGATCGGGAGGGTTCGCGGATCCATCACCGCCACAGTTGTATATCTGAGAAATCTTTAAATTTCTCAGGAACTACTGAACAGATTTACACAATTTAACAAAAAAAGTACTTTCTGGACTAAGAGCTACCTTTTGCCAAATTTGGTGTAATTCCGTTCAGCAGTTCGGGCTGTAGCCGTGTCTAAAGTTTCCTATGGAAATTAACATGGAAAAAAAGTGTTTTCGGGCCCCCCTTTTTCTCAGCCTCCGCTTGAAGAATCAACCCAAAACTTTCAACACAGCAGCTGTAGTAAGTGGCGTATTAGTTTTGAAATTTTCGCGAAGATTTGTCAAACGACACCAAAGATATTGGCTTATGAAAAAACGCTCTTCCTACGGAAACTAGGTCCTAATTATAACTACCTACTGGCGACCACCAGTAGGTAATATGTATAATTCTATATATATAATTGTATGCTTAACATGTTTATAGGTCACTGCACAGTTTCCATAAAAGTTATTGTTTTGCTGCTTATAGTCTCTGTTTTATTTTATTTTATCTGTCACCATATGCAAATATGATCATAACAATTGTATCTATCAGTGATTCACAACTGAAATATTGAGGAAAATATAAAACTAAAATAAAAAAAACAAAATTATAAAAATGCACAAATAAATTTGCTTTACATACAGCAACACTTGAAAGTCTGAGTTTCTAACTATCTATCTATACATTCACACATGGGTTTTTATACAATACAACTTCATATCTCTTTATAATTTTCCTTATACATGTAAACCCTTTCTATTTAGTTATATATCAATATACATACTTTACTCCTACTGTAGAAAAAACCCTTCAACTCTCTCCAATGCACTACTCTATGTCTCATCCTATACTTCTCTCAATATATCCTCTACCTTTACTCTCTGACTCATCCTAAACCTCCTATGATCTCCATAATAGCACTTTCTTGACTCTGGAATCTTCCCTCCTCTATCCCTCTTTGACTCACTCCACACCTCATTTTACTACTATGATTTCCCAAATGACACTTTATAGACTCTTCCCTCCTTTCATATTCAATCAGTCTAACAGACTCACTTGTCCGCCACCATTAAAATTAACAACTTACATTTCCTGACACTAACCCACCACTAATCCTTTTTGGGTTCCGGAATAGTGTCACGGGTACTAAGTGCTATATGAATACAATTAAATTTACCATATATATTGTTTCCATATGGAAACCCTGACCCGTAGGCCTGCTGGTGTGGTCCCAGTGGACCCCAATTGGGATCAAAAATGTTTTGTTTTTTTACTTGGCGACTCTGTGGCAATTTTTTTTTTAAAAACAAGCAGTCTCCAAGCTTGCTTCATTTAAATCCCCGGGGCCCGGGGGTTATTTTTTTGAAGGAGAGGGGCATGTAGTCCCCCACCGAGCCTCTGTGAGGCCATGGGGACCCCATCTCCCAGGGCTGAGGTAAAAAAACATGGGAGGTGGCATGGCCCTCCTCCCAAAGCATAACAAGCCCCCTGGACCCCATCCACAGGGGCCGAGTAGTTAATGAAGGGAGTGCGGCCCCCCCCTTCCTGAGCCTAATTAGGCCCTGGAAACTTCAACCCCGGGGGCTGAAATATAAATAAAAGGGGAGGGAGGCTGCATGTCTGAGGACCCTATTCACCGGGTCTGTGACAGTTGTTAAAAGGGAGGGGGGCATGCTGTGTGCGGCGTGATGTTGGCAGCCTGCGGGGGTGTTGGCTTCCTTCGGGTGTGTTGGCCAAAGGCGAACCTCTCGCCACACACAGTCAAAGGCTGTGCACAGCTTGGGGTTGGCCGCCTCCAGGTGGGTTGACCACAGGGCCTAGTCACAGGTCAGGACTTGGGGCCATCCCCCCGCTGCGCAGAGCCGGCTGCCAGCTGGGAGTTTGGCCACAGGGCATAGCCACAGTCCAGGCCCTGAAGCCAACCTTGCAGTGTGGGGTTGGCGGCCTTCGGTGGGTTGGCCATGTGAGGTGGAGAGTTGACTTTATATATGGTAATAAAATATTTTTTTTATTAACTTTATTTATTGGTTTCAATAACACAATCATCAGGTGTACAACCAATGTCAGCATTTGAAGACAGCATAATTTTTTGCACAGTGGACTCCATACAAAAATCAAATGGGTCATAATATAACAGCAGCCTGATATTCATCTTACATAGCCTGTCTAAGCACCTAGTCTGTGTCCCCCTCCGAGGTGGTGTGACTGTTAGACCCTGTTGGGCTCTGGGCTCTCGCAGGTATCTCCTCAGTCAGAAAGTATTGGCAAAGTTCCCTCCATAATCTTAAATCCTCGTCTAGCTTGTCATCTTTACGGCACGCTTTTATATGAACCTCCTCTGCTTGCGTTCATTCACGCTCATCTTCCAACCATGCTGCAATCTCAGACAGAGTCATGACACAGTCAGGCAGGCTTAACATAAGAGGGATTGTGTAAAGTATTTGTGCAAAACACACGCACACACACACACACACAGTAACACAATGAAAACAACACAAAAAGACTCCACATAGATTTAAAATAATAGAGACTATTTATCTGAGTAAAACAAGACCAAAATGACAAAAATCCAATCAGTAGAAATTGAGATATGCATTTTTAAAGAATAAATACAAAGACAGTGCTTTGAAGCCAATGGCGCTAAAAAGTTACTTGAGATTGCATGGGACCGGGATAAATTCCAAATTCAGGCCGACCGCCATGGAGGGCAGGCCGGCTACAGAACCCACACTGGGTCTGCTGAAAAAGTACCTTGCATGGAGCAAATCATCGTCGTTGAGAGTTTGAAGTATCAGTTCCGATTCACGCAGTTGAGTCGATATGTCGAAGTCGAGTCTTGCGTTCGGGACCCCGGATCGACGCTGCGTCATCGAGCCATGCCGTCGGGACCTCACATCGGCACCAAGTCATCGTCAAGCCGCACAGGGATGTCTTTGGATCGGCACTGCATCGACATCGAAGGGCACTGCGTCGGTTCCGATCGGTGCAGTGGACAATGTGTCGGTTTTGTAGAAAATCAGCTGCAGAATCCATTTCTGAGGCATAGGACTGGAGGGGGCACCTCAGGCAAGAGTAGGACTCATAGATGGCAGAGTCCAGCAGCACCAGCAGAATTGCAGGAAGTCTTTTGTGTCCCTGAGACTTCAGAAAACAGGAGGAAAGCCCTTGGAGTCGCTCTGGGTTCAAGTGAGATGGGTTCAGTCCTTGTCCTCAGCAGGGCAGAGATCAGCAGGCAGCAGGGCAGCTTAGCAAAGCAGAGAAGCAGTACCTCAGAACAGTCAGTCAAGGCGAATTGGTAATCTTTATAGCACAGCAGAGTTCTCTCCAGGTCTAGTAGTGTACTGATTTGGGGGCATATTATCAAGAACGGCGTTACAATTATCGCCGGTTTAGCGGCAGAAAACTGCAGCTAAAGCGGCGATAATGGGCTTGATAATATGCCCTGGAGAATTCCAAAAGAAGCCCATGTTCACACCAGAACATGGACTTCTATTGGAATTCTCAAGGGCATATTATCAAGCCCATTATCGCCGCTTTAGCGGCAGTTTTCTGCCGCTAAACCGGCAATAATTTTAACGCCGTTCTTGATAATATGCCCCAATGTAGGGTTAGAGCCCCAGTACTTATACCCAAATGTGCCTTTGAAGTTGGGGGGGGGTTTAGCTCAAAGCAGCTCCTTGAAGTTCACAGGTCTCCTTTCATCCTAGCCCTGTCTGTCTGTGGGGGGTAATCAGTCATTTGTGTGAGGGCAGGACACAGCCTACTTAATGCAAGTGAAATATTTTTTAAACTTACCTTTAAAGCTTACCTTCACAAATAGTTTTGAAATGTAAGTTGAAAACAAATCTATATGATCAAACGAGTGTTTGATAGTGCCTTCAAAAGTCCTGGGATATAGGACTTAATTAAGAGTTTGGCAGATGGGGTGCTCGGTCCCAAATGCGATATGTATCCTGTATGCCTTATTACAAGAGCAATATATCCTACATCACTTGTAATAAACCAGATAGGCCATCCATCACATTTGTGATGGAGTACCCTTCTGCCAAATTCTAAATCACACACTATCTCTGTAATGCAAAAAGGGGAATTAGCAAGAGGAATTAAATGGATTGTTATGTATGGCCCACATAGAGAGCCTCTATCATTTACACCAGATTGTAAATCTGGTAACTTAATGCTATGACGTAGCAACAGTTGATAATAAAACATGTTACCCACTGTTGCTATATCATAAAGTTCTACCATGGCCAGACTTGACAGGTCGACCTGAGAGCCTGCCAGTGCAATGGTGCCTGTCTGCTTTGACTGAAAGCACAAAGGACTGCTGCAGGAGGGGGGAGGAAGGCAAGGAAGGTGGTGGGTACTGCATAAGGATGGCAGGTAAGGTTTTTATTTTTCACATTTGGGCCAGGGAGCAGAGGACGTTATTTATGGCTACCCAATTAATCCTCTGCCCCTGTGTAGCAGATGGAAGCAAGGGTAGATGATTTTGGGGGCCATAGCAAAAAGCGAATTACGGGGATGTTTTTCACCTCAGGGTTCTGAGTGGTATCATAGACAACTTGAGGTTTGCTCTTGTTGCCTATTTGATATCATTCAGGACCAGTGGCGAGGATTATGCTTTCTTTCTCCGCTTTAGTTTTACATCAGCCTTATTCAAACATCAACATAACCTACCTTTCCCATCAAACCTAGGGAAAGGAAATAGAAAAAACAGTAACCAATAGGAACACTGGCAGTCCAATAATGTATTTAATGGTCAGTATTTTGCCTTCTAACTCATTATTTCTATTTCTCAGATAGCAGGAATGCTGGAGAAATGCATTTCAACACTCCTCATGGGGCCCCGGCGTTTTCCCTTGCTAGCAGGCTGCTTTGTGCGGTGAGAGCCTCTGCCCACTAGAAGGTGCTCTAATCATTTGAACCAGAGCAGCGTCCCCTCCTCAAGAGTGTTAGCACCTGGAGCACGACACCCTTGATGGATTCTGTATTAACTGGTATCAGTCTGCGAATAGAGGTATAAAAGCCAGAGTGGGTCTTTATTGGTAATTCAAGTAGCAACCAAATACCTTCTACTGTGATGCGCCAGCAGGCGTCTGTATTAGGAATGCAGGGATTGCACATGCTCATATATTGCAGGGACAGTCCAGGTGCAAAAACCTGAGAAAATAAGAAGGTGCAGTGTCCCAGGGCGCAGGCCCATATCAGAGCCACAGGCTCCCCTACTTGCTGTATGCCACCACCACATTGCAGCCTCCGGCTGCAAATACAAATACAACCTGAGCATTCTAGGGTTTAGAATGCAACATACAGAGGAAGAATATATGGAGGAGGAAGAAAACCCTCCTTACATCCTTTTCGATGATGAGTTTTGCAATGCACTGGATGCATCAATACATCAAGCAGTCATCTCTGCCATTGCTCCTCTAGAGCGCAAACTCATGCAGCTAGCCTATTGCTACCCCAAACTCCTTATCTTGATGGACCTCCCCATCAAGCAGGTGGCGTTCCCTAACAAAAAGCTCTTGGAAGGAAGGGGCCAAACTTTAACTTGGTCAGGGCATTCACAAGGATGCCTTTGATAGCCTAAAACTGGTGTTTTTCTCTCAATTACTAGACCCCTAAATATCCCAGAGACCAACCGCCTACCCCACTGGGTACAAATTGGCTCCTGGCAGTCCTGCCAATAAAACCTATTGGATATTACAGAGCACCTCACAGAAATCCTTGGTATGGCTGAAGAAGCCAAACAATCTGTCTCCCTCATTTTCCCAGACATCTTATCCAGATGGGCACAATGCAAGATCATCTTCTTAGGAAATGCCAACTGTGCCTTGTCCACTGAATGCAGGATATCCCAGGAGATAAGGTGGACCCCAAGTTGGGGGACCAAGCCACTTCAGAAGCGGGGCCTGTTGCCCAAGGGGGATTATACGGAGACCTACTTGTTAAAGAGCTCGGGAAGTTTGTCTCCACCTTTACTTCTCTGGAAAAATTGCAGGCCTCCATAAACGCATCTTAGCTCCAAAGATTTTTCCAAGGCCGGTCGTGGTAGAGGGCGCTTTGCTGGTCACAACCTTACACGAGTCCCTTCTAGTGGCTCAGTCAGTCGCAGGACTACTCCAAGTTCAGAGGCATCTATCCCTCCAGAGGACCTTGCCATCGAGGAGGCAGAGGGTGACCTTGAGGAAATTCACATGGTAATGGTTTTGATAAGTGTTCTCCATCCAACTAAAAGTGAGAGGGTGATTGCCTCATTTTGCAAACAACTGGTAACTCTCATGTTAGATGCCTGGATTTTCCAGACAATAAGTGGCTTCCATATAAAATTTTATGGGACTCCTGTACAAAGAAAGCCACCTCGACCCCTCCTTTTTGCAACACGATTCTCTCCTGATATCTCAGTAAGTGGGGGAATGGCTGAACAAAGGGGCTATATCCCTTTCCACCCTCCACCCAAAGGGCTTTGTAAGAAACATCATCCTGTTGGAAAAAAGGGATGAGGGTCAACATCCGGTCATGAACCTGCTAGAATTCAACAAGTTGCTAGTTTACCACCACTTCAAAATGGAGGGAATCCACCCCTTGAGAGACATCCTACGACATTTGGACTGGATGGGACACTTGGACTTGAAGGATGTGTATCTCACAATGCCCATCTTACCTCTATATCAAACATTCATACAATCCGTGTGGGCAGATCAGCTCACAAGTTCACCTCCCTGTCATTCGCTCTTTCGTTCGCTCCTTGGTGCTACACCAAGGTGCTGTGACCAGTCATGGAGTACCTGCGGGCCCAGGGGATTCATTTAATAGTCTACCTGGATGACATCCTCCTACTGGACCAATGTCCAAAGAAACTTCAGGAAAACGATTTGCACTTTTTGGAAAGCCTAGGGTTTGTCATCAGCGCAAAGAAATTGTTGCTGACTCTGACTCAAAGGGGCATATTCTCAAGGAACTATCGCCGAGTTAACGGCACTTTATCGCAGCCAAATTCGCGATAAAATCATCGCCCCATTCACAAGCTGGTGCTAACAGCCGATACCACCAGTTTACTTGCGAAAGCATCCGCAAAAAACATCGCCACAGATGACCCCGGCAACTATCGCTAATGAGATGCACAGTAGGCGTTCCCGAGCAAAAAGCAGCGACAACACCACACCTCAACATTCTCAACGACCAGCCACATCGGCGGTAAGACCACAAAACAGGCGATAAGGCGCGTTAGCAGCAGGAAATTAACACCTGCTCTGACCTGGTGTAAAGTCGGATGACAACCTGCACCATCAAAGGGAGCCCAGCCCAGAGCCACACATGAAGAACAACAGATGCCATGGAGCCACTCACCATGCATCCAGGAGCCCCTAGAGGGCAACAACACCCACCGCCACCACCCCCAGGACCGCCACCCCCTCTGACCCCCCCCGCCTCCCACCCCGGACCACCACAGAGGCAGCGCAGACAAAGACAGCGGACCTTCAGGAAATGCACCAGCCTCACAGACCTAACACCAGACAACGTCAATGCCCACTACAGGCTCAAAAGGACAACCATCCTCCGCATCCTGAACATCATTGCCCACAGGCTGATGGTACCAACACAGCGGACAACCAACATCCCTCCGCAGACAAAGCTGCTGGCTGTGCTGCACCTGTTGGCCTCTGGTACCTCCCAACCAACAACCGCCAGAGTCAGAGGAGTCACACAGCCAGCCCCATCCAAGTTCCCCACACCTGTCCTGGATGCCATCATCAGCTAGGTACCCCAGTACCTATACGTCCCCGACAATGCGCAGGAACAGCTGGAGACCAAGCAAGGACTATACGCCATAGCTGGATTCCCGCACGTGTTGGGGGCAATCGACTGCACACATGTCCTACTTGTGCCCCCTGCCGACACCACACAAAAGTACCGCAACAGAAAGCACACGCATCCCATCAACGTGCAGGCAATAGTGGACCACAGGGGACTCCTCACCAATGTCACAGCCAACTACCCAGGCAGTGTGCATGATCCCTTCATCTTCCGACAGTCCAACATCAACCAGCGCTTCCAGGATGGCACCTATGGAAATGCACTGCACGTTGGCAAGTACCAAATGAACACACCACACCCCTCAACTCCACAATCATGCAAATCACAACTCTGGCACTGCACACGTCACAAAATCACATACAACATGCCAAACAACATGCCCACCCACCAGACACGACAGCACAACTTACTGTGGCAACCCTGGTTAGCCATGTACATGAGCCATCAACGGCATGGCACCCCAGCCACACAATACCGGAATGTGGGGAGAGGTGGGAACAGGCATGTGCGAAGGAGGCAAGTCACCCATGAATGAGAATGTACACAATGCCAAGTGTGGTGGAGATGTGCTGGACAGACTGCAGTATGCAGACCACAGACATATCCATGTCTACATGCACTGCTGGTGTCTGGAGTGTAGTGGACAGTGGATGCAACCATGTCACCCCAGCCAGTGGGGAAGCCCAAAGAAATGTAGCTTGTGACGTCCCCCCCTGTAAGCGTGTGCGGAGTGGGCTGGCCCGGCGTACGTCAGGCCAGCATAGGGGTGTGAATAAAAAGCATGTAGCTCTGGGCGTGGTTCTCTTCCGGAATGCCCAACGTGTCTGCCAGGGCGGCGCCTCCCACCCCGCCACGCCGACGCTGTTGCCTAAAGCGGTGTGGCCTGCGATCCTGTGCGCCTGCTGCACCCCGGGCCACTAGTCCCCTAACCCGTCTTGCCTGCCCCTGCGCAGCCAGGCCTCACTACTCACCTGCCGACACCGGCGTGTGTCAAAGAGGGCCCACCACGTGCCAGCGCAAGCTCCAAGCCTGAAGCCCGTGACCACGGCAGCCTCCTCAGACCATCACGGCCTCCGTGACACAGGCCCGCTTTACTCCTTTTTCGTTGGCGTACTCCACCGCTGCCTCGGCCCTACACTACGGTCGAGTAGGTCACACATGTGGAACTGAGTCTTGATTTCTGCATGGCGGAGTTCATGTAATTGTACTCAAGGAGACGAGTAAGAGGAAGACGCGGTTCAGTCCGGAGGAGAAAAGGATCCTCGTTACGGAGGTGATCGAACACTGCCAACAACTGCTCTGGTGTCACTAACTCTGTGCATCACGGGCCAACGACACATGGCTATGGGCCCCTGCTGACCGCTGCCTCGGGCCTACACTGCAGTCAAGTAGGTCACACATTTGGAACTGAGTCTTGATTACACAATGGCCGAGTACACACTTTATGGCGGAGTTTATATCACTATACTCCCTTTGATGTGGTGACACAAAGTATGTGCATGGCATCCCAACCACACATGTCTGTGGGCCCTTGATGACTACGCATTGGGCCTACACTGTGGTCGAGTACGTCACACATTGGGAATTCAGTCATGAATCATTTATGGCAGACTTGACATCATTGTACTGGCCTCATCGCAGACTGCATCCCCTTTCATCTCCGGTGCCACTAAGTCTGTTCCCCGACATCCATGGACACTTTCTGGTTGAACTTTGGTGGCGACTGAGTCGATGGACTGGGGCTTGTCTTCATCATCATGTCGGTGATACTGACTTTGTGGCAAAAACGAGGCAGTAGCATTCCACTCCTCCATTTGCCGCTTCCGGCCGGCTTCTGCCCTCTGCATCATGCCCTGGAGGACACCTTCCACTGTCCCCCGCAAACCTCCGCTACATTCACCTTCGACATCGACGATGACCCGCTCACCTCGCGTGGCCCTATCTCACTGCACCGCAAGTCACCATCCCTTGGCGGTGTGCCTGTGCCGGCCGCAGTGCGTCCGGGGCCACTAACTCTGTGCAGCTCAAGTCATGGCCCCTGTCTGATAGCATATTGGATGGCCTCTGGGTCGATGGACTGAGGGTCATCAAGGCCATGTGTCTGTGATCCCGCGCTGTCCACTGCCTCCGGCCTCAACTGCGGGCCACCTGGGCTCACACATCAAATCGAGCCCTGGCCTGCCCGGACGTCGCATCACCGCAGGATGCACACGCCACCACCGCCAGGCCCAACTCCAAACACCAGGTGCCAGAGTCGTAAGTGTCTTACTGCCAGACTATCAGAGTTGCTCACACCAGTCGTGGGTGCCATCATCAGCTTGTTCGCTGCTCAGCTCTTCAGGTGCCACTAACTCAGTGCACCACAAAGCATGGACCATTCTGCTTGCATGTTGGGTGAACACTGTACATCCTCCGGCTACCACTTTGATGCTTCACAGTTGTTTCTGTTATGCTGGTGTTTTCTGTTTCCGCTTTAATTGTGATCACTGTTCAAGTTGTTGCCAGCACTAACGACTCCATGAGGGCTCGCTTACACTCACCCCACACACATCCAGCACATGCGTCACTGTACATGTGACCATGCCAATAAAGGTGTCGAGCACATGTGCCCGTAGCCAGTTCAACGAACTATCTGAGTGTGTCCGTGTGCTCATGATGTATGCATTTGCGCCCCGGGCACTACAACATTACATTGTGCCATGTACAGAGGACGCAGCCATGTCACCGCAGGCAGCGGGTGCGACATTGCACATGTAGCTTTGTCGTCCCCCACTCAATACGTAAGAGGAGTGAACTGGGCCGGCATATGCCAGTCCAGCGTGGGGGTGTGGATGATCATCCCGTGGCTCTGGGTGTGGTTCAGTACTGGAAATGTGCAGAGGCATGTGTCTCTGTCGCAGTGTGTCGCAGTGTGGGTCTCCGTTGGGGAGTGTAGGTGGTCCCTGATGGGTCTTAGACACCCACGTATATGATCTAGTTCGGCTTCCATGAGGTAGTGCCCCCCCACACATGTTTGGCCACCCCTTTCTGGCAGTCTGACACCTGGCCTTGGAATGCGATGTGTGCTTGGGTGGGCTGCTGGGAGCCAGCCGGGGGCGTCCAGCTGTGTTGTCTGTGCAGGGGGTGGGGTATCCTCGATGCAGCAGTGCTGCCCTGCTCCTGGAGGTCGATTGCCTAAGATGTCCATGGACTGTTGTGGGCGTAGGTGTCGGAAGTGTGGTGGTCCTCTTCAGCATCACTGTAGAGATTGTCTGGTCTGCTCTGCTGGAGGTGTTGTTTGTCCCTCTGCAATGTGAAGGGAGATGCTTGTTGACATTGTGTTGGCATGTATGTTGCCGCATTGTTCAAGTTTACATACAGACTTCATGACAATGTACATTGTGACTGTTTGGGAGGGGCGGACTATTTGATGCGGGACAGTGGACATTTGGACTACATGACGTAGGTGAGGTTGTACACATACATTTGCATCTCACAGTTTCCTGCTATGTCAGATGTGATTGGCCATTTTCTACGCACAGGCGGACCCAGTTGTGTCCTCTGTTCTGCAGTGTAGGTGTTGGACTGTGTATCACATTGTCGTCCATGTGGGTGTGCTGTCATTGCTATGTGTGTGTGCTGCATTGTGTGGGAGTCGCACCTGCAGCTGTGATTTTGCTGCCCCTTATCCCTTGGAGGCGGTGTGCCTTTGGCTTTTGTGCTTTGGAGGTGCTGTGATGTTGGCGACTTGGGTCATTTGTGCTCTTGGACGGTTTTTGTACTCTTGTGCATTGTTTGTCTGCAGATGTGTTGTTGACGTCAGTGGTTGTTTGTGCAGGTGGATGTGTCAGAGTGTGACCTGCTCCTTTCCGGATGTGGTCCACACTCAGCCACCTGAGTCTTGTGGCGTGCACAGTGTCATGGTGATTGTACTCCAGCCATGCTGCTGGTCATGTGGTGTCACTTGCATTGTCAGTGTGGCTCTCACATACGCATCTTTGCTGTGTTTCGCACGGGTGCAGGTGTGTGTTGTGTAATTGGTGATGTGTGGGGTGGGACCCCTTTGGGCACATGGAGAACGGGGGCCTACTTGATGTTTGTATGTGTGCTGCAGTGTGCCACGGGGATCAGGGACATGACCCAGGGTCATTGTGGGTGTGCAGTGTGCTACACGTCGTTGTGCATGTGTGCCATTGTGCCCGTCCCGCCCAGTCCCCACAGTCCCTGTTCGTTACTCACCCTGGTGCTGTTGTGTCAAGTCAGGTCGAGCAGTGTCCGGACTCCCGACTCCTTGCACCGTCTCCACACTGATGACTGTGGCCACCATTTGCTCCAGCTCCTCCTGTGGCGCAGGACTTCCACCTCCATTCACCATTGCTGCCTTCCTGTTGGCAGGGGGTTTCTGCTTGGTTTGGCTTTTCACATCGTGCCAGCGCATCTTGGCCTCCTCGACACTCTGGCTGCATTCACGATGGAATGCCATTTTTCCATCTGTGTTGCCAATGACACGGTGGAGGTGACGGACAGTTGTTGTTGGTGCTCTGTCACATCCGTGACGACGATCCGGTTGTCATGCGGACTGTACCCCGTCTTCCTCTTCCTCTTCTCCTTGGCCTTCCCCGACCCCGAGGTTCCTTGCTGGTGGTCTGTGGGGCTTGTGGGGTTCGCGTTGACCTGGGCACTCGTTCCGGGTGCCTCCATGTTGCTACGCAGTTTATTTTGTTTATGGTGTGTTTTTCTTGTTCAGCTTTTATGGTGCATTTCCCGCATGACGCGTGGGGATTGCAGGCCTGTCGCTGGTTATCGCTGATTTTTGTATTGCAGTTGGCCTCATCACAACTTTATTCGCGTTCGTGTTTCGCATTTTTGTGGTGTCGCGTTTATTTTAACGCGGTCATTTGACGCGTTATTGTGGGGCTATCGCATTGGGCCGCCAGGTTGGGAATACTACATTAACACGGCGTTGTTTTCCCGCGATGGACTGCGATGTGCAAAGTTGCGTTAAGCTAAACTTGCGGTGGTTATCACACGTTCTTGAGAATATGCCCCAAAGAACGGCATTTCTGGGGTTTGTCATCGATTCCAACAAAACCACACTGAGTCTCCCAACGAGGAAGATGGCGAAGATCAGGCAAGGACTTCACAAAACTCTTTCAGAGGAACGTACCTCACTGAGGAGCTTCGTCCATTAAGGCAATCTTTCCGGGCCCACTCCACTACAGAGCCCTTCAGTGCATGAAGGATCATCATCTACGCAGGGGTGCAACATACTCAGAGAAAGTATCTCTGACAGAAGATGCAAAAGAAGAGATGAGATGGTGGCTCATACACATGGTAGTGTGGGATGGAGAGCAATCTTCGGTTCCAACCCATACATGGTTATAGAATCATATGCCAGCAGAAGTGGCATAGGCGCTCGTTGTGTCGAGTTATCCACAGGAGTGCAATGGTCTGCTCAAAAATTACAATTACATATAAACTGTCTGGAACTTCTAGCGGACTCTTCTGCAGGGCACTGCTGGACCACATAGAGAGCACAGTGCTCTGTGTTACTGAAGTTGGACAGTGTCTCGGCAATGGGGTATATCAACCACTTTGGCGGGACACGATCAAAAGCCCTATCGGATCCGGCTTAGAACTTATGCCTGCACAACAACATCTTAGTGATTTCAGATCACCTTCCTGGCAAGCCCAACGAAGTGGCAGGCTGGAACTCCAGATACCTCCAAGAACGAGCCTGAGGAAATTGAATCTGACAATCTTCACGGCCCTGGAAATAAAATGGGCTCCTTCTTGGCAGCCCTGTTTGTGTCAAGACTGGATCACCAAGTGGAGAGGTATTTCAGCTGGAGACCTGACCCGATAGTGATAGCATCAGCCGCTTTTCTCCAAGATTGGAGTCTGGAGAGGGGATACTTGTTTCCCTCATTCTCAATGATCATAGGACTCTCAACCTAGGTAAAATGACAGGTCGCAGAATTAGTAGTGATAACACTACATTGGAGGTCGCAAGTCTTGTATCCATTTCTGATGGACCTTTCTTGGGATTCTCCAATTCTTCTCTCCTTAGTTCCAGATTTTCTCCTGGATGCCCAAGGGAACCTGCATCACCTAGTATAGACAGGACAACTATATCTAATGGCATTGAGGATTACAGGGAATGATGGAAAGTCCAGGGTCTTTCGCAAGAAGCTCAATGCCTCTTATCGAAGGCATGAGCAGACAGAACAAATAAGAGATATAGGTCCGCCTGGTCAAAGTTACTGGGTTGGTGTCTCCAGAGGAATGTGGATCCTGTGGGCTACGACGTTGTTCAAATCCTAAATTTCTTGTTCTCTTTGGCATCAAAGGGCTTGGCTTACAGATTAGTAAACACATTTTGCTCAGCTATTTCAGTGGGACACTCTCTGATCAAAGAGTATCTAGTAGGGGATCATCCGCTAATATGGAAACTGATGAGGGGCATACGCCTATCTCTTACCCCAGAACCAAGGTACTCAGTCCTTTTGGATGTGAATGATGTTCTTAATCTTTTCTTGTCAATGAAAAGCAATAAATATCTTTCTTGAAAAAACTTTCAGGTAAGTTGGCCATGTGGTTATGCCTCATATCATGCAGGAGGATACCTGATGTCAAGGAAATGGATATTATAGGGAGGGTATTTACCCATGAAGGGGTTTCGTCCCATGTGTCTTGACGTACAAAGTTCAATTTACAGTTGATTTGCTACCCAGCATTTAATGCCCAGCACAATTTATGTGTGGTGAGATGCATTAAAGCATATCTGAAGGTATGACCGAAGAGTTCAGACCCCAGGGAGAAAGTCAACTCCTCATTACACTGCAGTAACTATTCCATTCAGTCTCATCCCTGACCATTGTGAGGTGGGTTAGATGGGTGATGCAAGAGGCTGGCATTGACACTTCCAGGTTTGAAGCACATTCCCCTAGAATGGCCTCGAAAGCTTTCGCTCTGGAGGCTAGTATGGAGGACATTCTGAATGCTACAGATTGGTCCTCAGACTCTACCTTTAAATGCTTCTACTTCAAACCGGTGGAAGACATG
This sequence comes from Calotriton arnoldi, assembly GCA_963921515.1. Classification (NCBI taxonomy): domain Eukaryota; kingdom Metazoa; phylum Chordata; class Amphibia; order Caudata; family Salamandridae; genus Calotriton; species Calotriton arnoldi. Next base: position 848,523 of record CAWUFW010007337.1, read on the forward strand.
ACATCTCTTGTGGTCAATAAGCTTTGAATAAGCATAATACTCGCCTGACATAGAATGAAAAATGTCATATCATTTGTAATGGAAAGTTTCAATTCTATTAAGGATACTATGGCAACACATAATGTCAAGTACATTCATATCACATTTCATTACAAATCAATATAGTAACAGTATTTTACAGAAACCAAAAAATAAAAATAAATTCTTAAAACGTATAGAAATAATCTATCAACATTATAATAATTTTATATAACTAAAATAAGCTTAAAAAATCTAAAACAATTTGTAGAAAGCTGGCTCTGTATATGCTATACCAAAGTAAAGTATAGTGTGCACAGAGTCCAGGGAGTCCCCAGAGGTATAGTAGAGGCTAAATTAGGTTAGTACTAACAGCTCTCTTTGTGGTAGTGTGGGCAAGCAGTTAGGCTTATCCAGAGGGTGTGTTAAGCATTTATTGTATTCCCCCAATCAAGGCTGATGGTACACACTCCGAGACAGAATCCAGATCAATTAGGTAAGTAAGAAAAAGGTACACTTATGCTTTATTTTTAGAACCAAGCAGGACCTGGCACAGGTAAGTATAATATACTTTCAAATGCAAGACTGTTCAAGGAAATGCAGTTGCAGTTGAAATTGCAATTGTCACAGGTTTGTATATGCTTTAAAGACAGTTTCAATTACACAGTAATTACTTTCAGATTACTTTTCAGTAACGTTTGGATTACTTTGAGTACTGGGAGTGGTATGCCTAGATAGCACGCCTTAGGATCTCGCAATACAAGGTAAGTACGACTTTTTATACTTTGCAATTGAGTTCTCTTTTCTCCATACAACAAGAGTTTAACAGACATTTTTAGGCCCAAAATCTCTTATCATGGGTTCCTATGGGAGAAAAGTGTTAGCGGTTTTTCAGGTAAGTACACGGCTTACAAGTGGGAGTTTTGGGGGGTTAGGACCAAGGTTCCCCAAGGTCTAGATGGGCACTCAAGTTGCACCACCAGCTGCACTGTTAGCCAATGGGGCTGAGGGAGCAAACCTCTTGGGGTTAAGGTCAGCACTGCAGGGACCAACGACCAGCACAGGAGCTGTACCACAAGCGGCACTGGGACGGCCATGTGCAGGGTGCAAATCGGGCGTCGGGGACCCTGTACTTTTCAATGGATACCTTCGGTTCTGTGAAGTTGCTGCAGGCTCGGGCAGGGAGACTTCCTGAAGTCTACCACCAGCTGGAGATGTAAGTTGGGATCTTGGGGGATGCCTTGGCACCGTCGGTTGGACCACCCAAGGCTTTGGGGCATCGGGTGCAGGGGTGTCTTCTGGCGTCGGGTTTTCTTACCAGCTCCGGTCGCGGTCGGGTGACCCTTCAGGTTGAGGCTGCAGGCGTCGTCTTGAGGCTTGAGGGAGGTCGGGGATTACCAGATCCCAGGTCAATATCGCTGGAGAGACCTCCTTATGCTGGTGGGCCACTCGAACTCGGGCTGTGGGCGTTGGGTGCCGAGTGGTGCAAAATCGCGGAGTTGCCGGAATCTGGATTCTATAGTGGAGTCTTTGCTTGAGTAAATCCGGTGCTCACGGGAGACAGAGTCTGTAAGATGGTAGGTCCTTTGGGCTTGGGGTTCTTGCTGTAGTCAGGTCATAGATAGGACAAGCTGGTAGGGCTGGGGCCAAAGCAGTTGGTGTCCTCTTCTTCTTCCTGGGTCAGCACGTTTCTTCGGTCTTTCTTCCTCGAATCTGAGGAGGCAAGGTTCAGTATTGCCCCCAAATACTAAATTTAGTGGCGTTAAAGGAGTGTGCAGGTCGGGTCCAATGGGTCCCTTCCCTGGGGTGGGTACACCCCCTATTATGCCACCCTCCAGTGGGAGGGGACATGAGCCTCTCCCTAATTGGCACAGTCCCCCATCTTCAAGATGGAGGGGACTGAGATGTGTGCTTCACCTTGCTTCCCCCACCTGAAGGGGGGGTTGGCAAAGGTGGGCACACCTCTCTTCCTAGCTTGGTTTTCCCGCCGATTCTCCTGCCCAAAGTGGGGACCAGAACCGGTGGGAGCCAGTTGCTGGGGGCAGCAAAAGGGAGGGACAGCTTCCAAAGGCAGCAGGCTCTTCAAGCTTTCCCTTTTGTGGACCCTGCCCATCCTGGGGGAGGAGGCATGACACCTCTGCCCAGGATGGCTTTGTGTCTGGACCCAGAGAGTGGAGCCTCTCTACCCAGGGGCAGAGGAACCTGTCTGGTGGTGACAAATGGCGGGCAGCCATTCAGGAACCACACCAGGGCTGGTCGATTTTCAGGGTGCATCTCTAAGATGCCCTCTGAGTGTATTTTACATTAAATCCCACACTGGCATCAGTGTGTGTTTAATGTGTTGAGAAGCTTGCTACCAAACTTCCCAGTTTTTAGTAAAGCCATTATGGAGCTGTGGAGTTCGTAATGACCAACTCCCAGACCATATACTCTTTATGGCTTTACTACACTTACAATGTCTAAGAATGGACTTAGACAATGTAGGGGTACAGGGCTCATGCCACTGTACCATCACCTTAGGGCTAGTGCACCCTGCTAGAGGGGTGACTTGCATAGGCCTCAGACAGTGGATTGCAGGCATGGCACGCAGGGATGTGTGCCATGCAGACTGTTCACTTTTCTCTGTACCAAAACACGCAGCCTGCAGTGGCAGTGTGTGTGGGTTAAGTTGCAGGGCCTCTAAGGGTGGCACAATAGGTGCTGCAGCCCTTAGAGGCTTTCCCTGGTCACAGTGCCCTTTGTGACCATGGTACCTTTTACAAGGCTCTTACCCGTGGCCAGGGTTGTGCCAATTGTGGATACAAAGGTACAGTCTTAGGAAAGAACACAGGCCCTGGGAACCTGATTGGCAGGGACCCAGGACACATCAAGCCAGGTTGTCAGGCAAAAAGTGGGGGTAACCATGCAAAAAGGGGCACTTTCCTACACAATTACACACTTCAATATGTTAAATTATACTTAAAATAAAAATATTTATAACAACAAATAAAATGTAAACATTTACCACAAATATATAAATATTTATACATAAATAATGCACCCAAAATAACACTACAAAACAGTAATATATGTGTAACATTATAAAATAAACACTAATTAGAGTCCACCATATAAGGCAATAACTGGAAAAAAATTCAAACTAAATGAACACTAGCTAATAAAAACAACCTCAAAGCAAAGTAGCCAATAAAACTATATAACCAATTAAACTAGCAGTATAACAGGAACACAAAATCTGAACACTTACTACACCAAAAACTATGAAAGCTGCAAAATGACACTACTCTGCTGTATTTTATAGAGAACTACAGAAAACAGAAGTGTCATGAATACATACAACTATTGCTTAAAGTAAGTAAAATATTTACTTAAATAAGCTTAAAAATAACTGAATTAAAAAAACATGAAATAATAAATAACTAAACAGGCCCACCGACATCCATAGAAGCGGTCCAACCGCCGGATTATGATCTGGCGGTCGGAAGCATTGGTCGTAGGGACCAACCGCTGCTTTTCTGATGGGCTAAAGGAGCCTGTTAGGGCAGCAGTGGGATCGTAATCCCTACAATAAGGGCAGTGCCTGCTCAGCCACTGCCATAGGGATTACGAACGCCATGAACAGGCAGACGAAAAGGGACTTTGGGGGTCCTAGCAAGGCTCCCATCCCCCCTGGGCCTTCGCTATGGCCTGGCCCATGGTGCTGGGATGTTTCTAAACATGCCCTTTTGCATGGAGGCTTGTTCTGCAGCCCTTTTCCGAGCCACAGCACAAGCCTCAATGCAAAAAGGCATGTTTCCGACTGCCTATACGGCGGTCAGATCGTAATTTGGAGATCGGGACTGCCACCTACTTGTCGGGAGGTCCCGATCCCGAAACGATGGCGGTCGGACGCTCGTCTGACCGCCATCGTAATCAGCCCCTATATTTTTAAATGTCATAAATTTTAGAAATACAGATAAATTATTACACCATTAGCAAACTACAAATCCACCAAGAAACTCGATCAAGCACCTGGAAAAAAGCACATTGTCAAAACTGCTCCGCTCCTGATCGCGTGTGAACTCGGGGCGGAGCCTCAACATGAAATAAAGATTGCCGGCATGGGAGGAAGAGCTGGTGCACACCTCTTCCGCCCTCCCCTTTCACTCACCTGCTTCTTGGTCACAATCCTACACGTCCAGTGGTTCCTCACCTGGTTTGCAAAACGCCGGCTTCCGCTCCCTGCTACTACGCCAGCTCCCGCTCCTTACTACTACGCTATATCAGGACGTTTCTGTTTCTACGGGCACGCTTCTCACTGCTGCATGGACCTGCATGGAATGGGGAAATACGTTTTTGATGTGCTTGTTCCAGAAGAGTTGGAGATCTAATTTCCCAGTGCATTTGTCTGCTAAAAAGACAAAAAATTAAAAGATCTAGTTAGTTCCTGAAGTTAAGGAACTCGTCCTTATTTGTAGCCCCACACCTTTTTGTGCCAACACCTGATTGACTTTTTGATAAAGATTTGTTATTTGGTTGGTTCATATATTTTGTTCTCTGATTTCGGGGCACTTTACTGATTAGAACATTTTTCCAAAACATAGGTTAGTACATGCCACATTTTCCTATTATATACATGTATACTGCTCTAAGTACATTACACCTGATTGCTCTCTTTTAATTGCCTAGATAATCATCTCAACAGAAAAAAGCCACCTGATGCACATTATAACAACCCCAACAGAAAACAGATAGAAAAAACATGTGTAAAGTATAAAATAAAATAAAAAATTGCCATAATTTTGTATGTACCTTACAAATGTAAATTAAATTATAAAAATGTCTTTAATTATACTGTTAAACTATTTTCAGACATAATGACAGAAAGAACCAGATACATCATTTCACAGAAAGGAAAGAATTACTGTCCCACATGGGCTAAGCTTACAGCCAAGAAAATACAAGCTCCGAAAGTGTTACTTGGAAATGTACAAAGTATTACTCTAATGCTTGCTGGGAGGGCTACTACAGAAGATGACGCTGTTATTAATGGGAGAAAACACAATTTCCCCCCAAATGTCACCAAAATCGAAGTCAAGCATGTTCTACAAGTTATAAGAGAAGCAAGCACTAGTTCCCAAGAGCCCATTACTAAAATATTAAAGGATATACTTCCTATAGTACCTGAATGCATCACAGGCCAGCTACCAGCTATACTCACATTAAAACGCTTCATAGCATGAACTAAATAAGCCACCAGTGGTACTCTTCCTGCCCCGAGAAGAGACCAAGACATCCAAATTCCTGAACACTTAACCATCACACATAATGAGGAACTCTTCCTCCTACATGGCAACCTTAACAATGAGAAACACATTATTATATTTGCTACAGCAGACAACTCATTAAAACTAAACCAATATGAAACATGGATGATGGATGGGACATTCGAATTGTGCCCAAATCATTTACACAAATATACACTATACATGGTGAATATGAAAACACTAATATACCATTCAAATACGCCTTGCTACCTAATACCTAGCATGTGGTGGCTATGCCTAATGTCTGCACATCTACCCCCAGTTTATAGCAGTAAAGAAGGAAACACAATGAAATGTCTATTATGCTCGGTGGTGCTCTCATGGTGCTAGCACCCAAACACCTTTGGTGCAAATCAACTGCACTACAAAAAAGTGCAGAATAGTGACAAACCGGCAAGCATCATGTCACAACGAGGTTGACTGACTGGTACAACAAAAACCAACTAATACATTACGTGTCGGCTGCGGTATTTATGAATAATGATGTACTTGGATGTGTTCCTGAATTAAATAAGAACCATGTACCGTTTGTGTTTGGTCTGGATTTAACTACAGAGAAGTTGAAACTTAACATGGAAAAGAAACCAACAAATGCAAATTGGACTGTGCGCGCTTAGGTGCCAATTCTGTATTTTGTTGCTAGCTAATAAACAAAGTAGCACTTACTACTAACTACTAATCCAAATTAAAATTAAAACAAACAACTACTGCTCACACTCAGTAATAATTGAACAAGAAATGATACAAACAATACTTAGGGCCTTATTATGAGTACAATGGTCCTCTGGACTGCCGTACTCGCAGTGGCGGTCCGACCACCACTACCACTGTGAGTCCACCCGCAGTATTCTGAGTGTGGCGGTTGGACCGCCATGTGACTGCCGGCTCAATCAAGGATCACGCTGCACTGGTCGTCTGCAACCGGCCTCAATATGCTGGCGGTGCTGATGCCGGCACTGCCGAGCATATTACGACCTACATACCCACCGCCCTTTTCATGGCGTGAGCCCGCCATTAAAAGGGTGGCGGACATGCAGGAAAGGGGGCCCTAACAGGGCCCTCAGTTGGATCTGAGCCTGGGAGTGCATGCAGGAGGGGCACATGTTGTGCCCTCCCTGGAATAGCACCCCATTCCTGAACGGTGTGGCATGCATGTCACACTGTGAAGGAACGTGCTGCAGGTGCTGTCACAATGGCAGTCTGCTGTTAAGGCTCTCCTATGAGCCTTTTACAGCCACCATCATGAGGCTGCTGCAGCACTGCCCCCCCTGGATTACTCTCATAATCTGGTAGACGGGCGCACGATGGACTTGGCGGTCCTCCTGTTGGCGCGGCAATGGTGGGCCAACAGGAGGACCGCCAAACTCGTAATAAGGCCCTTAAACTATACCCACACATAGCCATACAAGGCTGTTACTTCCATTTTAACCATGTCATTTGGAGGCACCTCCAACAATCTGCACTGAGGCGCGACGGCCCGATTACAACTCTGGCTGTCGGACTGCCATGGCACCGCCACCAGGGAACAGCCGCTGCCTGGAGGTGGCGCAGTGGTCCAGAGGCCGCAATATGCTTGGCGGGACTGACGTGGTCCTGCCAAGCATAGTACGAGTTTCCTCTGCGCCAGGGTTTACATGGCAGTTCCTCCTCCATGAAAAACCTGGCAGAGAGGAAACAAAGGGGGCCCTACTGTGCCTATGCGCCCTGTCGATGCACACAGAGGGGCACAACACGTGTCCCCTGTGTGCATGCACACCAGTTCCTGCACGGCATGGATTTTTCAGTCCATGCTGTGCAGGAACTGTTTTTGGCATTCCCATTGCAGTGCCTGTTTTTAAAGGCACCGCTGTGGGAAAGCCAAAAAAAGCCCGCCAGACATGAGTTACACTCATAATCTGGCGGGCGGCCTCACCAAGGGTTTGGTGGTGTGGCGGCAGGGCGGACCCAGCTCCGCACCGCCAAACTCGCAATCGGGCCCTATGTGTAGAATATTCAATAAACAGCCAATTTGCCTTTGATTTTTAATTTTTTCCACTGGCCTATGTCCCTCTAACAGAGGAAGCTAACCACTACAATTTACTTATAGAAAGTCCAATCTACCAACAAAATAAACACAAACTGAGTCCCCTAATGGACTAATTTGAAGACACTTGGGTTGGCTGACTGCACTCCTCTGGACACAGATACTAACCCAAATTCCAAATATCATTGTGGAAGGTCTACGACAGCACCATTGCTCAAGAAGGCAAACCAGCAGCGCAGTAGAGGATGGCACAAAGCCTTTCCATCTGCACTAGGAGAACCCAGTGTACACTATACAAATTCATAGAAGCCCTACAAAAAGAACAAACCTACCAACAACTAAGAATGGAGCGATCAGTAACTCAAATTAAACAGAAAATTTGCAAACAAACCAATAAAATGGACGGCATGCTACAATGTAAAGTAAAACTCTTTATTGACAACAACGGAATACACTACATAGAATCCATAGCAAAAACCCTTTTATAAAAAAAATGATCTACACAATAACTAATAAACCTTTACAATGTGTACACCAGCATAACTAAAATATTTTAACTAAATATTAAACAAATTATTTTTATACATCAGTCAAAACAACATACAATTAAAATAGCAAGAAAGACTGATACATAAAAATGTATGTTGATTAATTGTTTAAAAACGACCAAATCACCAAGCACAAAGCTCAAAATTACAAATAAAATCAAATGTAACCAGGTAAATACAACGCACAAAATATTTCAAAAAGCCTAAGGGGTGATATTTACTCTTCACACTCCAATCTAAACCATTTTGGGGAAGGTGTTGGACACTAAAGAGGTGACAGTTACTATTCCCACTCCAATCTAAACCATTTAGGGAAAGGAGTTGGACATTAAACGGTTAACATAACATTTGTGGGGAGGTGTTGGACACTAAAGAGGTTACATTTACTATTTACACTCCAAACTGCGCCATTTAGGGGAAGGACATTAAAGTGGAAAAATACTAATCCCACTCCAATCTAAACCACTTAGTGGAAGGTGTTAGACAATAAAGGAGTGACATTTACTATTCCCACTTCATTGTATGTGGTTTTAGAGAAGGTATTTAAGACTAAAGTGATGAAATTAACTTGCACCTAATAAATATTTTTGATATAAATAACAGTAAACAAAAATAAAAACATATGTATTTAAAAAAAAGTTAAAATATTGTTAATATTTATAATAAAATACTAAACATAATGGGGCTGATTAGGACATCTGCCCCTGCGGTCCACCCGGAGGGACCGTCCGCTGTGCTTCCGATGGGGTCAAGGAGCCCATCGGTGCATCAGAAAGACACAATAATCCCCTACTGATGGCGGCTCTGCCAGCGGGATTATGATGTCATTTTCCGACAGCCTTTCCATAGTGACCTTTCCGACATGGATAGGCTGTCAGAAAATGACTTGCAGGGCCCCCTTCCCCTGGCCCTCCGTTATGGTGCCCCCTTAAACATCCCTGCACCATGTGGCAGGCACCGTTAGGTCTCTTCCACATGGTGCAGAGATATTTACAAACATCCATTTCACTTTGGCAGCTCGTGCGGCGGGCGGAAAGGTGCTGCGGGCCTTTTCCGCCAACCGCACAAGCTGCCATAATGAAATGGGCGAAGACTAACAAGAAAAGGGGTATGCCCAAATCACCCTCCTATACATGGGCATAGAACATCAAAAAGATGAAAAATAAAAGAAGTATGGAGGGATAAATCATTCATTTATTTCCGTCTAAGGCACCATCAATTACCCTGACGATCTCAATAGTTTATATTGCTACACATACTAATGATTCAATTAGATACACATACCATTGGGCAGGTCTCCGGCACATCAATAGATATTACATACATTAATCACATAAATACAAATAATAATACATATATAAATATCACAAAACAACAGACACATGTACATATACACAATATCTACAGTACCCTAACGATTACACGTACTCGTGTACACTCAAAAATCTGAGTGATACACCAAGAGATAGTCCTCTTCGCACATGAGGTATCACACCTCTCTATCATTTAATTATGTGCGCATATAACATTTTAACCATGCTCAAACTAATTGGACTCCTCAATTATAGCTGTCGACGCGGTCGCGTTTCAGCCGTCAATTTCTTCCAGCTTCCTCAGGACAAGGGTACACAATATCTGGAATATTGTCTCAACTCTCGGGTCAACACGACTCCACTACACAGGGGGTATGCCTTCCATATTACCAAGTACCATTTAGAATCTAGGAACCTGCAGTGGCTCCCACTCTTCTAATTGCCAATTGTTCACTCAGGAAGTAAGCCGCTCCTTTGCCTTAATCCCTGCCGTAATCAAAAACGCCACTCAATCAAATCCTGTCTCTCGTAGCCATCATTATGATGTCATTTTCCGACAGCCTTTCCATGTTGGCCTTTCCGACATGGATAGGCTGTCGGAAAATGACTTGCAGGGCCCCCTTCCCCTGGCCCTCCGTTATGGTGCCTGGGGGGCACTTATGGTGCCCCCTTAAACATCCCTGCACCATGTGGCAGGCACCGTTAGGTCTCTTCCACATGGTGCAGAGATATTTACAAACATCCATTTCACTTTGGCAGCTTGTGCGGCGGGCGGAAAGGTGCTGCGGGCCTTTTCCGCCTGCCGCACAAGCTGCCATAATGAAATGGGCGGTCGCATCCAAATTGCGAGGTCAGAACCACCGACCTATGGTCGGGCGGTTCCAGACCGATACGGTGTCGGATGGACGCAAGTCCGCCCGACATCTTAATCATCCCCAATATATCTAGTACACAACATTTAAACATGAACTAGTGAAGTGACTAAACAACATACTTTAATAATACATTACATATTTCAAATGAAATGTAATATTTATAATACATACATAATATATAATCATTGTGAATTACATATAATAATACATATATTTAATATAAAATTGCCAAAATAAGCATGACACAAACAATTTAATTTGCAAATAATATAAATCAAATATTTATGTTTTATTTTAAAATTGTATTTAAATATTAGATCAAAACTATAACACAATACAATATTTATATAAATTAAACATTAGGTTCAATTTACTTAACAGAATTGCATACAAAATCAATAAGGTAATCATCTAAAAAAGTCTAATTTAAAATATTTTATATCAAGTTTATAGCAACAAATTAAAAATGATGTATGTATGTATGATTTCAATGAATAATTAATTAAAAATTACATTAATGTTTATTGCTACAACAAAAACATACAAGTAATTATACTATTTGGTTTCAAAATGAATATTTTAAATAATTTAAAAAAATACAAAAAAATTCAAATCACCATATACATACATTAAAATAAAAATGTATTTGTGATAAACAAAGACATAAAATTCATATTACAGATTTAATAAACATAATATGTAAAACAATAAATAAAATGCAAAATTTTAAAATTGACCAATAATATTAAATGTATTATACATAAACATACATAATGTATAAAATTATACCAACAAATAAATAAATATTACAATATTACTACTAATTTAAATAAAATAAATATATTTTTAACAAGTATTTTGTAAATATTTTTTCATTTAAAAAATATTTAAAATAATTTACATGTATTTGAAATAAAAAATTACAAACATATTATGATTTAAATATTTTATTAAAATTCCCACGCTATTCCCCTATAAACTTAACATCTCGCTTATTAACACTAAAATTAACATACACTAATAAAATAGTACAAAAAAATCTTATTAAATAACCCATAAAAGCAATCTTATATACATCAATAGTTTACAACGATTTTAAAAACAACACTTAAAATGATATCCTTACCTAGGATATTCCTATCCACAATATTTTTCACATCACATCACAATATTCTTTTTCTTTTTTTAATTCTTTTTATTAAACACACTTATAAGACATTACAGGATTGAATATATGCATGTGCATACAACTAGTTTTGGTTAATAGCAAGAGTAGAGCTTGGGAGGGGTTATACCATCATACACAACATAAGAATTATCATAAGGTTGGATTAACCATTCTGCCTAAAAGCAGGGAAGTGAAATGTAGCAAACTCAATATTGTTCAATACAGAGCCGGTGCGTCGGTGTGATAGTGGGCATTAGACCTCTCTATGCACTTCTGTAGTTACGCCCTGGGGACCATATTATCCCCCATTTCTTTAAGCATCCTCTACGTTTATACAATACTTCTTCCGCTCGTTGGCACCAATTTAAGTCGTTCTCCCATTCCTCCACTGACAGAGGGAGATGTGCACCCCATTGCCTGGCGATGTTGGTTTTACGACTCCCGCCGCCAGTGCCAGCCAGAGCCAATTGTGTCTAGGCCAGTTTTCCTCCCCCTTAATCATTAAAAGGAGCCATCTGGCATCCAACAAGATCGTATTCCCTATTACAGGAGCCTTCCTGCTGGCAGCCCCTCATACACAGCAGCATCTGTGCCTTCCCCCACTTGTGAAGGAGCGTGCGTGAGTAATAAAAGCGATGTAGTATCTTGAGCTGTACCAACCTAAATCATGTGCGAATTGTGATATCTCTGGGGCTTTGCAGGGCCTCTGTCCAGTCTCCATCATCAATATTGCCCAGGTCGTCTACCCAGGCCCTGCGTAGGGGAGCTAGGGGATCTGATGTATTGTTTATGATTTTCCGGTATATTGATGTCCCCTTGTCAGGGATAGGGTCCACAAGCAGCCTGTCTTCCAAATGGGAGTGATCCGGAAGGATCGTGCCCCGTTGTCTGTTCTTGTGTAGGGCATGTATAAGCCTCAAGTAGTGAAATATTTGGGATGACGTCAGGCTATATTCTTGTTGGAAGTCATCGAAGGAGAGTGGTGCTCCAGCTCTCCACACGTCCCCCAGGTGGTCAATGCCTATAGTCTGCCAGCTCCTGAACCCCTCTAGCGTGGCCACTTCCCCCAGCGGTCTCCGAACCATAAGGGTGACATGCCAGTCAACTGCCTCTACCATCCCAGAAACGTATTTGCCTCAATCCAGCACTTGACCACCACTGCAGTATGTGCTGGCCAGTCTGAGCGTGTCTTACGGGCGTATAGGAGTGGCTCGTGATTTCCACCTGGCATCACAGCCCTGTCCACTCTATAGGCCGGCTCCTCCTTGTCTGCATAGACCCAGGGGCCGATTCGGGCCGGAAATCTCTCCGACCGAGCCGGACCCGGAGAGATTTCCGACCTAATCGGACCCGTGCAGCCCGACCGAACGAGTACGATGCGTCCGTATGCTATCGTACTCGAGTCGGTCGGACTCCCATTGAAGTCAATGGGACCCAGTCGTACAACGCGTACGCGGGCTCCCATTGCCTCAATGGGTGCGAGGCGAACAAGGGCGCCCCCTACAGCGGGTACACGGCGAAGCGACTCGCGCCGTACACGCACAGGTAGGGGGGACCCATGGGTCCCCCCTGTGTGCGACTCGTGCGGCTACGCAAACAGGGGGGTCCGACACGGACCCCCGAAGTGCGGCTCTGACTGCTCTTTCGAGCCGGACGCTGCGTGTCGGTCGGACTGCTCGCGGTGCGCATCGTACTTACCCGGCCGGGGAACGTCTCCATTGCGCGGTGCGAGTTGTGTCCGAACGAGTCGGTCGGAGCGGTTGGGACGCCCGAACGAGTCGGTCGGCGATTTCGCATCGTACTCGCTCGTCCGGACGCGCATACGAATCGGTCGGGAAATAGGGCTCCGAATCGGATCCGGTTATGCCGAATCCAATTCGGAGCCCTACCGGCCGAGATCGGAATCGGCCCCCCAGTCGTTTATAGCCAGGAGTTGTGAGGCCCAGTAGTATAGCCTAATATCAAGGACAGCCAACCACCCTCATACACCCCTCTCTGCAGCTTGTTTAGTGCTATCCTAGGTGTGCCTCCCTGCCACAGCAGTGAGCGGAGCTCTTGCGCCACTTGCTTAAAGAAGGTTGAGGGACCAGGTATGGAGTATTTTGTAGGATATATAAGAGGCGTGGTAGGGCCATCATTTTATATAGGGCAGCCCTGCCCATTAAGGACAGTGGCAAGGTTCACCAGTGTATTATATCCATGTGAAGCCTATCCAGCTGGGGAGTCAGATTCCTCTGTAGGAACAATCGGTAGTCGTGGCTTATCTGAATGCCTAGCTATTTGAAACTGTCTACCGTGATCAGGGTGGCACAGATCGCCGGGAGCCTCAAGGGGGCCCGATAATGGGAACACCACCGACTTAGTCCAGTTTATGGTGTAGCCCGAGTAGCTCCCGAATAGTTCAAAGATATGCAGGACCCTTGCTATGGAGTAATAGGGCCTTGAGAGGTACAGGATGATGTCGTCAGCGTATAGGGAGATACGCTCCTCCCAGCCCCTGGGCGCCGTGATACCCCAGATCATCGGGTCCATCCTGATCCGATGCGCCAGGGGCTCCAACGTCAGAGCAAACAGCAGCGGCGACAGGGGGCAGCTTTGTCTGGTGCCCCTGCGCAACCGGAAGAGCCTGGATAACTCTCCATTAACTCTCACACGGGCCAGTGAGTTGTGATAAAGCAATCTCACCCACCCGCAAAATTTGGGGCCAAAGCCCAACCTGGAAAGTACAGCAAATAGGTAGGGCCACTCTATACTATCAAAGGCCATTGAGGCATCTAGTGCCATCAATGCCGTCTGTTGGGGCGAAAGATCGTTTGTTAGGTGTAGGACTCCGAATAGCCTCCTTAAATTGTGGTGAGTGCTCCTGTGTGGCATGAAGTCTGATTGGTCGACATGGACAATGGTGGTGATGACTTTCATCAGTCTATTGGCTAGGGCCTTTGCCAGCACCTTTGCTTCCATATTCATCAGGGAGATTGGCCTGTATGAACTGCACAGATCCGGGGATTTGCCTGCCTTGTGCATAACTACAATTTTAGCAGTACGCTGGTCTGTTGGTAAACACCCCTCTTCCCCAGCCTCCTTAAATATTCTCTTTAATGGTTGTGCTATTTAATGGTTAGATTTTTGTAAAGCTCAACGGGAAGTCCGTTTGGGCCTACTGCCTTCCCTGACTTCAGTGACCCAAGGGCGTTGGACAGCTCCTCGTCAGTCAGATCTGCCTCCAAGGCCTCTCTTGCGTCAGTGGATTGTGTCTGTAACAGGAAATCCTTTAGTAACTCTCGGCAGTCCCTCTCGGAGCACACACATACTGGGGAGTATAGGCCTTCATAGTAGGAAGCAAAGGCTTCTGCTATTTCTACACTAGATGTTTGGAGTATCCCTGTTTTGTCCCTAACACTGACCACCCAAGACCGCTCATTATCCCTCTTGCCAAGCCAGGCTAATAGCCTAGAGGCCTTATCTCCTACATCATACAGTCTATGCTGCGTTGCTAGAGCATATGCTCGTGCTTCATTGTCCGCTAAGGCACGTAGTTCTTGTTGATGTAGTGTTAGTTTATGTCGCAGGTCAGCATTCCAGCATTCCAGCTGGTTATTGCCTCTTTCTCTATTTCATGGATCTCCTGCTCTAGGGTCTGCATTTTTAATGCTTCTTCTTTTTTCTTCCCAAATATCAATGCTTGAGCTTGTCCCCTCAGCCCTATTTTAAAAGCCTCCCATAGGGTCTGGTGTGATTCGACTGATCCTTCATTTTCTTTAAAGTATAGGTTGGTTCCCCGCTGGAGCTTATCTCTTAGGTCCGGGTCTTTTAAATACCAGGGGTCGATTCTCGGAAATACTGCTCTGTTAATGGCCGGTCCCTTGAGGATAGCGCTCACTGGGGAGTGGTCTGAAATGCCCCTTGCCATGTGTGTCAGTTGTGTAAAGCTTCCAACCTTGTCGTGTTGGGTAAATAAATAATCTATTCTAGAGAAGGAACAGTGTCATGCGGAGTAGTATGTGTATTGCTTTTCATGAGGGTTATGTGCCCTCCAGAGGTCCACCAGGCCCATGACCATCAAAAAGCCGAAGAGAGTCTGTTCCCTCTTCTGTCCCACCAGGCCCAAGGACATTAAAAAGCCGGAGATAAGTGGAGGAATGGGAGAACGACTTAAATTGGTGCCAACGAGCGGAAGAAGTATTGTATAAAAGTAGAGGATGCTTAAAGAAGTGGGGGATAATATGGTCCCCAGGCGTAACTACAGAAGTGCATAGAGAGGTCTAATGCCCACTATCACACCGACGCACCAGCTCTGTATTGAACAATATTGAGTTTGCTACATTTCACTTCCCTGCTTTTAGGCAGAATGGTTAATCCAACCTTATGATAATTCTTATGTTGTGTATGATGGTATAACCCCTCCCAAGCTGTACTCTTGCTATTAACCCAAACTAGTTGTATGCATATGCATATATTCAATCCTGTAATGTCTTATAAGTGTGTTTAATAAAAAGAATTAAAAAAAGAAAAAGAATATTGTGATGTGAAGTGAAAAATATTGTGGATAGGAATATCCTAGGTAAGGATATCATTTAAGTGTTGTTTTTAAAATCGTTGTAAACTATTGAAGTATATAAGATTGCTTTTATGGGTTACTTAATAAGATTTTTTTGTACTATTTTATTAGTGTATGTTAATTTTAGTGTTAATAAGCGAGATGTTAAGTTTATAGGGGAATAGCGTGGGGATTTCAATAAAATATTTAAATCATAATATGTTTGTAATTTTTTATTTCAAATACATGTAAATTATTTTAAATATTTTTTAAATGAAACAATATTTACAAAATACTTGTTAAAAATATATTTATGTTATTTAAATTAGTAGTAATATTGCAATATTTATTTATTTGTTGGTATAATTTTATACATTATGTATGTTTATGTATAATACATTTAATATTATTGGTCAATTTTAAAATTTTGCATTTTATTTATTGTTTTACATATCATGTTTATTAAATCTGTAATATGAATTTTATGTCTTTGTTTATCACAAATTCATGTTTATTTTAATGTATGTATATGGTGATTTGAATTTTTTGTATTTTTTTAAATTATTTAAAATATTCATTTTGAAACCAAATAGTATATTTACTTGTATGTTTTTGTTGTAGCAATAAACATTAATGTAATTTTAATTAATTATTCATTGAAATCATACATACATACATCATTTTTAATTTGTTACTATAAACTTGATATAAAATATTTTAAATTAGACTTTTTTAGATGATTACCTTATTGATTTTGTATGCAATTCTGTTAAGTAAATTGAACCTAATGTTTAATTTATATAAATATTGTATTGTGTTATAGTTTTGATCTAATATTTAAATACAATTTTAAAATAAAACATAAATATTTGATTTAAATTATTTGCTAATTAAATTGTTTGTGTCATGCTTATTTTGGCAATTTTATATTAAATATATGTATTGTTATATGTAATTCACAATGATTATATATTATGTATGTATTATAAATATTACATTTTATTTGAAATATGTAATGTATTATTAAAGTATGTTGTTTAGTCACTTAACTAGTTCATGTTTAAATGTTATGTACTAGATATATTGGGGATGATTAAGATATCGGGCGGACTTGCGTCCATCCGACAACGTATCGGTCTGGAACCGCCTGACCATAGGTTGGTGGTTCTGACCTCGCAATTTGGATGCGACCGCCCATTTCATTATGGCAGCTTGTGCGGCGGGCGGAAAAGGCCTGCAGCACCTTTCCGCCCGCCGCACAAGCTGCCAAAGTGAAATGGATGTTTGTAAATATCTCTGCACCATGTGGAAGAGACCTAACGGTGCCTGCCACATGGTGCAGGGATGTTTAAGGGGGCACCATAAGTGCCCCCCAGGCACCATAACGGAGGGCCAGGGGAAGGGGGCCCTGCAAGTCATTTTCCGACAGCCTATCCATGTCGGAAAGGCCAACATGGAAAGGCTGTCGGAAAATGACATCATAATCCCGCTGGCAGAGCCGCCATCAGTAGGGGATTATTGTGTCTTTCTGATGCACCGATGGGCTCCTTGACCCCATCGGAAGCACCGCGGACGGTCCCTCCGGGTGGACCGCAGGGGCAGATGTCCTAATCAGCCCCATTATGTTTAGTATTTTATTATAAATATTAACAATATTTTAACTTTTTTTTAAATGCATATGTTTTTATTTTTGTTTACTGTTATTTATATCAAAAATATTTATTAGGTACAAGTTAATTTCATCACTTTAGTCCAAAATGCTACCATCCGCTTTTTCCCGGACTTCACGCTCCAGGTGCAACAACAAAGGCGCACCTTTGGCACAGTGAAGCGGACCCTCCGAACACAGAATCTGAAATATATGATGTTATTCCCAGCGAAAATTAAGGTGCTCGCTGAGGGAAAATCTTACTTCTTCACGACGCCGGAAGTGGCATGGGACTGGCTGGAGGGCTGCCGGATGGTCGGGCGGAGGGAGGATGGAGAGCAGTCACACACCACGAAGGAACAAGACTCGAAGAGGCGAGGCCCGGTCTCCCCACACAGCAGGTCCACCCAGCTGCAGGAACAAGATAAATGACTCTTAATGGGGGGTGTCTTACATCAAAGAGCTTTCCCCCCCTCTTTTCTACTTGGGAATGTGGGTCACGGGTGCTGAAGAGGGTCAGAAGACACCAAAGGGAGTTGCTCAGCATATAGAAGTTCAACACTAAAACATAGACTTATGACTTTTCTCCCAGAAATTCTTATCAAAAGAAGGTTGAGGGACCAGGTATGGAGTATTTTGTAGGATATATAAGAGGCGTGGTAGGGCCATCATTTTATATAGGGCAGCCCTGCCCATTAAGGACAGTGGCAAGGTTCACCAGTGTATTATATCCGTGTGAAGCCTATCCAGCTGGGGAGTCAGATTCCTCTGTAGGAACAATCAGTAGTCGTGGCTTATCTGAAAGCCTAGCTATTTGAAACCGTCTACAGTGATCAGGGTGGCACAGATCACCGGGAGCCTCAAGGGGGCCCGATAATGGGAACACCACCGACTTAGTCCAGTTTATGGTGTAGCCTGAGTAGCTCCTGAATAGTTCAAAGGTATGCAGGACCCTTGCTATGGAGTAATAGGGCCTTGAGAGATACAGGATGATGTCGTCAGCGTATAGGGAGATACGCTCCTCCCAGCCCCTGGGCGCCGCGATACCCCAGATCATCGGGTCCGTCCTGATCCAGTGCACCAGGGGCTCCAACGCCAGAGCAAACAGCAGCGGCGACAGGGGGCAGCCTTGTCTGGTGCCCCTGCGCAACCGGAAGAGCCTGGATAACTCTCCATTAACTCTCACACGGGCCAGTGGGTTCTGATAAAGCAATCTCTCTCACCCGCAAAATTTGGGGCCAAAGCCCAACCTGGAAAGTACAGCAAATAGGTAGGGCCACTCTATACTATCAAAGGCCATTGAGGCATCTAGTGCCATCAATGCCGTCTGTTGGGGCGAAAGATCGTTTGTTAGGTGTAGGACTCCGAATAGCCTCCTTAAATTGTGGCGAGTGCTCCTGTGTGGCATGAAGTCTGATTGGTCGACATGGACAATGGTGGTGATGACTTTCATCGGTCTATTGGCTAGGGCCTTTGCCAGCACCTTTGCTTCCATATTCATCAGGGAGATTGGCCTGTATGAACTGCACAGATCCGGGGATTTGCCTGCCTTGTGCATAACTACGATTTTAGCAGTGCGCTGGTCTGTTGGTAAACACCCCTCTTCCACAGCCTCCTTAAATATTCTCTTTAATGGTTGTGCTATTTAATGGTTAGATTTTTGTAAAGCTCAACGGGAAGTCCGTTTGGGCCTACTGCCTTCCCTGACTTCAGTGACACAAGGGCGTTGGACAGCTCCTCGTCAGTCAGATCTGCCTCCAAGGCCTCTCTTGCGTCAGTGGATTGCGTCTGTAACAGGAAATCCTTTAGTAACTCTGCGCAGTCCCTCTCGGAGCGCACACATACTGGGGAGTATAGGCCTTCGTAGTAGGAAGCAAAGGCTTCTGCTATTTCTACACTAGATGTTTGGAGTATCCCAGTTTTGTCCCTAACACTGACCACCCAAGACCGCTCATTATCCCTCTTGCCAAGCCAGGCTAATAGCCTAGAGGCCTTATCTCCTACATCATACAGTCTATGCTGCGTTGCTAGAGCATATGCTCGTGCTTCATTGTCCGCTAAGGCACGTAGTTCTTGTTGATGTAGTGTTAGTTTATGTCGCAGGTCAGCATTCCCGCTGGTTATTGCCTCTTTCTCTATTTCATGGATCTCCTGCTCTAGGGTCTGCATTTTTAATGCTTCTTCTTTTTTCTTCCCAAATATCAATGCTTGAGCTTGTCCCCTCAGCACTATTTTAAAAGCCTCCCATAGGGTCTGGTGTGATTCGACTGATCCTTCATTTTCTTTAAAGTATAGGTTGGTTCCCCCGCGGAGCTTATCTCTTAGGTCCGGGTCTTTTAAATACCAGGGGTCGATTCTCAGAAATACTGCTCTGTTAATGGCCGGTCCCTTGAGGATAGCGCTCACTGGGGAGTGGTCTGAAATGCCCCTTGCCATGTGTGTCAGTTGTGTAAAGCTTCCAACCTTGTCGTGTTGGGTAAATAAATAATCTATTCGAGAGAAGGAACAGTGTCATGCGGAGTAGTATGTGTATTGCTTTTCATGAGGGTTAAGTGCCCTCCAGAGGTCCACCAGGCCCATGACCATCAAAAAGCCGAAGAGAGTCTGTTCCCTCTTCTGTCCCATCTGTGCACTGCGTTAGAATCCCCTCCAACTAAGAGGGTGCCTGTGGGAAGTCCCACCAAAATGGCGCTGAGTTTTGGGAGGATAATTGCATGTAGTATGAGAGGGAGCCGCCACGGCTACACAGCAGCTGGCGTCGTCATGCCACATTCTGTCCACAGTGAGGGGCAGTGTGTTTCTTATCAGTATGCCCACACCACGGGCATCTGTTGAGTACCTCAAGTGGGCTACTAGTTTATATCCAAAGCGGTCCAGGGCCCTGTATTGGTTCACTCTCAAGTGCGTCTCGTGTAGCAATACTACATCAGGGGCATGTCGTTTAATATGTTGAAGGACAAGTGTTCTTTTAATTTTATTCCCCAGCCCATTCACATTCCAAGACCATGCTTGTATCTTAGTAATTTCACTTGCTATCTTGGGTGTGTTGATGTATGATTATGAGTTGACTCCCTCCCACGTTTGGCCTAGTGTCCACATGCATCGTATTACGATTATATCTGTCTTGAGCAACAACAAAAATGCTAACAACAAAATTAAACAGTTTCCCCAACTCCCCCCTCCCTGCATCCCTGCTAGGTGAGGTTGGAGCCCCACACCTCCCCAACATGCAGTTTGCCTGTCGATCAAACGGAACTTTGATAACAATCAGTGAGGGGTGGTAAGCGAGCAGCCAGCATAGATGGTAATGTTATTATAGGCAGATAGAGCAAAACCCCTAAACTTCTTGTGAGAGCGCACATGTTTACCATCACTGTATCAATAAGAATTTCTGGGAGAAAAGTCATAAGTCTATGTTTTAGTGTTGAACTTCTATATGCTGAGCAACTCCCTTTGGTGTCTTCTGACCCTCTTCAGCACCCGTGACCCCCATTCCCAAGTAGAAAAGAAGGGGGGGGGAGCTCTTCGCTGTAAAACATCCCCCATTAAGAGTCACTTATCTTGTTCCTGCAGCTGGGTGGGCCTGCTGTGTGGGGAGACCGGGCCTCGCCTCCTCGAGTCTTGTTCCTTCGTGGTGTGTGACTGCTCTCCATCCTCCCTCCGCCCGACCATCCGCCAGCCCTCCAGCCAGTCCCATGCCACTTCCGGCGTCGTGAAGAAGTAAGATTTTCCCTCAGCGAGCACCTTAATTTTCGCTGGGAATAACATCATATATTTCAGATTCTGTGTTCGGAGGGTCCGCTTCACTGTGCCAAAGGTGCGACTTTGTTGTTGCACCTGGAGCGTGAAGTCCGGGAAAAAGCGGATGGTAGCACTTTGGTGTTGAAGATCGTCGTGCCTACGTGCCGCTAGCAGGATTGCATCCCTGTCTCTATATTTTAATATACGAGCTATAATTGTGCGGGGGGGGGTTGCCCCCGGCTGTGGACGTGGTCCCAGTGCACGGTGTCCTCAGAAAAAGGTGGACATGCGCATAGGCTTAAGCTTATTGATGATCAGGTCTTCGAGGAAGAGGTCTACTGATTGTCCCTGCATTCCCTCCGGGACACCTACTACCCGGATGTTGTTACGACAGGCTCGTCCTTCCTGATCTTCTAGCCTGGTCAAGATTTCTGTTTGGCGTTTAGTCAGCAGCGTCACTTGTTCCTCCAGGCATTTCATTTTAGATTGCAGGCCCCCTATACTTGCTTCAGCTGCTGACATTTTATCAGCAAGCTTCTGAAGGCCTGCCCTCAGTAGGTTCACTTCCTCATTCACAGAGTAGAGCATAGGTTCCAGAGTGCATCTCAGGTCCCTGATTGCTATCATTATGTCTTCTAGCGTGGGGTCTGGGGTATGGTCTTCTTCTCCGGTTGACATTGCGGTTCCAGTAGCATCCCCATCGCGGCTCACCACGACCGTGTACTTATCAATTTGATTGGCCTGACCTAGGCCCATGCCCTTAGTGCAGACCATTGCTGATGTCTTCTTGCCGTCTCGAGCAGCCCCGTTACACACTTGGGTGCAGCGAGCCAGCCTCCTCCCCTCCACGTGCCTTCTCTGACTTAAACTGGAAGACTGCCCCCGCCGTTATTTCTACGCTTGTCAGGATCACTAATGCACACTTGTGCCAGCCAACACTCCTCTCCCCTTGCGGGACAGTGGTGGCCACTATCTGTCACCTCAGGCTCTCTGTTATAGTTCCGGAGGGGGAGGAATGGGGAGGGGGGAAGCCACCAAGGATCTCGTCTTTCGGGTATTATTCAGTCGTGTTTCTGGTCTCTGCCCCCCAGGTCTCTGTCTGTGGGTTGCCAAGTCGCAATGAGCCTTAGGATCTGTGGCGTATCTTGGTGGGGCCACACAAGGGCCTCCCAGCCAAGCAATCACTGGACTGCGCAATCTGGGCCTATCACACGATTCGCCACAGTAAAGGAATCAGCCAATGACTCCTCGCTTAGATGTTTATTTCTGGAGGCACGCAGAGGCCTACTTATTTTGACTGGGCCCTCTTTTCCTGATGCATTGTACCCGGGCGCGGAGGAGGCCGCCGAGCTTCAGGATTGGTGCTACATCAAGCCTCCAGCCTGCTGCGTTGTTCCAGGATCTCCCGGTCGGGACTCACCCCGCTTTGGTGCTCCATAAACCTGTCCACGTTGGAGGGATCTCTTAGGCGGCACCGCCAGGCTGCCCGATTGTGCGCGCTCGCAACCAACGGGAGGCCGGCGCTATGCTGTCCTCTTGCCAGACGCACTCCAGAGCTCCCACGTCCGGCGCGCCACAGGATTCCTCCCCTCTTGCTGGGGCGCAGGTCATGTAAGTCGCCGAACTAGAGTTTATATAATTATTTTGCCCATGCCTACCTAGTCCAGGTCAGCAGGTGTTCGGCATTTGGGCCTCCGGGCGTCTCCCCCGGCAGCGGGCTCAGATGCTCTCTCTACCGACCGCTCCTTAGCAGCCTTCTGTTCTCTCCTTCAAAGTCAGTGTTAAGCTCGCTCCAACCCCCTGCGGGCTCCGGGCTCTGGATATCGCCGCACCAGGGTTGCACTGTCGGGATTGTCTCTACGGCCCCATGCGAGTGACGGAAATCTCCTCACCGGAAGCTACTGGGATGGCAGCGCCATGTTGGCTGCCCATACGCTGCTTCATCTTCTCACTTTCTCATCTTGCCGCAGCTATAGTCACTTTTGACCGGCGAACCTCAGATTGTGCTGTCCGGCCACCTCTTATCAGTGCAGCTCTCATATATGAGCGGATGATGGCAGATTTAACGGGGCTAAAAGCTGCCACCTAACGCAGCTCGTTCAATGTACGACCAGCTTCACCGGCCACTAGCCACGCCCCTCACATCACAATATTCTTGACATGATATTTATGTATCACAATATTTTTTATTTGATATTTTGCCCTAACACCTAGGGGTTACATGATTACGAGCTAGCAATACTAATAAATAAACGTACTGTAAATATCTGAGCCTGGGGATAATTTATTAAGTATGTGTGTAGTAATGTTTCCAATAGAAATAGGTCCTACAGGACATTCAATAGGTGCCCGGTGCCCAAATGTCCAAAACCCTTTGGAAGTCACAAACCCTGTGATCCACGAAATCACAAGGTTTGCAACCGCAAACGTGCTTTTTACAATTTTCAGAAGCCTTTATATGAGTTGTAAAATTATTTTTACTCCTGAAAGGGCTTTTCCAATCCTTTTTGAAATGCAAATTGGAGGAGGCATGAAAGGGAAGTCCTCCTTTCTTCTACACCTCAAAAAGGAATGTATCAATGGTTTGTGACCTTGATTACAGTGAATGCAGGGATGGAGGTCTGCTGTCCTTTGCAGTCCTTCTTTCCTGCATTCACTGTCAAACACTGGGTGTCGCAAATTGCAACCTGGTCATCTAATATTCAGTGGGCAGGTCATTTTGTGACCCCTGCAAATGGTCAATTTACAATGTGCACTATTTGCACATAGGTTGCATAACAAACTCTTCACAAAACTGTTGGCGTGCAAATTGCACATCATTGGTTTCCAAATAGGAACCCTGCACCTGGCCCTAGTAATATGAAGTGTAATGAGCAAGTGAAACAACTGACATTAGTCTTTCGTGTCTCCATTTCTATCATTAGATTCTACAATATCTTATTATCTCATGTAGTACTTTTTTATACCGTTCTCTTCCAAAACTGACTAAATATCCCTCACCGTCTTCTATCACAAAAGCCAAGAGCCACTAATTGTGCAGTTGAGCCCATAGTGCAACCTCTTTATGACTGAAGGAAGATGGCTACCATAAAAAAATCAAACATGCTTCAAACAAATAAATTCAAGGGAATTCTATTTGATTGATTGTGATAAATCACAGTTACATGATTTATACATCTTACAATTCAGAAATGATTTTGGTTCTTAACTTATTTAGTGACGATTTCCTTATTTAGAACAGGTTTCATTATACTGGCTCTAATGCTTTTGAGGTATAAGTATTTGTTCCTAATGGGTCAATTGGAAGATATAAAATGTAAAATTAGGGGGCGTGGTCTGCCAAGATGGCTGACAACATGTATTAGAGCTGAGCTTTGCGGGCCCTGGCCTTAATCCTGCAATATTTTGGCTTCACTGAGGCATCCAACGGCATTGACTAAACTCTAAGGGGCAGATTTACAATCCCCTTGCGCCACTTTTGCGTCACTTTTAACATGGGAAAAGTGACGCAAAAATGGCGCAAGTGGCTTGTAAATCTGCCCCTAAATTCTAAATTATGCGGATGACAGAGCACACTGGCAGCTCACTCACTGTCGCTGCTCGGTGCTGCAAACAAGCTCTTTGGGGCAGTGCCAGTGACGGGCAGTCTCCCCAAGATGATGGGCGTGAAAACTTGTACGGGCCTGGCTGAGTGAACCAGAAGAGCGGTGGCCAGGCACAGCTTGATCCACTTGGCCTGCGGGTTCACTGACAAGACCTGTGCTGACCCAACAACACAGGAGAGGTTGCAGTGGAGGTAGACCAGGAACCTGAAGCATGGAGCAAGGCAGCGGCTACGACTGGCTCCTGTTTCTTCCCAGTATCCTTGTGGGCCAGAGATATTGGTGACAGGTCTTCTTGCCTGGGTGTCCGGGGGCCCAATGCATGCACAGAGACTGTGATGTGGTGAAATCCACATTGGCGATTGCACATGGGCCCCCCTGTGGCAGAGGTTGTTAGCGAAGGGGACAAGGGCAAAGAGGTCTGAAAGAAGTGGTGAGTGGAAGGGGTGGGTTGCCACACAGTGCTAGGACTATACACTGCAGGTCAAAAAGCAGTGACCGTCATGGGGGAGATCGCTAGGCTGGCCCATGGTACAATCCAAGGGCTCAATGGGGTAGGTCTACAAGCTTGTAGCTGATGCCATCGGAGCCTGGGCCATCGAGAGACCTTGGGCAACATTAATGCTATCTATAATCAGATGTTCCTAAGAATAAGGAACCATTTTTAAGTGGAGACCAAGTGGGCAGTAGGGAGAAAAATGCCCCCCTTCTTGATACAATAAACATTGTTGAGGTGCTAGGGTAGCACTCTCAAATGCCATAAAATAGCAAAACTGCAGATCCAAGCTGCTAGGGGGCTTGCAAAAGCACTATTACTATGGCCAAAAGAGAATGGGAGAGTGGGAGATGGGAAGGTTTGCTGAGTACAGCCAGGAATAAGGACCATTGATCCTTCTGGACATTTTGGCTACTGGAAGCAAGGATGGTTTTTGCCCTATTGAAAACAATATTTCAGCAGTGGATTGGGTTGCTTATTTTTCTAGCCTGTATTTCCTGCCAGCAGAACCAACGGACCCCCAAAGTGACTTAGTAAGGCCACTAGTACTAAGGCAGTGTCCCAGTGGTGAACTGCTAGGGATGGCTAACCAAATGAGTGGACTAAGTGAGCAGAGTAACCAACTAGATAGTTACTATATGCCCTCCTCTGAAATCAGTAAGTCCATTAGGAAATGTATCCCCAACAAAGCTCCCAGTGGACTTATTTCTAAACGAAATAGATGTCTGGAGTATTTATTTCTCACTCATTATTAATGCGATCATGAAAGGGGCACCCATCCCCCGACCTGGGCTTGTGCTCAAATAATTCCTATCTTTAAAAAGGGCTCTAGAGCTCTTCTGACCAACTATAGATCAATAAGCCATATAGATAGTACTCAAAAATATTTAGAGGCCGATTACGATGCTGTAGGAAACGGATCCGACCCTCGGTCAGAGCCATTCCTACGGCATCGTAATCCCCTGTTTGAATTGATTTCCGACTGACCCATTTTGATGGAGTCGGTCGGTGTTAGAAATGGGATCTCTAGTTGGCAAGGGCTTGCACCTTTGTCCAAGTAGGGACCCTTCTTCCTTGTCAGGGTAAGGGTGTTACACTTGTGAAGTAACCCCTGCTCACCCTCGTGGTAGCTTGGCACGAGCAGTCAGGCTTAATTCAGAGGCAGTGTGTAAAGCATTTGCACATAACCAACAGTAATACAGTGTAAGCACTACAAACGGACACCACACCAGTTTAGAAAAATACCCAATTTTTATATACTCAAGACAAGACCAATTACGACAAAAATCCACAATACTATACTTTAAAAACGAATGCTTGATAAGGTAACTTCTTCTTTGCAGGAATAGTTCAAAAACAAAGTTCGTACGAGTCGGTAGCTCCGTCCGAGTCTACCGCGATGCTGAAAACCACAGAGTCTAACAGTTCCAGCCGACCGCGCCGATACGGGCCCGCAGAGTCGTGAACAGACTCGGTCACAGTACCTTTCTCGTTGTGGCTGGTACGGAGTGTACGAGCTGGTCGGCGTTCATCGCGGTGTGCGGTGCAAGACGGAGCGATGCAAGGTGCGGTGTCCCTCGATGCGGTGCAGGCAGCGGCTCGATGAGCGTCGTGCAGACGGAGTCGGTGAGTCCAAGGCGTGCGATGCAGGGTGAGACGATGCTCGATGCGGTGCTGACAGGTTGCGATGCAGGCGACCAAGCCGGAGTGCGGGAGCTGGCGTCGGACATCGGTGCGAGTCAGAGCGGTGCGTCGCAGACGTGCGAGCGGTGCCCCAAATGCGATGCGGTCACGACTGTTGAGCCAGTTGCAGCGACCGCGTCGGTCGGGTCCGGCTGGTTCAGTGAAGCGATGCGATGCAAACTGCGGTGCCCACAGGTCACGGTGCAAGCAGCGGCTCGGTGTTGGCGGCGTCGGACGTCACCCACGGTGAGACCAGGGTTGCGATGCGAAGCGGGGCGATGCGGTCTGCGGTGCAAACAGGTCACCGGTCAGGGATGGATTCGGTTGACGGAGTCGGTTGCAGTTCCCTTCCTCTGTGGCAACTGAAACAGCGTTCCAGAAGCGGTACCTAGAGGCTTGTGAAGTCTTTGTAGTCCCTGAGACTTCTTAACAGGAGGCCAGCTCGGTTCCAGGCCCTTGGAGATACTCAGCACAAGTTTGTAGAAAGTTCCTTCCTTTCACTGCCCAAGGCAGAAGCAGCAGCTGCAGGCCAACCCAACAAAGCAACAACACAGCAAAGGGGCAGTACTCCTCCTGGCAGCTCTTCCAGCTCTTCGTCTTGGCAGGTTCCTTGATTCCAGCGAGATCTAAATTCATGGGGTCAGGGCCCCAATATTTGTATCCCAAATTCCTTTGTTCTCTGAAGGCAGAGAGGCCTTTGCCTAGTCCAAACCAGTTCTGGAGCACTTTGTTGACAAGTCTCCGTCCCTTCTTTCAGTGAGTAGGCCAGGGACATCAGACGCACCACAGGAGGTGGAGCCAGCATTGTGGAGGGAAGGCACTGTCCTATTCAGGGCCCAGGTGCAACCCCTCCCACCCATCTACATGTAGATCTTGCTATTCAGCCCTGTGCTGACTCACCCTGCCTACTGGCCTCCCCCAGCCCCTGTCACTCACACTCCAGACAAGGAATACACAACCTCGCAGAGGCAGGCTTGGATGGTTAGACAAGAAAATACCCACTTTCTAAAAGTGGTATTTTCAAACACAGAATGTTAAAACTAACTTCACTAAAAGCTGCATTTTATCATTCTGAGTCCAGGCATACTAAACTCGAATTTCTACCATGTTCCCAGGGTCAGTTAGGGTTATAAGCTGTAATAATCAAAACTGCCCGTTCTGGCCCTTGGGGAACAGGTAGCCTTGCAATAGTGAAAAACGAACTTGGCTGTAATTCACTATCAGGACATGCCACACACACCAGGGCATGTCCTACCTTTCGCATACAACGCACCCTGCCCACAGGGGTACCTTGGGCCTACCTTAGGGGTGACTAACATGTAGCAAAGGGAAGGTTGAGGGACTTGCAAGTGTGTGCACTTGCCAAGTCGACATGGCAGCCCCAGGCTGCGCACAGGCTCTGCGATGGCAGGCCCGAGTTACACTTTACGGGCTGTTTGCGTGGGTGGCACAATCCAGTGCTGCAGCCCACCAACAGCATTTGGTCTATAGGCCCTGGCACTCGCAGTGCACTTTACAAGGGACTGACACATAAACCAAATAGGCCAATCATGGAAACACCAATCCATAACACATTTTATACAGGAGCACTTGCACTTTCCCACTGGACAGCAGTGAGGAAAGTGCGCAGAATCATTACACCAGCAAAAACAGAGTCAAAACCGGGAGGTCAGAAAGCAAAAAGTCAGGGGAAACACGCCAAAAGATGCCACGTCTAACACATGTCCCCTCCAGCTGAAAGTAGGGAGAACTACCCAACCCCATTGGAGTTCTCTTCACTAAGGCGGAAGAACCTGGACAGACCATCTGCGTTGGCGTGTTCTGTACTAGGACGGTGTTCCACCGTAAAGTCCATTCCCTGTAGGGAGATGGACCACCTCAGCAATTTTGGATTCTCACCCCTCATTTGCATCAACCAACTGAGGGGCCTGTGGTCTGTCTGAACCCGGAAGCGAGTCCCAAACAGGTATGGTCTCAACTTCTTCAGCGCCCAGACCACAGCAAAAGCTTCCCTTTCTATGGCACTCCACCTCTGTTCCCTGGGAAGTAGTCTCCTGCTAAGGAAGACTACAGGCTGATCCAGGCCCTCTTCGTTCAGTTGTGAGAGCACCGCTCCCACACCATGCTCTGAAGCGTCAGTCTGCACGACGAATTCCTTGGAGAAGTCAGGTGCCTTGAGCACAGGCGCCGTGCACATGGCTGCCTTCAGGGCATCAAAGCTTTCT
This sequence comes from Calotriton arnoldi, assembly GCA_963921515.1. NCBI lineage: Eukaryota > Metazoa > Chordata > Amphibia > Caudata > Salamandridae > Calotriton > Calotriton arnoldi. Next base: position 877,706 of record CAWUFW010007337.1, read on the forward strand.
GGCAGGACTCAGTCCAGATCACTTTCCTGGGCTGCCTCTTAGAGGTCAGCTCTGTTAAGGGGGCAACGATGGTGCCATAGCCCTTAACAAATCTCCTGTAGTAGCCGGTGAGACCTAAGAAGGCTCTCACCTCTGTCTGGGTCTTGGGGGTTCCCAAGCCAGAATGGTGTCAATCTTGGGTTGTAGGGCGCCACCTGGCCGCTTCCTACCTGGTGTCCCAAGTACACCACAGAACCCTGCCCGATCTGGCACTTACTGGCCTTGATCGTGAGGCCTGCACCTTGCAGAGCCCTCAACACTTTCTCAAGGTGCTGTAAATGTTCTTCCCAGCTGGAACTGAACACAGCAATGTCATCCAGGTAGGCGGCACTGAAATCCTCCAGCCCAGCCAACACCTGATTGACCAACCTCTGAAAGGTGGCAGGGGCATTCTTCAACCCAAAGGGCATCACCCGGAATTGGTAATGACCTTCTGGGGTTGAGAATGCTGATCTCTCCTTGGCCCCATCGGTTAAGGCAATCTGCCAGTACCCAGACGTCAAATCAAACGTGCTGAGGAACCGGGCAGCTCCCAACCGATCAATGAGCTCATCAGCTCTGGGGATGGGGTGCGCGTCAGTCCTAGTGACGGCATTGAGCCCACGGTAGTCCACACAAAACCGGAGTTCTGGAGTGGCACCGGGCGCAGCAGCCTTTGGGACCAAGACCACTGGGCTGGCCCAAGGGCTGTGGGAGGGCTCAATCACCCCTAACGCCAACATCTTAGAGACCTCCTCCTTGATGCTGGCTCTGACCCGGTCAGTCAACCTGTAAATCTTGTGCTTCACAGGAGGGCTGTCACCAGTGTCCACGTCATGGGTACACCAGTGAGTAACACCGGGAGTCAGAGAGAACAGTGGGGCGAACTGTCCCAACAACTGGCGACAGTCCCCTGCTGCTCCTGAGTCAGAGTAGGGGAGAGGATCACACCCTCTACTGACCCATCATGCTCCTTGGTAGACAGGAGGTCAGGAGAGGCTCACTCTCCTCTTCCACCACATCATCTGTCGCCAAGAGCATACTCACTTCGGACCTCTCGAAGTGGGGCTTGAGGCGGTTCACGTGAAGGACCCTCAAAGGGTTCCTTGGAGCCTGCAAATCCACCAGGTAGGTGACGTCACTTTTGCGCTCCTTTACCTCATATGGCCCAGTCCACTTGTCCTGCAAGGCACAAGGTGCCACTGGGGCCATGACCCACACTTTTTGCCCAGGTTGAAATTCGACCAGAGTGGCATTCTGGTCATACCATCTCTTCATTTCTTCCTGGCTTGCTTCTAGGTTCGCCTGAGCGAGTTTCCTGAAGCGGGCAGTTTGGTTTCTAAAGGCCAGCATGTAGCTAAATACATCCTGGGGAGTTTTGCTGGGAGCTGCCTCCCAGCCTTCCTTTACCAAACTCAGAGGTCCTCTGACAGGGTGGCCATACAGGAGCTCAAAGGGGCTGTACCCAAGAGACTTCTGAGGCACCTCCCTGTATGCAAAGAGTAGGCATGGCAAGAGGACGTCCCACTTACGCCTCATGGGTTCTGTTAGACCCTTGATCATGCCTTTCAAGGTCTGGTTGAATCTCTCCACCAGACTGTTTCCTTGTGGGTGGTAAGGAGTGGTGAACTTGTAGGTTACACCACACTCCTTCCACAGGGATGTCATATACTTGGATATGAAATTGGTCCCCTATCAGAAACCACCTCTCTGGGTAATCCCACACGGGAAAAGATCCCCATTAACGCCCGGCCCACCACTGGCGCCGTCGTTGTCCTGAGAGGGATTGCCTCCGGGTACCGGGTGGCATGGTCCACCAAGACCAGGATGTACCTGTTGCCCATGGCTGTCTTGGGATCCAGCGGCCCCACAATATCCATCCCTACCCTTTCAAAGGGTGTTCCAACAACAGGAAAAGGTTGGAGAGGAGCTTTGACCTTCCTCCCACTCTTACCACTTGCCTGGCAAGTTTGGCAAGACCTACAGTGTGCATCTGACTGCCTTCGCATTTGGGGCCAAAAGAAGTGGGTGACAAGCCTGTCAAAGGTCTTGTCCTGCCCCAAATGTCCTGCCAAAGGCACGTCATGAGCCAGACCCAGTAGGAAGGTCCTGAAGCGCTGGGGTACCACCAGCACACGGGCTGACCCAGGCTCAGCAACCTTAGGCTCACTGTATAGGAGACCACTCTCCCAGTAGATCAGATGTGACCCGGACTGATTACCAGCTGCCTGGTCTGCAGCCTGCCGCCGCAGACCCTCCAGAGTAGGGCACTCGTTCTGCTCCCTGCAGAACTCCTCCCTGGTGGGACCCCCTTCTTGCTGCCAATGGGTCAGCTCCGAGATGTCTCCCAGTTTGGCTACCTGCTCCCCTGTAGGCACCGGGGCGTCCCCCTCGAGGTCCGCCTCCTCCCGGTCCGTGGAAACTTTGGGGGCCGGTTTCCCGTGCCCCCTGCCCTTTCTCTTGGCAGGGACTTGGGCCACTGTTCCAGGCTCCAAGTCCTCTTGATCACCCTTTCTGGCTGCCATTGACCGAGTAGACACGCATGCCCACTCTGGCAACCCAAGCATCTCCAAGTGAGACCTGAGCTCAACCTCCTTCCATAAGGACTGCTCCAGGTCGTTTCCTAGCAGACAATCTACAGGCATGGTAGGGCTCACAACCACCCTCAAGGGACCTGAGACCCCCCCCCCATTCAAAGGGAACCTGCGCCACCATACATTGGCGCTCTGAGTTGTCTACAGCAACTACTTGGTGGAATGCCCCGGGGACTACTTGCTTCTCAGACACCAGGTGACACCGGACTGAGGTCACACTGGCTCCAGTGTCTCTGAGAGCCTCTACCCTGTTCCCATTAATGGTCACCCAGGTGCTATATTTCTTTGTGTTAGGGGGCACCTGGTTTCCTGGGACCATCTCACTGTCCCCTAGTGAGACAAGGGTCATTTCTGCGGGATCCCCACCCTCCTGTGGGCACCCCTCCTCCCCAAGCGCTACACTAGCCAACACTTTGGACTGTCCACCGGTGGGTGGCTGTGTCCCCTTTGGGCACTTGGGGTCCCCCTTAAAGTGACCTACCTGGTCACATGCATAACACTTGCGGGGGCCGGTCTCAACAGGCTTCCCTGTAGAGACCCCTTTCTTCTTATCACCGGGGGCTGGGAACCTTTACCCTGGGTACTAGTTTGGGGCCCTTTAGAGAACTCCTGTGCTTTACCCTTGTCCCCCCACCTTTCTGCTGGGGACCCTGCCCACCTTTGGCTGAGTCTCCCCAAACGCTTTCTTGTGGACCCTGGTACTCACCCAGCGGTCCGCTTCCATAGCAAGCTTCCTGGGGTCAGTTAGCTTACTATCAACTAGGTGCTGGCGCAGATCTGCAAAACATAGACTAGACAAGTGCTCCCATGCAATCAAGTTGTAGAGCCCCTGAAAATCTGTTACACTACTGCCCTTTACCCAACCATCCAGCGACCTGCAGAACACATCCACACATTCCAACCAAGTGTTGGCATCAGACTTCTTACTGGACCTGAACTGATCCCTGTACTTTTCAGGAGTAAGACCATACTTAGTGAGAAGGGCATCCTTCATGTCAGCATAGGTGAGGTGATACCCCTTACCCAAAGCTATCAGAGCATCCCTTGCTTCTTCAGGGAAAAGTGGCCACAATCCTGCTCCCCAATTCTCCTCAGGGACCCCATTCATGTGTATGGCTGCCTCATAACCCTGAAACCACCTTTGTATGTCATCCCCCTCCTTGAACTCCTTGCCTACATTCTTGGGAATGTGCACAATCCTGTCTGCCTTTCTGGACGAATTGCTGCCACCATCTGAGCCTGACTTACTCCTAAGTTCTAGCTCCTTCAGTTCTCTCTCATGCTCTAAGAGCATCTTCCTCTCCTCTATGGCCAATCTCTTCTCCTCCCGCTCACTCTCCAGCCTGAGCTTCTGCAGCTCAAACTGCCTTGCCTCCCGCCTGTCCTCCAGCTCCTCTGGGGACAGACTGCTGCTGCCTGACCTGGCGGGTTCCCCCTACCCAAAAGCATATCCACCCTGGAAATAGGCTCCTCCACCTCCTCACTGAGATTACCAGGCTGCCCACTGGCATGTCTGGCTGCTACCCAAGCCCTCAGCGCCTTCTGTAGCTCCTCCTTCCTTGTGAGGCCTTTAATTTGGACTTTCAGGTTTTTACAAATTGCTCGTAGTTCCTTTATGGCGTAGGTTTCCAACCTATCCTCCTCAAAGATAACTTCCAGAGATGCAACGGATGATGCAGCTGTGTCAGGCATGACAAAAGTAGTGAGTTGAAAACTGGCAAGATCAAAAATAGACCAAAAGAAAAAGAACCAGTATGTGGTACGTAATGGTCTGCGATATGGTAGTAGTGCACACCAATCACTGTAAGTCAAGTGCAAACACAAGTCCTATCCTCACCGCTGACAACCAATGTTAGAAATGGGATCTCTAGTTGGCAAGGGCTTGCACCTTTGTCCAAGTAGGGACCCTTCTTCCTAGTCAGGGTAAGGGTGTTACACTCGTGAAGTAACCCCTGCTCACCCTCGTGGTAGCTTGGCACGAGCAGTCAGGCTTAATTCAGAGGCAGTGTGTAAAGCATTTGCACATAACCAACAGTAATACAGTGTAAGCACTACAAACGGACACCACACCAGTTTAGAAAAATAACCAATTTTTATATACTCAAGACAAGACCAATTACGACAAAAATCCACAATACTATACTTTAAAAACGAATGCTTGATAAGGTAACTTCTTCTTTGCAGGAATAGTTCAAAAACAAAGTTCGTACGAGTCGGTAGCTCCGTCCGAGTCTACCGCGATGCTGAAAACCACAGTCTAACAGTTCCAGCCGACCGCGCCGATACGGGCCCGCAGAGTCGTGAACAGACTCGGTCACAGTACCTTTCTCGTTGTGGCTGGTACGGAGTGTACGAGCCGGTCGGCGTTCGTCGCGGGTGCGGTGCAAGACGGAGCGATGCAAGGTGCGGTGTCCCTCGATGCGGTGCAGGCAGCGGCTCGATGAGCGTCGTGCAGACGGAGTCGGTGAGTCCAAGGCGTGCGATACAGGGTGAGACGTTGCTCGATGCGGTGCTGACAGGTTGCGATGCAGGCGACCAAGCCGGAGTGCGGGAGCTGGCGTCGGACAGCGGTGCGAGTCGGAGCGGTGCGTCGCAGACGTGCGAGCGGTGCCCCAAATGCGATGCGGTCACGACTGTTGAGCCAGTTGCAGCGACCGCGTCGGTCGGGTCCGGCTGGTTCAGTGAAGCGATGCGATGCGAACTGCGGTGCCCACAGGTCACGGTGCAAGCAGCGGCTCGGTGTTGGCGGCGTCGGACGTCGCCCACGGTGAGACCAGGGTTGCGATGCGAAGCGGGGCGATGCGGTCTGCGGTGCAAACAGGTCACCGGTCAGGGATGGATTCGGTTGACGGAGTCGGTTGCAGTTCCCTTCCTCTGTGGCAACTGAAACAGCGTTCCAGAAGCGGTACCCAGAGGCTTGTGAAGTCTTTGTAGTCCCTGAGACTTCTTAACAGGAGGCCAGCTCGGTTCCAGGCCCTTGGAGATACTCAGCACAAGTTTGTAGAAAGTTCCTTCCTTTCACTGCCCAAGGCAGAAGCAGCAGCTGCAGGCCAACCCAACAAAGCAACAACACAGCAAAGGGGCAGTACTCCTCCTGGCAGCTCTTCCAGCTCTTCGTCTTGGCAGGTTCCTTGATTCCAGCGAGATCTAAATTCATGGGGTCAGGGCCCCAATATTTATATCCCAAATTCCTTTGTTCTCTGAAGGCAGAGAGGCCTTTGCCTAGTCCAAACCAGTTCTGGAGCACTTTGTTGACAAGTCTCCGTCCCTTCTTTCAGTGAGTAGGCCAGGGACATCAGACGCACCACAGGAGGTGGAGCCAGCATTGTGGAGGGAAGGCACTGTCCTATTCAGGGCCCAGGTGCAACCCCTCCCACCCATCTACATGTAGATCTTGCTATTCAGCCCTGTGCTGACTCACCCTGTCTCCTGGCATCCCCCAGCCCCTGTCACTCACACTCCAGACAAGGAATACACAACCTCGCAGAGGCAGGCTTGGATGGTTAGACAAGAAAATACCCACTTTCTAAAAGTGGTATTTTCAAACACAGAATGTTAAAACCAACTTCACTAAAAGCTGCATTTTATCATTCTGAGTCCAGGCATACTAAACTCGAATTTCTACCATGTTCCCAGGGTCAGTTAGGATTATAAGCTGTAATAATCAAAACTGCCCGTTCTGGCCTATGGGGAACAGGTAGCCTTGCAATAGTGAAAAACGAACTCGGCTGTAATTCACTATCAGGACATGCCACACACACCAGGGCATGTCCTACCTTTCGCATACAACGCACCCTGCCCACAGGGGTACCTTGGGCCTACCTTAGGGGTGACTAACATGTAGCAAAGGGAAGGTTGAGGGACTTGCAAGTGTGTGCACTTGCCAAGTCGACATGGCAGCCCCAGGCTGCGCACAGGCTCTGCGATGGCAGGCCCGAGTTACACTTTACGGGCTGTTTGCGTGGATGGCACAATCCAGTGCTGCAGCCCACCAACAGCATTTGGTCTATAGGCCCTGGCACTCGCAGTGCACTTTACAAGGGACTGACACATAAACCAAATAGGCCAATCATGGAAACACCAATCCATAACACATTTTATACAGGAGCACTTGCACTTTCCCACTGGACAGCAGTGAGGAAAGTGCGCAGAATCATTACACCAGCAAAAACAGAGTCAAAACCGGGAGGTCAGAAAGCAAAAAGTCAGGGGAAACACGCCAAAAGATGCCAAGTCTAACAGTCGGAAATTAATCCAAACAGGATTTCTGAATGGCTTACGATGGGCTCGGAGAGCCCGTCTTCTATTCGGAAAGGGGCCTGTTATCCCAAGGGCGGCTCTTTCTGCCGGTGGGGTTACGATGGCAGATTCCTACAGCCTTTCTATGCCGGCCTTTCTGACACAGAAAGGCTGTGGGACTCCCCAGCAGGGCCCCCATGGGTGCAAGGCCTCCGGATGGTGGCCTAGGGGGCACCTTTGGAGCCCCCCTGTTGATCCCTGCACCTTGAGGTGTCTGCCACGGAGTGCAATGATGAACTGCACCTCAGCTCATTACAATGAGAGCATGCATTCTGGTCAGAATGCATGCTCCTATTGAAAAGAATAGTATTGCGACCGAACAGTGTTTGGTCGCATCCTAATTGCTGGTTTGGGACTCCCGACAGGAGGTCAGTCGGTTCCAGTTCCAGATCGATGTCGGATGGACTCAGGTCTGTCCGACATCGAAATCGGCCCCTTAGTAGGGTTATTCTGGATAGGCTACATGAATGGCTAATTTCAACTGAGATTCTATCTCTTTTGCAAGCTGGCTTCTGTGAATGCACTAGTGCCATTGACCAGGTGTTTCGACTACAGCCACTTTCTTGTAAAACAGTCTCCCTAGGTGGTGGTCTCCTCTATGTGGCATTCGTAGACCTTTGGTCTGCATTTGATTTAGTGCCAAGATCTACTCTTTGGCAAGTGCTAGCTGAAATGGGGACTGTTGCAAAGTCCTCCTGTGCCCTGGGCACCCCCCATTTTTTTGCTGACAGAGGTCGATTACAATTACGGATAGGCTCCGAATCGGATACGGGTCTTCCGAATCCGATTCGGAACCCGTCTTTCTGACCGATTCGGAAAGGTTTCCGAATGACTGATTACGATGTTCGTCAGGAGTTCGGACTTTCCGAGCCGGTTCCGGATGGCATTTTGAGGAACCGAGTCATTCAGAGCCAACTCGTACAGGTCTATGGACCGCGTTTCTGACCAAGTGATTACGATGTCAGATTCTGACAGCCTTTCCGAATCGGTTGTTCCGACTCGGATCGGCTGTCGGAATCTGACTTTGGGGTACTGTAGCAGGCCCCTTCACCTAGAGCCTTCCGAATGGGGCCCGTGGGGGTACCCAAGGGACCCCCCTTTAAGACCATGCACAGTGCGGCAGGCACCATGGGGTGCCCACCACAGGGTGCACTATTTTCCCGACCCACCCCTTTCCTCAATGAGAGCCTGTGTATTCGGTCAGAACACTGGCTCCCATTGAAGTCAATGGGAGTCCGACCGAATTGTATCCTGAAGCATCGTAATCGGTCGGTCGGACTCCCTGGATCCGATTTGGTCAGAAACCATTCCGAGACCGATTTTGGTCAGAATGCTTTCCGACCGGCATCGTAATCGACCCCTTAGAATACAGTGAAAACACCTACATACACTAGGGTACCCCTATGATTGGCATGACCTCCCATATAAGGCCCAAGTACATAATAGGGCATGGCAGTTTAAAGGCCAGCAGCTTATCTGCACTTGCATGTGTGCACTGCTGAAACGTGAGGTCAGTTTAAAAGCAGCTCTTAGTTGCAGGACTGTTTTTAAAATGCAAATTGTACCCAAACTCGACTTTGGTGTTTGGGTCACTTAAAAAAAGATTAACTACAATGTTTGGGCATATTAGGTCTCCCCTAGGTGTCCCAGGGGTGGGTGATCAGGTATTTATAAGGAGGACCCTTATAAAAGGTTTTTTTTATACCCTGGGTCTAATAAAACTGCACATTTCACTCCCCACATTGTAGTGAAGTGCTTCCCAAAATTGACTTTTGTGCTAGGAGCACTGTGGAGTGAGGAACTGCAATATTTGTACATATTCAGAACCCCTAAAGTCTCTTCTAGGTGTTCCAGGGGTGTGGGTCTTGTAAATATAGGCAGGGTCCTTATAAAAGATGTTTTATAAGCCCTGATATTGGAGAAATTGGCCAGTTCATTTTTCCCATTGCAGATCCCCAGACACATAGGTTAACATGGCAAGAAGTTATTAAATAATAACTAACGTCAAGGAGGTGATAAAAATATCTTTCAAGGACTTCCTAGAATTGTATTGATAAATCCAACAATATGGTATTGTTGAATTTATCCTAAAATGTACAGACAAGAATTTATAAGACTTTCTTGTCAGTAAGCTAAAATTCAGCGTTCCAGTGGTCTGTCCTGATTGGTCAGAGTTAAGTTGGTTTGCCAGGCTTCTTGGATGAGGTGATAAATAGCCCCTGGGTTTAGAAAGCCCTCTGGAGGTGGGGGGGGGGCAGGGTTCTGCTACATAGGAATGCCAGAGCAGGGGGAGAAGTCATAAACAATATTCTTCAATAGAAGGAGGAGACAGGTAGGAGAGGCCACTTTCATTTACACCTCTACTCTTTCAACCCAGCCAGATTGTAGGATCAAGGAAGGAATGAGCAGATGCAAGGGGGAGAGACTATGGAGATTAACCACCCTGGGGGTGTGTTTAGCCAGCTCTTCTCCCTTTGCTGGAAAATCAGCCATATTAAATTTTGGAGAACTGGTGCTCTCTGGGAGGCTATAGTGCCACACTTTGGAGGATGTGGTCATACCCTGGGGTGTTGCCGCTGCCCTGCACTTCATTGGACAGGAGTGTCCCCCTGCTTGACCCAAAGAACTTGGAATATGTATCTGAGAGGGGCAGAGCTTCTCTGATCTGCTGCTTGAAACTTAAGAAAGAAGAAGGGTCCATGTTGGAAGTTTGATTTACACTAACCAGGCCCCACACTCTGACTGGGCCTGCTGCACAATCTGGAACTACAGCCCTGTGGATCAAACCTGCTTCAAAAGGACTAAAGAGTGGACTCCCTGCAAGCTACAGGTTAACAGAGTTCACCTGGACCATCACCACCAAGAATCCCCAGCCTGAAGTACTACCAGTGGATTTGTAAGGGTTTTGTCTGAAACTTTCAAGGACCATCTCGGAGCTTCTAGACTCTTGGAGTAAGTTTTGGACACTTTGGCGCCATCAAAGGAACTCCAGGAAGAAGTTTCAGAAGTTTGGAGATGTTGGGAGCATCTTTGGAAAAAAGCTCCATAAGTGGACCGACTCGACCTGGCCAGCCAAGCTGGTGACCCTCAACCGTGAGCCGGCCTGTCGTCCAGGTTCGCCCACTGAAAAGCTCTGGAGGTCTGACTTCCAGAGTTTGACCGGGAATTGGCTGAAACCCAAGCTGGCAAACCCTCACCAAATCCAGCCTGGTGAAGAGCATTGAGGGACCCCGTAAGAAAAAGCTCCGTAAAAGTTTCTAAGTCCGAACGTAGAACAGGTGACCGGGACCAACCGCAAGAGTCGAGCCGCCCACCTTCAACCGCGAGCCGGCCTGGATTTCTGGTTCATCCCGCTGGAAAGCTCCGGAGGGCAGACTTCTACAAGTTTGAACGGGAGCTCGTCGCAAGGCAAGCCGGCGAACCCTCACCGAATCCGGACTGGCTGAGAGCTTTGAGGGACCACGGGAAGAAAAGCTCCAGAAAAGTTTCTAAGTCAGAAGGTAAAAACTTTGACCAAGACCTACTGCGAGGGGTAGCGGTGCAGGGATCCATCGTGGTCGGCCTGAAACTTTGACTTTGTCGCGGTCTAGCATGACCAGATGTCACAATAGGTGCTATAGGTTTCTATGTGCTATATAGTGCTAAATATTTTAAAAAATCAAATCTGCGGTTCCCTACATTGGATTTGTTTTAGTTTTGGTGTCATTCTAAAGATAAAAATATTTCCTGTTTTTATAAATTGGTGTTGGATTTTTATTGTGCGTTGTGTCTTAATTATTTACTGAATTGGTGTTTTTAAATGCTTTGCATATCTGTCTTTGAAGTTAAGCTTTTCTGCTCGCAGCCACGCTACCAAGAGTTAAGCATGGGAATAATTTCTAAGACCTATACTGAGCCCTATATTGTGTCAGTGGCCTTATTGCCAGTGGTATATATATTTTTTCCACCACTAATAACCCACTTTCCAACAGGGACCCCAAAGTACCTACTGAATATAATCAGTAGATTGCATTTTAACAACTATGCTCAAGTTAGATGTGGCCAAATGGGTGAATTGTCTGATCCATTCCTTGTCAATAAGACAAGATGTGTCCTTGCTCTCACATTATTTACTCTGTTTATTAATGATTTTAGTAGCCCACCTGAACAATGTGAGAATCATGCACCAGGTTTGGCAAATATTAGAGCCCCACCCTTCTGTCTGCAGATTATACATTACTGCTTTCTAAATCAGCTATGGGGCTGCAAAAACTACTAGATCGATTTGAGTGCTTCTGCAAACAGAGGGGTTTGGAGATTAATGTGGGAAAAACCAAGTATATGGTCTTCCATCCTTGTCACTCTACTAGCTCCAACTCTATGTTAAAAGGGGTGCCACTAAAACGCGTGCATGCCTTGCAGTCTTAGACTTGGTGAGCATAATGCCCCATTCAAATTCAAATAAATAAACATTGGTAATCTGTAAGCATGAGCGTATTCGCTATGGCGTCAGTAATTGAGAAGTTAGGTAACCTCCCATAATTCTTTATGTATATGTATTTCACAACAGATTATTGACATATAATTTTGAAACAATACTCTGGCTGGAAGAAGAATATCCGAAAGGATTAAGGAAATGGTACATTTTGGTACTTTGAAGCTTTCTCGTCTTATCTTTTCTGCTGACGTTTACACTTTAAATACACACGTCACAAACAAAATGATAACATTGCTACAAAGGTCTCTCAAATCATACTGGAGCGATCACACATCAAGGATGTTTCAACCGCCAATAAAACTAACATCTTTCAAAACAGCAAAATCCTTTTACTGAATTTGCAGTTACTAAAGGAGCTTTTTCATAGCTATCTGTTAATTTAACACTAGAGGGCAATAGACTATTTCTAAAACAACCTACGATATAAAATGGTTCTCTTTGCATTACAGTTTCTCTTTTCTCAAGGGGGCATTCAAGTAAAAATGGATACTGTGCAAGCAAGTATGCAAGTGTTTAAACATGATGCACACATAACAAATTGTATGTTAATAAAGTCACAAGAAGCAATCACTTTAGTCCCTCATTGATGAGTTGCAAGAGCGGGAGCCCCGCCACGTGCTTGAAGGTTCTCTCCCCTGGAAGCTGCAGACCCCTGTGCTATTTAGCAGTGAAGCCTTTGCTAGCCCAATCATATGCGGCGACCTGTCTGTGTTGGAAAACGAGGCAGTATCTGTGAGGCCTGCACAAATAACATGACTACATTTGTCCTTCACTGTGAACCAAACACCCTATTGTAGCGCTTGACTCTCAGAGGGTAGCGTTGCAGAGCAGTCTAAGGCTTACTCAAGGGAGGTGGTGTGGGCTAGTAATCGCCATTAAAGGTGCGCAGAAATAACACTCAATAATTGATTGTCCAGTCTGTACTTTGCTTTATAAAAGTAAGAGTACATGTATTAAACACACACACTATTCAATACTATGCACCAATTTAGAAATATACATAAGCTGTTGGAATTACTTTGTGACATTGCATAACATCTCCACCCCTCCCCAAAGGGGGGTGGGGTCTAGTACCACCACTCCCATGTCTGCATATCATCTTGCCCCCTAATGCAGGGGTTGAACATAACCTGGAGCGAGGGCCCTGCGCACTGGCACCGTCCCAGTGGTGACCCACCCCATTATCTCAACGAGCATTAAAAATAGGTACACCTGCCCTGGTGACACATAACCCTGACTGAGCATCTCATCTTGTCCATACAGTATGCACCCTTACATCTTCAGGGCTAACAGTCTGGGTTGTTCTTCACTTAAGCGCAGCAGTAAGAATACATGTGTAAGCAGCACTTTAGAATGACAGTACTCATCACCTTAGTTGATCATTATAATGCATTGAAATTAAAGCCCCTAAAAGGCATCACAGATGAAATCACAGGATTACGCATATACCGCTAGCCACCCTAGCAGGAATGTCTGGCAACATAACCCCACTTTGCTTATGACATCACCTTACACAGGTACTTCACATTACACATGTGACCTTCAGTCCCTCTAAAAGAAATAACATTAGTAAATGCACAACGGGTGCAATTACACCTCTTCACCTCCAGGGGATGCCCTTCTCCAGACATCCCCAACTCAGCCCTTCACTCCTTGATGCACTTCTCCATACACCCTCAGCTGTAGAACAAAAGTTCCAGCCCAGAAGGTGTTAAAATGCTGGCTGAGCCCTTGAGAGGCTATCCTTTTCAAGTCCCCATGAGACTTAGGGAGGGACTTCTCTTCGTGCTGGGGGGAGACTGCGCTTCTCCAGCAGCTCCCCCGGCACCTTGTCACGCACGTGGTGGTGACCCCGTCATCCTGGGGCCACCACAGGCAGAAAAACAAGCAGGCAGCTTCCTGCAGGCCGACCGCATTATGGGGCGCTTCTTCCAGTCCCGTGCATATTATAGTAGCGGCTCCCCCGCTGCTTCGGAGGGAGCCGCGATCACGTTGCTGGCGGCTTCGCCGCATCTCCTGCCCTTGATGGGGGGCCCGGTCCCACCCGGACCCCCAGGGGACGTCGCACAGCTCAGGGAGCCCACCCCCGGCTGCTCCTGCCGAGGTGAGTTTTTACTTCAAGAAAGAACAGGGGAACCCTACTCACTAAGGAACCAGGGTAATAGTTATATAGGAAAAACAATGGTTCCTGTGGAATAATATACTATGAGGTTATGATACATAAGCACAATCGCGATATAGAGGGTTAGATAATGGCAGAGCGCGACGGAACCACTAACACACCGATTCCAGTGTAGTATATTTTATGGATTTTTTAAACAATAAAGTTAGGAGTAAACATTATACATCAAAACAACATTGTGAAAATGATGTGCCACACGTGAAGAAAAGCGGGACAGCGCTCCGCGTGTAGATTCAGAAAAAGCTGCGTCAGTCAGCTTGATCATTGTACCCGATCAAGCTGACTGACGCAGCTTTTTCTGAATCTACACGCGGAGCGCTGTCCCACTTTTCCATTCTTCTACCGAGAAATGCTCTCAGTGCATTGTTACTGTTAATCCACAAAGGGATTCTACAATGCTACGGCTGTGGCGTAAAACTAATTGAGCCCCTCTGGCCCACCTACATACCCCATTGGATTGACAGCCTGTCCTCACATTGAGTACCCGGACGGGTCCTCATGTGAGTAAACTTTTTCCTCTTTTCTTCACGTGTGGCACATCATTTTCACAAGGCTGCGCAACCATATATTCAGATGTCCATTCATCAATAGTCCTGAAGAGATCCCACATTGTTTTGAGGGTCGAAACGCCGTCGACAAACAGAAGAAGCAAACCATTTCCCCAGCACATATCATTGTATATAGCTGCTGTTCACATGGAATTATTTTGATAATGGTCGACTTGTACAAACTGTGGAAACCTTGTATTTAATATTCACGTTGTCACTTAGGTTTAGGTTCCCTTTGTCACTTGGGACACTATGCACAAATGTTGTTTTGATGTATAATGTTTACTCCTAACTTTATTGTTTAAAAAATCCATAAAATATACTACACTGGAATCGGTGTGTTGGCAGTGAGTTTTTAGGCGGCTTGGGGAGCCCACCCCCGGCCGCTCTTCTTCTCACGGGGCATGGTCCCACCCGGGCCCCCGCGTTGCAAAATCGTTGGAGGGCAGCCCGGGGAGCCCACCCCCTGCTGCCCTCGCCGGCTTCCCGCCCGGCCAGCACCCTTGCGTGCTGCCGCGGGAGCTGGCATCGCAGTTCTGTCTGCCCGCTCCGGCGGGCAGACACAAAGTCCTGCGCTGGTCTCCTGGGCCTCGGGGGAATGCAGCAGCACTCCCCCCTCCTTCTCCCTGACATCGGGGCCCGGGGATGGGGTCCCGGGCCCTCGGCCAGCTTCACGGGTAGCGCGACGGTGCTCCCCGAGCCACATCTGCGGGGGCCAGGGTGGGCTCCTGGCACCCCGCGTGAGCCTCCTCCTCTTCTTCGGGGCCTGGGGATGGGGTCCGGGCCCCTTGAGCATATTCAGAGGGAGCGCAACGGCGCTCCCCGACGGTCAGCTTCGCTGGGGGTTCGACGGCGCTCCCCCGGCTTCCATCTTCGCGGGGGGCCAGGGTGGGCTCCTGGCCTTCCGCCTGGGCACTCTTCACGGGGAGCGCAACGGCGCTCCCCGGCTTTTCTTCAGCCGCGAGGGGAGTTGCACGACGGCGCCCCCCTCCTCCTCAGTGCCCTCTTCACGGGGAGCGCGACGGCGCTCCCCGACTTGGCTCTTCTGCGGGGCCCGGGGATGGGGTCCCGGGCCCCTTCGGCAGATTTTTGTGGGGTACGCAACGGCGCACCCCGACTTCAGCTGGGCCCGGGGATGGGGTCACGGGCCCCTTTGGTCACCTTCACGGGGGAGCGCGACGGCGCCCCCCCGGCTTGACTTCTTTTTGGGGGCAGCCCCCGGGACCTGACCCACCCCGGGGGCATCTCTGAGACCGGCGGCGGAGACCCACGTGCTTCGTCGTC
The DNA here is from genome assembly GCA_963921515.1 of Calotriton arnoldi. Classification (NCBI taxonomy): domain Eukaryota; kingdom Metazoa; phylum Chordata; class Amphibia; order Caudata; family Salamandridae; genus Calotriton; species Calotriton arnoldi. Next base: position 893,108 of record CAWUFW010007337.1, read on the forward strand.
GGTCTTCTTAGGAATCAAAGGTCGCCTACCTTCCGGGGGGCATATCTTGGCCCCCAGGGGTCCGATCAGCTTCATTTTGGCCTCTTCTTGCTCCTGGTGGTGCTCCCCAGCCACTGGGAGCACTCGCCTTCACCCTCCTTGTCTCCAAGGGGGTGCACTCTGCAGGGAGCGGTCTTCACTGGCTCCCTGCACCAGCCTTTCGCCGGCTCTCCTCCTGGGCCTCTCCTCCGGCGCTGTTCAGGATCCTGGGGGCAGTCAGGGGGTTCCTCCTTCCAACTGTCCATTGCGCCAGGCTCCAGCACCTTCTGCCTCAGCAGACCACACCCCAGAGAGAGCTCCTCTTCCTGTGCAAGTTCTTTTAAGAAGTTGGGCAGGGGGCAGGCAGGAAGTCTCTGTTTGCCCTATCACACAGCGACACATCACTTCTCCGCCCCTGCTCCTTCCTTCCTGCTCAGGCCTCTGGGTTTGTTCAAATGGCGTCGTCCAGGGTCTCCTGCCACATGGTCTCTGAAAGCCCCTTCCCCCCAGAGCTGCCTTCCCCTTCGTGCAGCTTGGTGCCTGGCACCCAGTGACAGCTGCTGATGGATTAGCCTGCAGTTCCACCCAGCTTCTCTCCTCGGAGGGAAGGTGATCAATCCAGGCTGCTGGGGTCAGCCCCCAGCCAGGCCCTGGTTATGAGCTGACTCAGAGAACTGTAACATTTATGGATGACCCAAAAGCAGTAAAAATATGACTCTGGACTCTGCAGAATACTTCTTCTCACACCCGTTACAGTGGACTTTAGTGCATGTCTGGAATTTGTAGGCCTTAGGAAAGTGACACTAGCCCATGGGCTCCACTTCCCCATAGGGGAATAATGAAGTGAAAAACAAAGTAAAACACACTGACTTTCCCTGGCATGTTTCTTCCCAGTGTATAAAGCCTATTCCATGTCACCACCCAATTCTGCATAAGTCCTGCCACACCATTCACTTTGTATCTGCTCCAGGCTGCGCACGCCAGGAATCTCCCCTGCGCAGCCCCTACACGTGTGCACACGCATGTACACAGGTGTCTGCATGTAACCAGCCCGGTGCCCCTTACTCCAGCTGCTGCGCAGCGGCCTGGTCAAGCCAGGGGGACATCAGTAAAATCCCCATGCAGTCTCATTCATGGTGAGTTCACTGTGGGTGAGTCCCAACTTATGAGGCTCCCCCACAGTAAAAGCTCAACAATTAGGTGCTCAAAAAGTGAAAAATCCGGGCGGCCCATAGTGTCAGAACCACCTTCTAACAGTCTGCCACAGGATTTTTGGCTTTGGTGCATGGGGAGGCCTGCCTGATTTTGGCCTGCAAGGGGGATGGTACAGGCAAGTAAATACATGTTGGCAAAAAAGCACACCATGTTGTAGGGCTCACCGAAGAATCGCAGAGAAAAAAACTCAGGGGCATATTCTCAAGGACTTATCGCCGAGTTAGCGGCACTTTATCGCAGCCAAAGTGGCGATAAATGCATCGCACCATTCACAAGCAGGTGCTAACAGCCGATATCACCAGTTTTCCTGCGATAGCAGCCGCAAAAAACATCGCCACGGATGACACCGGCAACTAACGCTAATGAGATGCAGAGTAGGCGTACCCGTGCAAAAACCCGCGGAAACACCACTGCGCAACATTCTCAACAACCAGCCAGATTGGCGATAAGAATCAAAAACTTGCGATAAGGTGTGTTAGCAGCAGGGATTTAACACCTGCTCCTACCTGGTGTTAAGTCGGACGACAACCTGCACCATGAAAGGGAGCCCAGCCCAGAGCCACACCTGAAGAACAACAGATGCCATGGAGCCACTGATCATGCAGCTTGGAGCCCCAAGAGGGCCACAAGACCCACCGCCACCACATCCAGGCCCCCCACCCCCCACAGGACCTCCCCCCCGTGCCCTACCCCGGGCACCCCCCCCCCCGGACAAAGACATCTCACATCTACCTTACAAATTCATGAACCCAACAATTTGCCTGTTGTCGAACAAGTACAACAATTAACATTCATGTGTGGCCAGAAAAAGGAATAACATTCATCTTAGAATTCCAAAAATAATTATTTTATTTAAATTTAACTCAACATCAATAAGTGGAAGAGTCATGGCGGGTGTCCTCTGGACAATCTGCAAGTCAAAACCTGCAAGACAAAATTGAAGATAAGAAGGTGCGTCATGCGCACAACAAGGGACAGAGAGAGAGAGAAAGAGAGAGAGAAAGAAATGTAGAGAGAGAGAGAGTGAAAGAGAGGGAGAGAGAGAAAGAGAGAGAAAGGGGGAGAGAGGGAGAAGGAGAGAGAGAGCAACAGAGGGAGAGAGAGACAGTGAAAGAAAGAGAGGGGGAGTGAGAGAGAGAAAGATAGAGAAAGAGAGGGAGAGAGAGAGACAGTGAAAGGAAGAGAGGGACAGGGAGAGACAGTGCCGACACTGCGCACCCAGGCCTCACAGCTCACCTGCTGCCACCGGTGTGTCTCCAACCACGTGCCGGTATACACTGCAGTCCACCAGGTCCCTCATCTGAAACAGAGTCCACAGCTAATGATGGCAGAGTACATATCATTGCACACGGCAACATCGCTTGGCAGGCTCTGCGCACACAGGCTGCTGCACCCCAGCCCCTCCCGCCGCCCAGCGGGGATTGCCCGCCCCTGCGCACACAGGCCTCACTGCTCACCTTCCGCCACCGGCGTGACTCCAAGAGGGCCCACCACGTGCCAGTGCAAACTCCAAGCCCGGGGCCAGCGACCCTGGCAGCCTCCACATCATGCAGCCACGCACCGCGGTCCACCAGGCCGCACACTTGATTCTGGGTCTTGATTTTGCAATGGCAGAGATCATATCAGTGCACACGTCATCATCGCAGGCTGCACACCCGCTCAGCTCCATAGGTGCCACTAACTCTGTGAACCGCGAGGCAACGCCACGTGGCGGTAGGCCCGCGCTGCCCGCTGGCTCAGGCCTACACTGCGGTCCACCAGGTCGCACACTTGATTCTGGTTCTTGATATTGCAATGGCAGAGACCATATCAGTGCACACGGCATCATCGCAGGCTGCACACCCGCTCAGCACTTTAGGTGCCCCTACCTCAGTGCACAGAAAGTCACCGTCCCGTGGCGGTAGGCCCGTGCCGGCCACAGTGTAACCGGTGCAACCGACTCCGTGCAACGCAAGTCATGGACCCTATCTGATTGAGCCTCTTCATATGGCAGGCGGACGCAGCCATGTCACCTCAGGCAGTGGGGAAGAACTGGGACACGTTGCGTCGTCCCCCCTTTATACGTGAGCCGAGTGGGCTGGCTCGGCGTATGCCAGGCCAGCGTAGGGGTGTGAACAAATATCCCTTGCGTCTGGGCGTGGTTCATATCTGGGCTGCACAGGAAACCAACTGATGCTTGTGTCTCTGTTCCTGTGTCTGCGCCACACGGCCCGCAATCAACAATGTTGCACCCTGTGACGCAAGTCCCACGACATAAGCAACATGGACGTAAGGGGGAATCACTGACCCTACATTCATCCATACTTTCATACTTGAATGATCAAAGACATGACACATCTGTGCGAATCAGAATGTTTTATTCACATCCAATGGAGTGGTGCAGCTGGAGCAGTACAGGGCCATGCAAACCCCACTTCACATATTCGGCCCGTGAAGGGCCAGCCAGAGTCCTTCAGGGAATGACAAGTACCACGGAAGAGGAAGAATGCAGTCCGCAGTCTGATCGCTGTGTCATTGGCAATCAAACTGAATATGGCAGTCCATGTCGAGGTCCAAGGTGAGTGTCGCAGAGTGCATCGGGGGACAGTGGAAGTTGATGATGCAAAGGGCAGGACCATACAGAAACAGGCCATATGGCGGAGATGAATGCTACTGCCTCCTCCGTACCAGTAAGGTTGCTTCACCCGCATCTTCGTCCTCTGATGTCACATGTGCCTCACACGTGGGTGGTGGTGGTATGTCGGCCGCACTGTGTGCCACTGACACATCAGGGGCCGGAGGTGGATTGCCTGCCGCACTGCGAGGCACTGACACATCAGGGGGCGGAGATGTGGAGGTAGAAGCAGCAGCAGCATTCATCTGCGCAAGGCCTTGAGGATGCAATGCCATGACGATGTGCTGCAGGGCATGGAAGGTCCCAGCCAGAACTCGCTGGTGTGCAGCCGTGGCAGCCATTCTTTCCGCCGTCTTCCGCTCCATGTTCTCCATGTGCCCCCGCATCTGTCCCAACTCCCGGCTGACATCGCTGGAGCCACTCTGACTGGAGAGTTGTTCTTGTCTCAGTATCATGACTCCAGCGATGTCAGCCATGGATCATTGGAGAGCATGGAGCGGACTGTGGGTGTCCGTCAGGGACGGTATGTGGTCCCTGATGGGAATCAGACACCCATGTATGGCATCAAGTCTGGCTGACATGAGGTCGAACCCCACCCGCACCTGATCGGCCATCTTCTCCTGGGCCTCCAACACACGGCGTTGGAAGGCCATGTGTTGTTCGTGGGGGGTCCTGGGAGACGGCCGGGTGGTAGGTGCGTCCTGCTGTGTGGTCTGTGCAGGGGGTGGGATCTCCTCGATGCAGCTGGGCTGCCCTGCTCCTGGAGATGGGGTGCCGAGGCAGTCGATGAGGTCTTGGAGGGCTTCGGTGTTGATGTCGGAGGTGTCCTCCCCGTCATTGGTGAAGAGTTGTTGGGGCTGCTCTGCAGGAGGTGTTGATGCTCCCTCTGCAATGTGAAGGGGAGATGCAGTATTACATTGTGCTCACATGTGTGTTGACGCATTGTACAAGTTCACATACAGACTGCATGGCAATGTACATTGTTGCAGTCCAGGAGGTGCTGCCTATTTGATGCGGGACAGTGGACATTTCGACAACATCACGGATATGTGTTTGTGCCTGTACATTGACATCTCACATTTCCCTGCTATGCCAAATGTGATTGGCAGGTTTCTACACACAGGCAGCACCTGTGGTGCCCTCTGTCCTGTTGTTAACGTGTTGCAGTCTGTACCACATTGTTGTCAATGCTGATGTGCTCTGAATGTCATGTGTGTGTGCTGCATTTTGGGGGGGTCGCCCCTGTAGCTCTGATTTGGCTGCCCCTTGTCCCTTTCAGGCGGTGTGCCTTTGACATCTGTGCCCATACAGTGCTGAGATGTTGCAGACTAGGGTGGATTTGGGTCTTGGTGGCAGTTGGGACTCTTGGGCATGGTTTGTCCGCAGATGTGTAGTTGACGTCAGGGGTTGTCTGTGCAGGTGGATGTGTCAGAGTGTGACCTGCTCCTTTACGGATGTGGTCCACACTCCGCCACCACAGTGTGGTGGCGTGCACCATGTCATGGTGATCGGACTGCAGCCATGCTAATCGTCATGCAGTGTCACTTGCATTGTCAGTGTGGCTCACGGACCCGCAGCTTTGCTGGGTTCAGCACATGTGCATGGGTTGGTAGTGAGATGAGTGATGTGTGGGAGGGACTCCTCTGGGCACATAGTCGACAGGGGCCTACGTGCAGTTGCTATGTGTGCTGCAGTGTGCCAAGGGGTTCAGGGACATGATCCATAGTCATTGTGAGTGTGCAGTGTGCTATACTCCATTGTGCATGTGTGCCATTGTGCCCATCTCACCCCGTCCCCCCAGTCCCTGGTCGTTACTCACCCTGTTGCTGTTGTGTCGGGTCATGTTGAGCAGGGTCCGGTGCCCCAACTCCTGCCACCGTCTCCCCACTGATGACTGTGGACACCATTTCCTCCATCTCATCCAGCTTCTCCTGTGGCGCTGGACTCCCACCTCCAGTCTGCATTGCTGCCTTCTGGTTGTTGGCAAGTTTCTGCTTGGTCTTGCGCTTCACGTCATTCCAGCGCCTCTTGACCTCGTCCATTGTCCTCCTCCGCACTCCGACTGCATTCACCTTGTCCACGATGGACTGCCATATTCCATTTCTTGTTGCCAATGACACAGTGGAGGTGACGAACAGATGCTGATGGTGTTCTACCACCTCCGTGATCTGGATCCTGTTTTCCTGCGGACTGAACCGCGTCTTCCTCTTCTTCTTTTCCTTGCCCTTCCCTGTCCCGAGGTACCAGCCTGCTCCTCCGGGGAGCTTGTGGGGTTCTGGCCGTCCTCTGTCACTGCTCCGGCTGCCTCAATTGTGCGTCGCTGTAGTTTGTTTTTTGTTTGTGTTATTTTTTGGTGCTTTTGTAGTGGTTTTCCCGCCTGACGTGTGTGAATTGCAGGCCTGGCGCTGCTTTTCGTTGATTGTCTTATCGCGGTTGGGCCCATTACAACTTTTTTCGCGTTCGGGTTTGGGTTTTCATCGCAGTCCCGGTAATGTTTTCGCAGACATTTTGCGCGTTAGCGTGAGACTATCGCATGGTACCGCCGTGTTGAGAATACAACGTTAACACAGCGTTATTTTCCCGCGATAGACTGCGATGTGCAAAGTTGCGTTAAGCTAATTTTGCGATAATTATCACACGTTCTTGTGAATATCCCCCTCAGATTCTTATTTGTTGCAATTATACTGAAGTGACTGCACATGAGGAGAGCGTACATCAAAAGACAACATAAACCAACTACACGAACCAAAAAGGCAAAGATTCAGACTCAGCAAAGACTCCATTTAAAGAAAATCAAAAGGAAGAAGACTTTGAAACAGTCGAAGATAATAATTTAAAATGTCCACCTGAGTCAGTAGTAGTGTGGAAGTTTTTCACAATTCCACCTGATCATGAAAAGAAGCTGACTGCCAAACATGTCAGTTGTGCTATGTGACAAGATATTCAGTCAGGATAATAAGAGGAAGTAGATTGCTGGTACCACCTCCATGGACAAACATCTCAGTGCCTGACATGAGAGGGAGTTTGTGGCTAAGAAGATGCAGCGAGATTCAGAAAAACCCAGTTCATCTTTTTCAGTGTTACAACACATCATCCATATTAGCACATTTGTAGCTCCTGCATTGTTTTGGTCCCTGCTGATCCAAAACTGGACAAACTTTTCTTTGAAAGTGTTATGCCGAATTGTCAAATGGCTCCAAAGTTATTAAGAAAATAACAAATCTATTTTTGATGGAATTTTGACCTAACCATACAAACACGGACACTATTAACACCTGTGTGTTACATATAAATATATAGAGCAATAACACCTATATAGTAATGGTTATGTCTGAGTTTCCATAGGAAAAGAATTTTCAGTTTTCTTAATAACTTTGGCGTCATGTGGTGAATCTGCATTAAACCTTTCAAAAAATGAGGGGCTTCCAAAAGTGCTATTCTGTGCCACTTATTGCGTAGTCACCCCCATTGTTTTGGACTGAATCAGCTGATTTTTAGATTTGGTGTACTGAGGCACTACTGTCCAGTTCCCACTGCATGTGCTTTGAATTCTAAAACATGGTTAAATTGTCTTCCTCCTAATTGCCCTATTTGACTTAGCTATAAGGCTATGGCATAGGGTGCAGAAATAAACCTTTGGTATGAAAAGTTAAATGTTACCTACGGACTGCGACACATATTTTACCATCCCCTAGTGTGACAAGGAAAACATGGCTTTAGGCCCATCATTGTGGCCTAACTGCTGTAGTTTAAACCTGTAGACTGACATGTCAAAATAGCCCTTTTGACTTGGGAAAAACTATCCTTTTAGATATTAATGTGTCACCCTTATGTAGGCCTTGTAGCCAACAAGGTAACATTCATGTTAGCTAAATCCCTGCAGTGACAAGCCCCCAAAAGCTATTTTTACTGTGAAAGACCCTGGCTGCCTACAAGAAAACTAAAGTACAGATTAAAATATAAATTTTGTATCTAGGTTTAGAACCAGCTAGAAAAATAATTGAACCGCTCTTTGTAATATTTGTTAAAAACCAAATTCAATGGTAAAGTAAGAATTTTAATAAATATTTTTTAAAATAACTTTTATAAAGTAACCTTTTCTCTGCCTGGAGCTCCTGGAGGCTAATTTACATCATCTGTCCAGCCAATGCTTGAGCTTAATGAGGTGTGAAAACTGCTCCCAGAGACAGGGGCCAAGGGAAGTGTTTATTGTTCCCTGTTAGGAAGACCAGTTAGCGTGGGGCCAGAAAATTCATTAACTTCAAAGGTGCCAGCCTTGTAAGATAAATGCAAGGTGACTCCTGGAGACCACAAGCCTTTCCCCCTCCCCCAGCCAGTCTGGCAACTTACAAAGAAGAGTTACTCCAGAACCAGTTTTGAGTGACCACGGAGGAGGGGACTGCTTATTACCCTGGATATACCATTTGGTGGGCACACAGGCTCTGCACAAGTGGTGAAGGTTTTGGATTGTGGGAGTAAGATGCACTGTGAGATTGTTTGCAGAAGGGCAAACAGGAACTGCTGCAAAAGTGGGTAGGGTTGCCCCATTAGTTAGGAAAGAGGTAAGAGGCACCCCTCCTTAGTAGCTGTTGCCAACCATAAATGTGGCACCCCAAGGCATCATTCACAGAACATTTTCTGGACCTGTGGAAAAACAGAAGAAGGACTGCATCTGCTGTTTGAGACCTGTGAGGAGACATGAAGGCCTGGGCCTGCTCCCACGTGTACCCAGGACTGAGAAATGGACACCAAGGGCAAGATTACGAGTTTCGGTGGTGCAAGGTTGGACAGTATGCCACCGCCGTGCCCCCACACTGCCGAGACTCGCCACCACCCGCCCGCCAGATTACATGTTGTTTGTAGACTGGTGGGCGGGCAGCGTGGCGGTCTTGCGGCGGTGTTGTTTAAAAGGCTCATTGTAAGCCTGAAACAGCACTATCGTGGGACCCCCACTGCACATTCCTGCACAGGAAGAAATGCACCATTTCATGCATTTCTTCCTGTGCAGGAAATGGGGGTGCATAAATACAAGGGGACACAACTTTTGCCCCTCTGCATGCACCCCCGTGCACAGGTCCCCCTTTCTTCCCTCACCGCCAGCCTTTTCATGGAGGAAGAACCTCCATGACGGCACTGGCGTTGAGGAAAGCCGTAATATGGTTGGAGGGCACCACCAAGCATATTGCGACCCTCAGACCAGCGTGGGACCGCCAGGTAATGGTGGTTCCCTGGCAGCTGTGGTGGTGCAATGGTGGTCCGACTGCTGAAGTCCTGATAGGGCGGTCCAACCACTGGTGCAGTGGTCGCTAGACTGCCACCGGCGTGCCCCCGCAAGTCTGGTGGTCTTCGGATGGCCAGACTTGCAATTGAGCCTTAAGTGTTAATCTGCTGACATCTTATGTGGCTATAGGGACAAAACAAGCTTCACTAAGCTTTTTTCCTGGAGTGACCAGCTGATCAGTAGCAGCTGGACCTTGACTGGACCATGCTGGAGGTCTCTCCTGGCACTTAGGTACTCTCCCTGAGGTTCTGGTAGTCTTAGCAGAGACCAAGAGAAACTGCTCCAGAAAATCTGAAGAGCTGGGAATTTCGAGAACACTCTGTTGAATACAGCTTAAGGCTTGCGCCGCTGGGGGATTTTGAGCTCCAAAAAAGAGACTAAGCACCTGATTATGACTTTGGTGGTCTGGGAGCGTGCTGCCCTGCCAGCACCCTGCTCCCAGACTGCCAAAGTCAACCGCCGGCTGCCCACCAGTTTACGATTTGTTTTGCAGTTTGGTGGCCGGGTGGTACGGCGGTCCCATGGTGGTGCCTTTCAAAAGGAACCGCAATGGGAGCGCCACAGCCCGTGCCTGCAAAGCTTGGACTGTGCAGTCCATGCCGTGTAGGTACCCCGGGGGTGCATGCATACAAGGGGGCACACATGTTCCCCCTGCATGCATCACCATGCACAGGGGCAACTTTCCCCACCTCCACACTTTTCATGGTGGGCTCATCGCCATGAAAAGGCTGGCAGTGGGGAATGTCATAATATGCTTAGCAGTGGCCAGCAGCACCGTAAAGCATATTGCTTCCCCTGACAGCCATGCAACTGCCAGAGCTCGCGAATCCCTGGCAATTGCAGCAGTCCCATGGCGGTGCGAACACCAAACTTGCAATTTGGAGGTCAGACCGCATGTGCGGCAGTGTCTGACCGCAGCCGCACCTCCACCGCGATTACGCCGCCGTACTTGAAATCAAGCCCTTAGTCTCAAGGTAGAATTATTTAGTGGTTGAAGATGTGAAAAATAGCCGACTAACAAGAAGTCTGTGGAGGGTGCAAAGTTTGATTATTTCTGCTCTGACCATTTCCTGCCACAGGACCTCCTCCATTGACTATCTTTGAGAGGACTTTGGTGGATAAAGCCTTCAACCTTGCCTGCTTGTCTTCCAAAAAGAAATCAGAAGGTAAACCTTTGACTGGGATGACAGGCGTGGTGTATCCAAGCCCTGCTGCATCACGGTCAGCCTGAAGCTGCGCCTAACTTCTGGTCACCCGCGAACAGTGACTTCTGATTGACGTTTTTTTTTTCTTGGGCTGTTTTGCAATAAAACTTTATAAAATAATATCTCTATTTCCCTTATTTGATTCAAACCATTTTGTGTCATTTTTCTAATTAAAATGTTCTATCTTTTTAGAAATTGGTTGTGGGATTTTTATTGTGCTGTGTTTTAACTTTTTAATGGTTTTGGCACTGCTAAATACTTTGCACAGTTTTCCTTTAATAAGCCTGTGTGCTCTACGCCATAACTGCCTGAGGTTGAACCCATTTTTTACTGAACTTGTGTGCTCGCCCTAATAACCGATTTTTTTACATTGCTGATAAGCAGAAGGATCCTGAACTTATGTTTAAAAATCCCTACACACAATTGACAGCAACTTTGTGTTAAAAATTCCTACACACAATTGACAGCAAAATTTGAAATCTAATTTTAATTGGCATAAGGTATTTGACTGGGTTCTTTTTAAAAAAAAAAATAGTTTTTTATTCCAATTTTTGTACCTTAACCCTTTGGGAACATGGAAGAGAATCTGCCCCCAATGGAGAGCCTCAGTATTGGAGAGCTGTGAACCTGTACATAAGGCTTTTTTTTAATTGAGCAAGAAGTGATGAATCACTCTAGCTCCATGTTTACTGATACAAATTGAAGAGGGCGTTACTAAGTTCTGGGCACAGCCAACAATGCTCAAGGCAAACAAACTGTTTGAAAAGCAATACAGATCTTTCACATGCACACAAAGTTTCCACTACAGACATTCCACATACATCAAACATGCACACCTGCTCACAATGCTTCACACCTTTTGTTCCCCTTTACAGGTTTGAATTTCTTGTTAAATGGTGGAATCTATCCCCTCTGGAGATGTTGAGATACTGGACTCATAAGACACTACTTGCTCATTGTCTCTGTGTTTCTGTGAAAGAACAACAGCTGCAACACATCTATGACAATTTGACAATTTTTCTACACTTTACACAAGTTTGAACAATAGAGCACAGACAATTACTTTTCTCACCAAATCAAAAACTATCTTTTGGTTTTGATGATGAGTAATATTCATTATACAAAAGACATCTGTTTGTCTGTGTAGAACATATGACAAGGTGCTGTGCAGTACTGCTTTAATGCAAATGAGGGGGCTGTACAGCTTTGTGTTTTTACTTTTAAGAGGGACTCTCTTCCATTTTCCGCTCCCGCTTCCAGTTCTGAGTTGCCTGGCTCCTGACATTGGGCACCATATTGGAGAGGTTTAGATCCTCCTGTGATTTTATACTCTTTTCACGCTTTTAAATATTCTCACCTTTTAATTTTCTTTATCCTATTTTCCCAGTAGCCACCCCTCGCAGGGGAGCCTGTGTTGGGTTAGCGGGTTAGCTGGGCCCCAGGTTTTCCACATTTCTTTTGCCCACCTGGTTTTTAGGATCTTTGCGCTCCGACGCTGGTGGCGTTAGCCACACCCCCTTCAGTCGAGGGCTACTTTAAATGCAGCATGGCACGTCCATGCCGCTGGCGTGCTGGAGGTGTTCCCAAGGCAAGCCTGTCTGCGCCTGTCCGCACCCAGATCGCACCGAGTGCCGGAAACTCTACCCATTGAAAACCAGGGAAGGTGAACAGAATCACTATTTTGGGTAACATACTTTGCTCCCTTAACACTATAAAACAAGGCTGTACCTGTGTTGACCCCACTCAGCTGTATCTAAGGCCTAACACTCTGTGTAGCAATAGTGGATATCGTATCCCCCTCATTAAGTCATCGTTAAACACCCAGACCACCCACACTGAAAGCAGTCCCCATAAGACTTTTCCAAAAATCCTCTGTGCACTTGTTAATGCCCACTCACTTGTGAAACACTCCCAAGATCTAGCAGAACTCATAGAGAGCCACCAGCTAGACATTAGTTTTGTCACAGAAACGTGGGCAAATGATTCTTCCAGTCCAGATCTCATTAATGCAATTCCCCCAGGATATTCTATTTCTAGACTTGACAGACCCCTCAAAAGGGGTGGAGGACCAAATTTGATCCTATGTCCAACCCAGAGTGCGAAGCACTCTCTTACTGTTTAGAATTGGCCGGCAACCACTCCTTCAGATGACTACTTATTTACTGCCCTCCAGGCCAGAGAAGTAGTTTTCTCCAATCTATGAATAAATGTCATAGCGACTACACTATTCTAGGCGATTGTAACTTTCATCTAGATTCTAAAACTCCCAAAGAGAAAGATACTGTGGCTACCTTTGAGATCATGAATGCCATAGGCTCTTCCTCAACTCCTGCACCAGCCCACCCATTCAGCTGGTCATACCCTAGATGCTATTTTTCAAATAACCAGCTTATTACCATCAAGAACATCCTTCTTCTCACCAGGTCTGACCACAATGATGTCACTTTTGAATTAAATATCCCCCCTTCTACTCAAAACTGAAAAGCCGATACTAACCCTACTTGCTACCGGGTTTGGAATAAAGCTGACTACAATGTACTGCTGCCACAACTCTCTCAGGCAGAGCCATACCATCACCCGACCCAGATCATGCCACACTTGAATACTCAGAGTGGCTAGGCTCTGCTATTTCAGAAGCTGTCCCCATCAAAAATTTCAACCCAGGCAGAAAGAAACCATCTGCGCCTTGGTTTACCGAGGCCCTCCACCTAGAAAAGCAAAATTGCAGAAGACAGGAGAGGAAATGGAGGTCCAAATATGACGTCCATGATAAAGAAATTTATAAAATTTCCCTTTCAAAATATAAGGGCCTACTTATAAAAAAAAACCTATGGGCCATATTATCAAGAACGGCGATAATATTATTACCGCTTTAGCGGCAGGAAACTGCTGCTAAAGTGGCGATAAGGGGCTTGATAATATGCCCCATAGAATTCCAATAGAAGCCCAGGTTCTGGTGTGAAGGACATCAAGCCTGGGCTTCTATTGGAATTCTATAGGGCATATTATCAAGCCCCTTATCGCCGCTTTAGCGGCAGTTTCCTGCCGCTAAAGTGGCGATAATGTTATCGCCGTTCTTGATAATATGGCCCTATATTTTTTACCCACCAAATTGAATCTGCTAAAAACTCTGCGAGGGAGCTATTTCAGGTAATAAGAAAGTTAACTAAACTACCTCAGAAACAAGCATTTGCAATGCAATAGGTCTCGCATTTACGCGAGTTTAAGCTATTGGCATTATAAATGAAAATGCCTTTTATTTATGCTTTAAAACCAAAACATAAATAAAATGCATTGTCATTTACAATGCCAATAGCTCAAACTCACGTAAATGCGAGACTCATTGCATTGCAAATGCTTGTTATTCTAAATGACAATGCTCTCAAAACAAGAGCTGTTTTGAACTATGGTGGAGATACTCGTTTCTGAATCATGTGGATTAAAGTGTAACAGACCTGCACGTTAGCGTGAGGTGACTGCAGTGTAAGGATGTCAAAACCCCACAGCGATTAAAAAGAAAGTCACTTAAAAGCGAAAGTATCGCATCAGCCTTTGCTTCTGTGTCACGCGTACAATTCCTTCTTCGATTGAAGGTTGTGTGCTTGCAAGAAATACCACGCACCAAATGTTCAGCGGACAAACCCGGCATTTATTGTTCCTGGTGAATAAGAGCACTTATCGAATCTGCGGTCAATCATTTAGTTGCACAGGAACATACCCACCACAGGAAGAGCGTTCCCCTCTTATGGGCTTTTTGAAATGCTAATACAATTCATTATCAAGGCAGGGATGAGAAGTGGACACCGGAAGGCACGCTGAAAAGGCCAAGCCCTTGTATGAATGGCATATGGTGTTCATGGTGCTTTTCCTCGTTGCCTGGCATTGTGTGCTCAAAAGGGAGAAATGTGCAACACAAATAAAACAAGCATTGGACGCGCGGCCGTAAAAGTAACGCCGCGCAGCCGCGAAATGAAATTTAAAAAAAACGCGAGTGGTGACGCGAGTTGTGCGCACGACGAGGAAAAGTGCTGGGCACGTTGCGCGTGCTTGTGCGCGTAACCGCACGCTGGTGGCCGCTTTCGGAGCACTTTCAAAAGCCCCTTACTAAAGTCTCGCAGAGCAGCGCATGCGCGCTGGCTCAGCGAGACCTAAAAAGGATCAACAATAGTCAAACTTTTTGTGATAATATAGCTCAGCACTTCTGTGACAAAGTAGGTCAAATATACAATCTGTTCACTTCATCAAGTCCTGGTGATCCCAGCAACAACTCTCAGATTGCTCACAATTTTAGCAATGATTCGAACACTTTGAGTGGCAGCACCGGAAACAACCTTAGTGAATTCACCCCCACTACCACTTCGGAAGTTCTCAAATTCATCCAGTCTACCAAATCTGGATCTCCCTGTGACCCCAGCCCCCCCTTCATTCTAAAACAGTTTCCTAAACCCATAGCTCCCTATCTTTAATAAGATGTTTCCCACTGGGATTTTTCCCACCATATGGATCATTCCACTGCTTAAAAAGCCCAATCTGGACCCAGAAAGCCCAGCCAACTACCCTCCTTTTGTAAGGCTGCCCTTTCCGGCGAAGCTAGTAGAAAAAATTATAAATACTGAGCTGATACAATTTTTCCAATACAATCATGTATTGGATTCCACACAATTTGGCTTTAGGGCTGATCACAGCACAGAGACTGCACTGATTAAAGCCACCGATGAGTTAAGAACCACCTTAGATGAGGGAGTCACTCCGGCCCTCATTCTTCTGGACGTATGGCAGCCTTCAATACAGTGGATCACTCCACTCTGATCCTGCGCCTCAAACATCTCGGCATTAATAACAGAGCTCTTGCCCTGCTATAGTCCTTCTTGACGGGCAGAGAACAATAAGTGATGCTGGACAACTTCACTCCCATACCATTTTCCCTTCCTTGTGGGGTCCCGCAAGGGTCCTCACTTAGACCTTTACTCTTCAACATTTATGTCACTGAATTAGCGTCCCACATCAGGTCCTTTGTCTTCTCACCCACATCCTATGCAAATGACACACAAATTGTGTTCTCTGCTTATAATAATGCTAACTATACTAACCCCCAACTCCACATTTGCATGAGAGCTATTGGCAATTGGATGGGCAAACATTGCCTTAAATTAAACTCCGACAAAAACAAGGTGATCCTCTTTGGTAATAATCCACAATTCTGGAATCACACGTTTTGGCCCATAGAACTAGGAGCACTCCCATCCCCAGACCAAAAAGCAAAAAAGCTGGGAGTCTTAATTGACAACAAGCTAAATTTTAGTAAGCACATCAACTCAGTCATCTCATATTTTAAAACCCTCAGAATCATCAGGAAAATTAATTCCTTTATTCCCCCTAACTCGAGGAAAACAGTAATCACTCAGCTAGTTCTAACAAAATTGGATTACTGCAATGTGCTGTACCTAAATCTCTAGCAATATATGAATCAACTGCAATGTGTACAGAATGCGGCTGCCAGATTCCTTCTTGACCTTCCGAAATTTCAGTCAGCCTCCCAAGTCATTAGAGGACTCCACTGGTTACCAGTAGGGAATCAAATTAAATTCAAAGCACTCTGCCTTACCTACATAGCTCTCCACAAATTTGGCCCTGATCACTTTAAACAATCCCTAGCCTGGTACAAACCCAGAAGAGAGCTGTGATCAAAAGGCTCTCTGAAGGTCATCCGCCCCAGAGTCAATCTATTTATATGGGGTGGCAGTTGCTTTGCTTCAGAAGCCTCTAAACTCTGGAATGCCTTACCTTTTAACACCTCAGCCACTTCCTCTTTATTAACCTTCAGAAAACTGTTGAAAACCTGGGTTTTTAACAACTAGCATCCTCCTCTCTCCATATTTGTTATGCTGAGTTAGCGCCATGACACCCTTGGGTATACATGCGCTTTATAAATTTATTAACATAACATAACATTGACTTTTGAGCGTGGGGGCAGACTGCATCTTCTGCAATGCCCAATTAGTCATGTTGTCTCAGGCAGCCCACTGTCTAGAGTGACACTGTTTTTAGGATATAATCTTTAAATTTAGAAGTGGGAGTATTTAACTTTATACTTTCAACTTTAAAAGTAAAATTATTTCCTATGGAGTAAAAAGTCAGTGAGGTTTGTGCAAGTAAAAACTGAAAAACAATAGTTTCATTTTAAATCTTAAGTTTCAATTTACAACAATCCATGATTTTGTCCCTTGAAATTGACAAAAATAAAAATATTACTTTTACTTTAAATGTTCCTCCTTTGCTCAGGCAGCAACATAGGCCATTCTTTTGGCGTGTTACTACTTATCTCACTGGTCTGGACATATTACCAGGGCACAAGCTGTACATTTAGAAAAAAGAGAGAGGGACCCTATAACACCAAAAGGGTAGGGTACCTGACAGCTAAGGCAGAGTTTTGTGGAACAGTTACTCCACATTTTTATGTCTTATAGGCAGCTTTTAGCTGTCTGTGTTGAAGGCCTATTGTGGATAAGACTACTACTTACAGTGTTTGGTGGTGGAGCTGCCCATTGCTCACTAGTGGTTGGCTTTATTTGTCAATCTCAGTATTTTGTTACTTATTTGATGGCTTTACTTACTCTTCTTGTGTTTGTCCCTCCGCTAGAGCATAGCTTCTTTACCATTTTTTTGATTGGATGATTCGAATCCTTCCAAAGCTCCACATTGGGGAACTCGTATGTTTTTTTTGCTTCAAGCACTCCATAAGAGTGCAAGTGTTTTCTTGCTTTCTTCCTTCATGTTCCTCTTCCTCCAACACATCCCTCTTCCCCAGTTTCTCTATTGCTCCCCCCAGCTCGTCTGTGGTCTCACAGACTTGCTCAAGATTTTTTTTTTTTATTTAAACACAAATCCTAACCAGCTCCTCCTTTGCTTCCCCAGGTGTTCCCACCACTCATCGGAGTTTAGTTTCCTCCCTAACTGCTCCACCGCTACGCTAGTTGCATATATATTTTTCTTTGGGAGAGTCTGGCAGCTACAATTTGCTGGCAGACTGTTCCTTCCTGAAACAATGCACCTTGGCGCATTGTTTAATCTTTCATATTTTTTAATTTACCCCCTTGAAGATGGGCTTCTACCATCTTAGAACGGTAATTTATAACAATACCAATCACCTGCCATATCACCAGGTATGCAAGCACACATGAGGTGATGTGCATGTAAGTTCTCATGCTGAAGCCACAAAGCTCTGTGATGCATACACTCCAGTATTCATTATCACAATTTTCTTAGAGAATGTTGTTCTGCAGCGCCAGGAAAGCATTGGCAAAGACTGAAGGTAGAGTAGCGCCATTGAAAGGAGAGACCTATTGGCTTTGCCAATGCATGTTTCTTGATTTTTTTCCTTCCTCTTTCTCCAACTTTCAGGCTCTTTTTTAGCACGATAGTACTGTTGGATACAAACACTACCTGTTGAAATACTGTTTGCACCCAGTTTTCAAATGTATGCCCATTTCGGAATGAGCCTGTTGATCTCTTCAAAATCGTTGTAGGACGCGGCTGTAGAGAAAAATATTGCATCCTAAAAAGGTGCAAAGAGAAGAACCTGTCCAGTATTTCGCCTGTTATGAATTGTAGCTTCCCTGTTCAGCACTGCTCTGGTGATCCTTGTTATATTTACCACTGTAGCTAGAAGAGAAGACCTGTTACAAAAAACATCCATCAACAAATACCACCGTTTTTTACCCACTGTCAATTCCTTCCTGCTAAAGGCTGCATTTTGCGTGTAAAAACCAATAATGGTTCTTGTAGCTGTACAAATAACGCTAGGCCTTAGCAATTTTTCTCTTGGTGTTTCGTTCTCGATCACTCAGAGGGTGCTGAAATAGCATTATTGAGATTAGTAATGATGCTGGAGAGAGTTCTAATGCAGCACCAATAGACCCTTTCATGGGCAGTCTTTCATCTCATTTGCAGTCTTTAACAAAACCCAGCATGCATCTGCTAGCATGGATTTTTCTGCCTCTAGTTTATTTAGAGTAGTTAATAACTTCTGAATCTGCTTTAGGAAAATTCATACAACATTATATACTAAAACTACTTCATTCCATTAATGTTGGTTATTAGCAGCCTGTTCGTCCTGCTAACACCCACACGTTCCCTACCTCCTTAACTGCACAAGGTTTTCAGACTCCAATGCCAAGCCCTAGTGAGGTTTTTTAGGTCTCGCCCTGAAGCCAGCGCTTGCGCTGGTCTGGGCGAGACATTTTGTAAGTGGGCTTTTAGAAATGCGACCACTTTTTTTTGGGCTTGCCTAGAGCATGCGGGTATGCGCACAGTAACGCGCATTCCTCGCATGCTCCAGGCACCATATGTCTTTCCTCTCACTTGCTCCTCCCCCTCCCCCACCACAGAGCGCTTCTTGGGGCTGCGCGGCCGTGTCACTTTCACGGCCGCGCGTCACTTGCTCTCCCGCTCAGCCCCCCTCCCCCACCACAGAGCGCGTCTCGCACGGCCGCGCGGCCAATGCTTGTTACCTCTCCCCTTTGTCCGTCTCTATTTAGATTTCACTCAGGTTACGTTGCAACTCATGGAACAGATTTGAATGTGTTTTTTCCCCTGCACAGATTAAGAATATGCTTCTAGAATTGCTGTGTGTTTAATGATGTGACATCATTTTTTTCCATTTCGGCATTACTTTGTAATCTCTCAAGAGCAGGGCACACGTAGAGATGGTTTCTAAGCCCCGGAGTTGATGCCAAACGAGAATAACAAGCGCTTTTACCGGCTCCAGCAGCTGTTAAGTAATATTAATTGAGTGCGGCAGACCAAAGGTCAGCGGCTTTGCATGCGGGCAAGAGAAACAAATGCCATGAGCACAATTGTGACAAAGAGAATGTGGGCCGCGCACAGCCCCTCCAGAGAGGTGCTCTTTGGGGGCAGTTTATGTCGCGGGGAGGTAGCATTCAGTTCGATGTATGTCGACGCCACTTGTGTGACCGCAGTGAAGAATGCGCCAGTGTCGCGAGAAGAAGTGCGGGTGCACGAGGCACGGCGTAATCAAACAGCACACCATAATAGAGGTGCTGAAAAGTGACATTTTCAAAAAGCGCCACGTTTTGATTACTAATATTTTGACAGACAAGTTAGGAGAAAATACATACCTGCAAAATATAGGAATAGACCTTTGAGTGTTCGTCTGGGGAGTGCCCAGAATAAAAGTGGGTTAAGTACTTAAATTAATCTTATTAATCTCCCGAAGCAACATGGTACCAGTGCCATACATAATTAATTTTATTCCGCGATGTCAATGGATATTATATATGTCAGCCCATGTGTACGACCATGCAACAGACAACGAATGTCGTTTTATATTTAAAGCTATATGTTACACATGTAAATTATTACTCAACAAGCACAGATAGTGAAATGCAGCTTTGCACATGTTTGAAGACAACCTTCATTTTAAAGAGAAAGTACTTCCTTGGAACCCGACAGGTGTTAATATTTCTTGCAGTGCCCGATATGTATGCATCTGTTGGCTCTTGTATCGTGCTACCCCAGCTAGGAAGCATTGGATAGCATGTGGGGATCTCGAATGCCTCATGGCCGTACACAAGCAGATGGAGCGGTGGGGAGAACAGGGGCCCGCCCGCTCTTCACAGTTTGATCCAGCAAGAGCTCTGGGAGTTGCCTCATCGGCTGTGCCTGATGTGCTCCATGAAGAGCTTGTTTCTCAGTCTGAGGAGTGCATTTGGACGCTTCGCACAGGTCTCCAGAAAACCAAACAAGGTGGCAAAATGTAAGCCGGTGAACCGCTCAACCACCTTCATCCATCTCTCCGGGGTCTCCACAGACTCGAAGGAAGCAAGAGAACACGGGCTGCGCTCCATGAACGTCAATTCACCAAAAGACCATGGGTATCGGAAGTGACATCACATGCCATTTGACCTTTATATTCACTCACGCACACATGCTGACACATACACCTAGAATCACACATACACACACTCTCACCTGCACGCATATTCAGAACATATATTTAAAAACACTTCTTACTTACCTCTGCTGCCAGGGAGGGTCATATTCAATTTTTTTATTACACTAACAGTGAATAATATGTTATTATTCACTATTATTGTAATAAAGCAAATGTCAAAAACCAAAGGGATTAGCGCCCCAACCGATGTCCATATGGACGAGATGCCCTTGTGTTCCTGGCACTGATTTTGCTACCTCTGAGGCCAGGGGTCGCAAATGCAGTGTCAGGGGTCGCAAGGGGCAAGCCAGGAGTTGCAGTTGCGATCCCTGGCGACCCTTAAATGACGTCCATGTTGCGCTCTGCCTGCGCCACTTTCCACATTATTTCTGCCAGCGCAGGTCTCTGCTAACCCATGCTTGCAGAAAAAAAATATTCCACACTGACAGCATCTCTATCACGGTCATGGCTTGTGAAAGCAGGGAGCGCAGTTCTGGGCTTGAAGGGCTGACATAGAGAATGATTGGTGTTGGGTGGCAGGAACCCATATATATATTTTTTAAACATTTGGGCGGGGGCATTTTGGAAATGCAGAGTCAGAAGCCAGGTTTTTTAGGTCTCGCCCTGAAGCCAGCGCTTGCGCTGGTCTGGGCGAGACATTTTGTAAGTGGGCTTTTAGAAATGCGACCACTTTTTTTTGGGCTTCCCTAGAGCATGCGGGTACGCGCACAGTAACGCGCATTCCTCGCATGCTCCAGGCGCCATATGTCTTTCCTCTCACTTGCTCCTCCCCCTCCCCCACCACAGAGTGCTTCTTGGGGCTGCGCGGCCGTGTCACTTTCACGGCCGTGCGTCACTTGCTCTCCCGCTCCTCCCCCCTCCCCCACCACAGAGCGCGTCTCGCACGGCCGCGCGGCCAATGCTTGTTACCTCTCCCCTTTGTCCGTCTCTATTTAGATTTCAGTCAGGTTACGTTGCAACTCATGGAACAGATTTGAATGTGTTTTTTTCCCCTGCACAGATTAAGAATATGCTTCTAGAATTGCTGTGTGTTTAATGATGTGACATCATTTTTTTCCATTTCGGCATTACTTTGTAATCTCTCAAGAGCAGGGCACACGTAGAGATGGTTTCTAAGCCCCGGAGTTGATGCCAAACGAGAATAACAAGCGCTTTTACCGGCTCCAGCAGCTGTTAAGTAATATTAATTGAGTGCGGCAGACCAAAGGTCAGCGGCTTTGCATGCGGCCAAGAGAAACAAATGCCATGAGCACAATTGTGACAAAGAGAATGTGGGCCGCGCACAGCCCCTCCAGAGAGGCGCTCTTTGGGGGCAGTTTATGTCGCGGGGGAGGTAGCATTCAGTTCGATGTATGTCGACGCCACTTGTGTGACCGCAGTGAAGAATGCGCCAGTGTCGCGAGAAGAAGTGCGGGTGCACGAGGCACGGCGTAATCAAACAGCACACCATAATAGAGGTGCTGAAAAGTGACATTTTCAAAAAGCGCCACGTTTTGATTACTAATATTTTGACAGACAAGTTAGGAGAAAATACATACCTGCAAAATATAGGAATAGACCTTTGAGTGTTCGTCTGGGGAGTGCCCAGAATAAAAGTGGGTTAAGTACTTAAATTAATCTTATTAATCTCCCGAAGCAACATGGTACCAGTGCCATACATAATTAATTTTATTCCGCGATGTCAATGGATATTATATATGTCAGCCCATGTGTACGACCATGCAACAGACAACGAATGTCGTTTTATATTTAAAGCTATATGTTACACATGTAAATTATTAATCAACAAGCACAGATAGTGAAATGCAGCTTTGCACATGTTTGAAGACAACCTTCATTTTAAAGAGAAAGTACTTCCTTGGAACCCGACAGGTGTTAATATTTCTTGCAGTGCCCGATATGTATGCATCTGTTGGCTCTTGTATCGTGCTACCCCAGCTAGGAAGCATTGGATAGCATGTGGGGATCTCGAATGCCTCATGGCCGTACACAAGCAGATGGAGCGGTGGGGAGAACAGGGGCCCGCCCGCTCTTCACAGTTTGATCCAGCAAGAGCTCTGGGGAGTTGCCTCATCGGCTGTGCCTGATGTGCTCCATGAAGAGCTTGTTTCTCAGTCTGAGGAGTGCATTTGGACGCTTCGCACAGGTCTCCAGAAAACCAAACAAGGTGGCAAAATGTAAGCCGGTGAACCGCTCAACCACCTTCATCCATCTCTCCGGGGTCTCCACAGACTCGAAGAAAGCAAGAGAACACGGGCTGCGCTCCATGAACGTCAATTCACCAAAAGACCATGGGTATCGGAAGTGACATCACATGCCATTTGACCTTTATATTCACTCACGCACACATGCTGACACATACACCTAGAATCACACATACACACACTCTCACCTGCACGCATATTCAGAACATATATTTAAAAACACTTCTTACTTACCTCTGCTGCCAGGGAGGGTCATATTCAATTTTTTTTATTACACTAACAGTGAATAATATGTTATTATTCACTATTATTGTAATAAAGCAAATGTCAAAAACCAAAGGGATTAGCGCCCCAACCGATGTCCATATGGACGAGATGCCCTTGTGTTCCTGGCACTGATTTTGCTACCTCTGAGGCCAGGGGTCGCAAATGCAGTGTCAGGGGTCGCAAGGGGCAAGCCAGGAGTTGCAGTTGCGATCCCTGGCGACCCTTAAATGACGTCCATGTTGCGCTCTGCCTGCGCCACTTTCCACATTATTTCTGCCAGCGCAGGTCTCTGCTAACCCATGCTTGCAGAAAAAAAATATTCCACACTGACAGCATCTCTATCACGGTCATGGCTTGTGAAAGCAGGGAGCGCAGTTCTGGGCTTGAAGGGCTGACATAGAGAATGATTGGTGTTGGGTGGCAGGAACCCATATATATATTTTTTTAAACATTTGGGCGGGGGCATTTTGGAAATGCAGAGTCAGAAGCCAGGTTTTTTAGGTCTCGCCCTGAAGCCAGCGCTTGCGCTGGTCTGGGCGAGACATTTTGTAAGTGGGCTTTTAGAAATGCGACCACTTTTTTTTTGGCTTCCCTAGAGCATGCGGGTACGCGCACAGTAACGCACATTCCTTGCATGCTCCAGGCGCCATATGTCTTTCCTCTCACTTGCTCCTCCCCCTCCCCCACCACAGAGCGCTTCTTGGGGCTGCGCGGCCGTGTCACTTTCACGGCAGCGCGTCACTTGCTCTCCCGCTCCTCCCCCCTCCCCCACCACAGAGCGCGTCTCGCACGGCCGCGCGGCCAATGCTTGTTACCTCTCCCCTTTGTCCGTCTCTATTTAGATTTCAGTCAGGTTACGTTGCAACTCATGGAACAGATTTGAATGTGTTTTTTCCCCTGCACAGATTAAGAATATGCTTCTAGAATTGCTGTGTGTTTAATGATGTGACATCATTTTTTTCCATTTCGGCATTACTTTGTAATCTCTCAAGAGCAGGGCACACGTAGAGATGGTTTCTAAGCCCCGGAGTTGATGCCAAACGAGAATAACAAGCGCTTTTACCGGCTCCAGCAGCTGTTAAGTAATATTAATTGAGTGCGGCAGACCAAAGGTCAGCGGCTTTGCATGCGGGCAAGAGAAACAAAATGCCATGAGCACAATTGTGACAAAGAGAATGTGGGCCGTGCACAGCCCCTCCAGAGAGCGCTCTTTGGGGGCAGTTTATGTCGCGGGGAGGTAGCATTCAGTTCGATGTATGTCGACGCCACTTGTGTGACCGCAGTGAAGAATGCGCCAGTGTCGCGAGAAGAAGTGCGGGTGCACGAGGCACGGCGTAATCAAACAGCACACCATAATAGAGGTGCTGAAAAGTGACATTTTCAAAAAGCGCCACGTTTTGATTACTAATATTTTGACAGACAAGTTAGGAGAAAATACATACCTGCAAAATATAGGAATAGACCTTTGAGTGTTCGTCTGGGGAGTGCCCAGAATAAAAGTGGGTTAAGTACTTAAATTAATCTTATTAATCTCCCGAAGCAACATGGTACCAGTGCCATACATAATTAATTTTATTCCGCGATGTCAATGGATATTATATATGTACAGCCCATGTGTACGACCATGCAACAGACAACGAATGTCGTTTTATATTTAAAGCTATATGTTACACATGTAAATTATTAATCAACAAGCACAGATAGTGAAATGCAGCTTTGCACATGTTTGAAGACAACCTTCATTTTAAAGAGAAAGTACTTCCTTGGAACCCGACAGGTGTTAATATTTCTTGCAGTGCCCGATATGTATGCATCTGTTGGCTCTTGTATCGTGCTACCCCAGCTAGGAAGCATTGGATAGCATGTGGGGATCTCGAATGCCTCATGGCCGTACACAAGCAGATGGAGCGGTGGGGAGAACAGGGGCCCGCCGGCTCTTCACAGTTTGATCCAGCAAGAGCTCTGGGGAGTTGCCTCATCGCCTGTGCCTGATGTGCTCCATGAAGAGCTTGTTTCTCAGTCTGAGGAGTGCATTTGGACGCTTCGCACAGGTCTCCAGAAAACCAAACAAGGTGGCAAAATGTAAGCCGCTGAACCGCTCAACCACCTTCATCCATCTCTCCGGGGTCTCCACGGACTCGAAGGAAGCAAGAGAACACGGGCTGCGCTCCATGAACGTCAATTCACCAAAAGACCAGGGGTATCGGAAGTGACATCACATGCCATTTGACCTTTATATTCACTCACGCACACATGCTGACACATACACATAGAATCACACATACACACACTCTCACCTGCACGCATATTCAGAACATATATTTAAAAACACTTCTTACTTACCTCTGCTGCCAGGGAGGGTCATATTCAATTTTTTTTATTACACTAACAGTGAATAATATGTTATTATTCACTATTATTGTAATAAAGCAAATGTCAAAAACCAAAGGGATTAGCGCCCCAACCGATGTCCATATGGACGAGATGCCCTTGTGTTCCTGGCACTGATTTTGCTACCTCTGAGGCCAGGGGTCGCAAATGCAGTGTCAGGGGTCGCAAGGGGCAAGCCAGGAGTTGCAGTTGCGATCCCTGGCGACCCTTAAATGACGTCCATGTTGCGCTCTGCCTGCGCCACTTTCCACATTATTTCTGCCAGCGCAGGTCTCTGCTAACCCGTGCTTGCAGAAAAAAAATATTCCACACTGACAGCATCTCTCTCACGGTCATGGCTTGTGAAAGCAGGGAGCGCGGTTCTGGGCTTGAAGGGCTGACATAGAGAATGATTGGTGTTGGGTGACAGGAACCCATATATATATTTTTTTAAACATTTGGGCGGGGGCATTTTGGAAATGCAGAGTCAGAAGCCAGGTTTTTTAGGTCTCGCCCTGAAGCCAGCGCTTGCGTTGGTCTGGGCGAGACATTTTGTAAGTTGGCTTTTAGAAATGCGACCACTTTTTTTTGGGCTTCCCTAGAGCATGCGGGTAAGCGCACAGTAACGCGCATTCCTCGCATGCTACAGGCGCCATATGTCTTTCCTCTCACTTGCTCCTCCCCCTCCCCCACCACAGAGCGCTTCTCGGGGCCGCGCGGCCGTGTCACTTTCACGGCCGCGCGTCACTTGCTCTCCCGCTCCTCCCCCTCCCTCACCACAGAGCGCGTCTCGCACGGCCGCGCGGCCAATGCTTGTTTTATTTAGTTTTTGTGCGCGCGCACACAACTCCCGGTCGCGGCCGAAATTCTTGCTCGCGATCACTTTTGCACGCACCATTTGCTTGTTTGAACACTTCTCGCCCTTTCCTTGCTGTTTTCTGTGCATCACTCATTCTTTCATTACTTGTCACTTTTATGTGCATTTCTCAGTCTTTCTTTACTACTTCACTGTGCATTACTCCTTCCTTCTTATTCCTTCTTTGCTGCTTTTCTGTGCGTTTGTCATTCTCTTTCTGCCACTTTCATGTGCTTTTTTCATTATTCCGCAATCTTTCTTTGCTGCTTTTTGAACTTTTACACTGATTCTGTGCCGATCTGCTGGGCATCTGCCACTCTTTCTCATTCATTCTTTGCTGATCTTCTGTGCTTTTGCCTTTCATTCTTTAACATTTTTCTCTGCCCTCTTCACTCAATCCTTGCTGCTCTTGGCTTCTTTTAGTCTCAGCTCTTCTCTTCGAGTTTCGAACTCAATTGCTCTCTTAACTCCTCTTCTTCCTTTTTCTCACTCTTTTGCTCTTCTTCCTGCCCTTTTCCTGAATTTGCGACCTTCCCTGCTTCCTCTCCCACGCCGCACTCCCTTCTCGGTTCCTGCCAGTTACTTAGCCCAACCCATTGCCCCAGAGACCCCCGCTCCTAATTCATGTCCGCCGCAGCTTGGATGCACAGCCCGTATGCGCCCCTCCCATGCCCAGCGCCAGATCCCTTGCTTTCACTCCCATCACTGCTACGTCTCTGCTTCCCTCTCCTCACCCTGAACCTTGAATGCACCTTCCAGTGCTGCTGCTACGCCTCGGTAGTCGACTGCGAAGGTGCCTTCCCCTGTTCCACCTGACACTTTTCCTGCACCTTCCCACACCTTCACACCACCCTCACATGCACCGCACACAACACTCACCTCTCCCACGGCCACGCACACCTACACACCTCTCCCCACCCCTCCCTGTTCTGCCTTCTCCTCAACGACACCTCCCTCAATAAACAAGCTACTGAAATATGGGACCTGCTGCACGACCACACATTGAAACTGCTCTTCCTCACAGAAACCTGGCTGATTCTATCGACATTACCACACCTATTCCCCAGGCACAAGGTTATAAGACAGGACAGAATTAACAGACCCAGCGGAGGACATGTCATCGTTTTCAAAGAGCTCATCAAGTGTTCCACTGCCTCAGCTAGCACCAACAGCACTGATGCTGGATGTGTTTATTGTGCCAAAATGACTTCTTTTGTCATCTTCAATGCAAGATGGTGCACACTCTGAAATCCGTAAAAGTGCACTCTCTTAATACTTTATTTTAATAAATATATTTAGGGTGATCACCAACCTCTAGTTCAGTGTGGACACTTTCTCCAGTCCTTGTCTTCTCTCTCTGTACGTCACACCTCTCTTTCAATAAACCTCAGTGCCCCACAGCACTTACCTCTCATGACCTCAACTTGCCACCTCTCTCCGATCCTACCTCTAGATCTCTAGCTCTCGGTCAGCTCTCTGCCCCTCTCTTCTCCTCAAGTGCCTCTCTCTCTCTCTCTCTCTCTCTCTACTTTCTCTTCTTTCTGCATCTTGCTGCTCTGTTTGCATCTCATCCCCCTTCATTTCTCTTCCATTTACTTCCCTCCCTCTTAATTTCATCTCTTTATCTTACCCTTTCTATCATTTTTGCCATCTATACCTTACCTTTCTCTACCTCTCGCATGCCTCTTTCTACCTCACCATTCTCTCTTTCATTTCTCTCTCTGCCTCACAACTCACTGCCTCATCTCTCTCTTCCCCACCTCTCATACACTATCTAGACTCTCAATTTACATCACCTATTGGCCTTCTATGTCTCTCTTTTTATTGATGTCCTCTTTCCCTTGCCTTTCCCATTATTTTATTTCTTTCTCTCTACAATGCTCTCCCTACCTCTTCCACTCCATCTATCACTCCCTTTGCTTTCATCTCTCTTTCTATCTCCTTCACTGTTTCCGTTCACTCTCTCTGCTTCCAATGTCTCGCTCGTTTAATACATCTGTCTTACCTCTGTCTCTCTCTCTCCCTATTTCACCATTCTCTACTTCTCCCTCACACTTACTCTGTATTAGCCTCATCTCTCTACCTCATCTGCACCTCTTTTTCTCTACTTCTCATATCTTTCTATTTTTCATACCACCGGCTCTACCTGCCTCGCTACTTTGTTTACCTGACCTGTCATTCTGTGCTTCACCTTTCTATTTGTGCTATCTCATTATAACTCACCTCTCTTCCTATCTTATTTCTCTCTAGACCTTGCCCCTCGGGTTGGCACCTTTCTTACCAGCCTACATTTAAAACTGCATGCCAGGCCTCTAAAAACAAGCATTGGCATAGTCAATAGGTCTCGTCTTTGGGACCTTATACGTTTTTAGACATGCAACAGTTGATGTTATTGCACCAAGGATATTGTGCTGCATAACTAAATACTTATAAGGTCCCAAAAGCGAGACCTATTGGCTATGCCAATGCTTGTCCTTTAGTGCCATTCATGTTGAATTTGTTCTCAGTGAAAATGCCTACACGTGTCTGACCTGAAGGGAATGCAGTTTCCCCTCAGTTCTCGTTACTCAATTGTGTCGTGGAATGAAGGCAGACGGATGTATCATATAATATTTGGTGCAATATTTGGTGTGAGAACCACCATAAATAGGCGGTTATCATGCCCCACCAAACTTGCAATTTCCCAACCACATTTAGTGCAGGGAAACTGCTGATCGACTACCCATGACACCAAAGGCAACAGCCAATCAAAGGGGGTGACCTGTCTGACGCAATGCCAGAACGTTTCATGCATCAAGAGGTCTCCCTCGTTTAGGTCGGTCCCACATTTTCTCTGGCTTGAATCTCCACATAAGGCATGGAGAAAACGCCAGGTAAAAGAATCAACCGCTCCCATGTGCTGGCAGCAAAGTCCCTATGCATCAGTGCCATTGACTGACTGTTTTTTAGCAAACAAACTGCAGTTGTGGAGGTCATAGACACCCCCACTAGGAGGGTGTAGATCTCTAACTATGGCTGATGGCCTGCCGCCCAGGGCATCCGCCCACCTGGCGAGCTGGCGGACCTCCGGCCAAGACCTAAATGGCACTATCAGTCTGGCCAGCCCCCTTATTACTGCAACACCATGGGCTCCGCCCACTCTCCAGTTGTAGCATTGCAATCTCACTTTATATTGGCTTTTTACCAAAAGAAAGATAGATGTTTCAATACTGATGGCACACGGCGAGCTCCATATCATTTCATTTGCATATTCCTCTCTCTTGTCCAACCATAAGCTCTCCTCAGTCTTGGGGACTGGGTCTGCTCTATGACTAGACTCCAGGCCCATCTTTGCACCCTAATGTTTTAAAATGTCCACTTTCAAACCTTCAATCTTCAAATTTACTATGAAAAAGATGCCTGGACCAAACTTAAGTCGTATTTCCTGCAAAATAGTGATCTTAATGATACTCGCTATTTATGATATTTTTTTGTTAAGTGTCTGGCTGTAGCTCATATATGCTTACCCTTGTTATGTTAGCATATTCTTCCCGTTAATCCCCCCTCCCCCCCCCCCTTATGCTTTGTCATGATTGCCCGGCCTCTCAGTACTTTGTAGTGATATGCGACTATGTTTTAAATGTTGACCGTTTGCTATGCACATATCGCGCCCATTATGTATGCCATTGCCCGTGTGTTTTGTTTTCTTCGTAATACAATGGAAAAAAACAAAAATGTCAGACACCAGCCTATACTTTTGTCTTAAATACATATTCATGGCAGTAAAGGGATTCATCTCAGGTGGGGAGCAAGGTCCTGGATAAATCACCCATGCTTGTTCCACAGAGAAGTTCATTATTTTTTGGAGGTGGGGCGTACCATGATGATAAATCTCTACAGGTTGTAGTGGCAGGCCTGAGACATGTTTTAAAAGGCTATTTTAGTGGGTGGCACAATGAGTGCTACTAGTAGCATTTAATTTACATGCCCTGGGTGCACGGGGTACCATTTACTAGGGACTTACAAGTAGACTAAATGTGCCAATTAGGTGTAGGCCAATTGTACCATGTTTAAGGGAGAGAACACTTTAGCACTTTTCAGCAGAGGTAGAGTGCACAGAGTCCTGAAGCCAACAAAAACGAATTCGGAAAAACAGGAGGAGTGAAGCCAACCATTTTGGGGGACTACCATCCAAGGGTGTCAGGTCTAATAGGCACACTCTCGTGGGCCCTGCCATCTTTCACTCACACCCAGCCAGCACACCTGTACTTAGTTATCAACCAGGAAAAACGTGTAAAAAGACAACGTCACAAAAGGGCACTGTCTTAGCAACTTTCTCAACAAGAAAGATTAGCAGCTAAGACTGCTCTTAAGCTATTTAGGGCCAGATTTAACAAAACTTTGCATTGATTAAAAGTCATACAAAGTGACCCAATCCAGCCCAAAGTCTTGGGTTTTACACTGAAAATTTGCCCTAAAATTAACACAAATAGTGCTTTGGGGGCATTCTATAGATCGTACATGAGCATTCCTATGCTACCACTCATGGTTTTTAATGAAAATTCCGATCTACTAAAATTGGTAGACAGGGCTTTGCACCACAAAACAATGCCTCCCTGAGGCTAACCTTTCACGAATTGCATGTGTGCTGCACTGTACAGCACACATTCAATGTGTAAAAATATTTAAAGTTAGTCTGAGCCTCATATTTTCGACTAGAAAGGTGACCTTCCAGTACAAAACCTATGCACTACTTTGAACTATTGTGCTAAGGTGTGTGTGTGGTGCTATGCATCCTGTGTGTGAGCCAGCACTGAGGAAGAGAGCAACAGCTGGCAATATTTAGCAAATACTGCTCTGCAATGCTCTCTCCCCCTAGCGCAATGCAGTGCTGGAACTTCTGTTGCTGCACTGCATTTCACCATTTTTTAGTAAATCTATGCTTTAGACTTTGCGCTGACCTTGTTACAGGTCCTGTTTTATTTTTCTTAATCTTTTCAGGTGAGTTTCCTGGATTTTGTTCCTCCCTGCTTTGGACCGCTCTCCTGCCTGCCATCAGTGGCGTAATGCAAAATGGTGCCCCCCCGCAGAAGTAATGAGAGGCCCTCGAGTATCCCATATCTCACTGATATTAATTGGCCTTGGGCTGAATGGGGTCCCTTTTCAAGAGTTAGGGGGCCTGTATTACACCCCTGGAACCAACAGAAAAAGGAGATGACTGTGACTCATGACTATACAGCATGCATGCAGAGCAACATTACTGCAGTGGAGTAAAGCAAAATTATGGGGCTCCCCCAACAGAATATGATGAGGGCCCGTGAGTCTCTCATATCTCACAGATGTTCATTGAACTTGGGCTGAATGGGGCCCCCTTGAAAGTTTGAGGTCCCCCTAAAGGGTTTTGTGCTGGAGCTGCAGGGGCCTGCGTTTTTCCCCTGCATTTCATTATTTTGACTCATTTCCACTCCTGATCCAGTAAAGCAATCCTTGGGTGTTCCCACTGATGGATTACAATGGCTTGCTGTTGTGCCAATGTGCGACAATTCTCCTGAAAGATTTATCACCATTTCTCTGAAATTGCTGCTGGGGATACAGATTATCAGCAACAGTGAATTCTGCACCAGGTAGTTCATTTTTGAAAATCTGGCAGCTTTGATAGGACATGAGTTACCAAATCATACACCCACATTGTACCATATCTAACTTTTTCTCATTATACCCCTTGGTATCACTGCTATGTCTTTACATACCACTGGGGGCACTTTTTTCTGCTCAGTTTATTATACTGGTGAGCAGTGGTCCCTTAAGGAGGTAGAGAGACACCTCTTTGGATTCACACCTGAGGGTACATCTGTCTCCAGAAGACAGAACTTGACACATGATGAGTACTGGAGGAAATGGAAGAGTCTGATCTTTTTTCTGGCACCATCCATGGTGAATACCGTATAAGATGTGTTTGACCTGGCCCTTTTTGCGGGGTTATCCCTAAGCATTTTGCCTTCTTCCTCCTATTTTTTCTGACCTGTTTAGTTAGTTTTAGGACTCTGGGCACTTTACCACTGCTAACCAGTGCTAAAGTGCATCAGCTTTCTGTCTAAATTGCATTGGTGATTGGTTTATCCATGATTGGCATATTTGATTTACTATTAAGTTCCTAGTAAAGTGCACCAGGTATGCCCAGGGCCTGTAAATCAAATGCTATTAGTTGGACTGCAGCGCTGATTGTGCCACCCACATGAGTAGCCCTGCAAAGATGTCTCAGACCTGTGACTGCAGTATCTGTGCGTGCAGTTTTAAACTGTCATTTCCACCTGGCAAGTGCACCCAAGCCAGGCCCAAACCTTTCCTTTTATTACATGTAAGGCAGCCCTAGAAAAGCTAAAGGTAGCCCCATGGGCAGGGTGCAGTGTATTTAAAAGGTAGGACATATACTGGTGTGTTTTACATGTCCTACTAGGGAAATACTGCTAATTTTGTTTTTCACTATTGCAAGGACTATCTCTCCCATAGGGTAACATGGGGATTGCATTGAAATATCTTTTAAGTGCAATTTCCCATTGGGAGCAGATAGAGATTTGGAGTTTGGGGTCTCTGAAATCACAATTTAAAAATACATCTTTTGGTGCAGTTAGGGCCTGATTCACAGAACTAACTTACGTCAAAATCCTAAACTTACAACAATTTTGGTATTCACAGAATGAACTTACACATTTGGGTATTCACAGAATGAACTTACACATTTGGGTATTCACAGAATGAACTTACACATTTGGGTATTCACAGAATGAACTTACAACAATTTTGGTATTCACAGAATGAACTTACACATTTGGGTATTCACAGAAGGCACTTACTCATCAATGAGTAAGTGCCTTCTGTGAATACCAAAATGTGTACACAAATGAGTAAGTTACACAAAATGTGTAAGTTACACAAAATGTGTAAGTTACACAAAATGTGTAAGTGTCTTCTGTGAATACCAAAATGAGTAAGTTTATTCTGTGAATACCAAAATGAGTAAGTTCATTCTGTGAATACCAAAATGGTAGTAAGTTTAGGATTTTGTCGTAAGTTAGTTCTGTGAATCGGGCCCTTAGTTTTTAAATAGTGTGTTTGAAAATGCCACTTTTAGAAAGTGGGAATTTTCTTGCTTAACCATTCTGTTCCTCTGCCTATCTGTAGAATAACAGGCTCTTGTGCATTCTAGACAGGCACACAAAGGAAGCTGAGGTGCACCTTGCATATCCTGATGGCCCAACACTAGGCTGATGGGCCTTCCTGAGCTACACTGGTGGGATGAGTTGTTACTGACACCTGAACAGGGCTGTGCCTGTCCTCATACATAGCCATCTTCACCCCCTGTAGTGTGTCTGAAGCCAGGTCAGGGAAAGACAAGGTCTTGTGCACTACAAAGACTTTCCTTTGAAGTCTGCCTACCTCAAAGGTAGAAAGGGGTATAGATATTGGACTTCTGACACCACAAAATCAGGACACTTCTGGACTGAGGAACTTTCTGCAAGGAAAAAAAGTTAGATGCCATAGGAGGGACTGCCACTCTGCCTGTTGCTTTGTTGAGCTAGCCTGTTGCTTGATTCTTCTGTCCTAGGAGTGAAAGGACTGGACTTCGCTTTCTGCATCCTGCTTCCAAGGTTCTCCAAGGACTTGTGCATGCTTGCCTTCTGTTAAGAAGTCTCAGGGCCATCAAAGACTTCACCTACCAGTGGCTGGACTCTTCTGCTGAGAGTCCTGGCTTGCCAAGTGGTGCCAAATCCAGTTCCTGGACCCTTTGAAGTAGAATCTGATGATCTTAAAGAGAAAATCCACGCATCGACTCCCAGTGCCTGTTTTTTGACGCATCGCTGCAAAAGATCGATGTATCACCGCTGCCTGCCCCGAAGCGTGGTTCCGGATCTGTGCATCAACCACGGCTTTCACCGCAGGCCCAAGCTCGCCATCGCAGTGCGTCAGAAAAATTGCTACAGGGTGAGTCCCGAGTATCATGTCACTGACGCCATTGGCACCCGCCCTGACTCCGACGCAGCACCTGCTTGCGGCTGAAGAATCGGCTGAGCACCTGCTTGCAGCTGGAAAATCGATGCAGGGCCTGCTTTGCTGCTGTCGCAATGATGCAGCGCAACTGCATTTTTGACACGTCGTCCCTAGATGGCGATACTTCATCGACACTGCACTGCAGTAAGGAACCGAGCCAGGGTATCTGGAAATCGACGCACCACCTCCCCTTTCAGTAAGGAACCAATGCATTACCTCCCCTGACAGTAAAGAACCGATGCATCACCTCCCCTGCCTAGCAGTAAGGAGCCAATGCATCACCTCCCCTGGCAGTAGGGAACTGACGTATCACCTCCTGTGTGTAGTAAGGAACCAACAACATGCTTTTCCGAAGCCTCTCCTCCCCTCCGCCTGGCACCGTCTTTTATTTTTGACATATCTAAGGTACTTTGTGCTGAAATGAACACATCCATTGATGTCTAGGGACTAAACTTGCTTAATCTTTTAAAAGTGATATTTTGACTTGCGTATGTTGCATTTTTGTCATTTCGTTCTTGTTTTATTCAGATATATATTGGCTAGGTTTCTAAACTTGTGTGGACTCCTTTTGCAGTGTTTTCACTGTGTTACTGTGTGTGTATGTACAAATGCTTTACACATTGCCTCTGAGATAAGCCTGATTGCGCGTGCTAAGCTACCAAGTGAGTGAGCAGGGGCTATCTTAGCTATGTGACTCCTTTACCCTGACTAGAGTGAGGGTCCCTACCTGGACAGGGTTCAAACCACTGCCAACCAGAGACCCCATTTCTAACAAGATGTTATAGGACCAAATGTGCCTATCTACCACACCCATTCTGTTGGAAAGGCTCCAAGGAAATTGCAGGCTTCCTTTGCGGATTGCACCATAATCATAAACCCTGGGTCTGGATAGAGTCTAAGGGCTTGATTACGAGTTTGGCAGTCCTGGAGAGGGACGCCATACCAGTGCCCCGCTCCAGGACCACCAAATTCGATGTCTGCCCACCCGCTAGATTACGGTTAATCTCAT
Source organism: Calotriton arnoldi (assembly GCA_963921515.1). Lineage (NCBI taxonomy): Eukaryota > Metazoa > Chordata > Amphibia > Caudata > Salamandridae > Calotriton > Calotriton arnoldi. The sequence continues at coordinate 928,148 of CAWUFW010007337.1, forward strand.
GGTCTGGCGGGCGGTCCTTTGGCATTCCCACAGCAGTGCCTATTAAAGAAGCACCACAATAGGAACGCCAAAGCCTGTTCCTGCACGGCATGGACTATAAAGTCCATGCAATGCAGGAAAGGTTGTAACTGCACACAGGGGGCCACAACATGTGCTCCCCTGCAGGTACTCCTTGGCCCCGAGGAAACAGGGCCTCGCCGCCACAGTTTTCATGGCGCCACAGTTTTCATGGCGGCCTCACTGCTATGAAAACTGTGGTGGTGAGGAAACTCCTAATATGCTTGGCAGTGCCTCAGTGGCACCGCCAGCATATTTGGGCCTCTGACCGCCGCGCCACCCCCACGGGTCCATGCCATGCAGGAAAGGGGGTAACTGCACACAGGGGGCCACAACATGTGCCCCCCTGCAGGCACCCCTTGGCCCTGAGGAAACAGGGCCTCGCTGCCACAGTTTTCATGCCGCCACAGTTTTCATGGCAGCCTCACTGCCATGAAAACTGTGGCGGTGAGGAAACTCCTAATATGTTTGGCAGTGCCTCAGCGGCACTGCCAGCATTTTAGGGCCTCTGACTGCCGCGCCACCCCCACAGGATCCATGATCCCTGGTGGTTGCGGCAGTCCTGTGGTGGTCCCACAGCCGTATTCGTAATACGGCGGTTGGACTGCCAATCTGGCGGGTGGATCGCCAATCAGGCGGTCCAGGGACTGCCATCACGGGTTCGGCAGTCCGGTCTTCCTGTCTATTATGCATGAAGATTCCTAATTCCCTAATTAAGCTACACTACAGAACACTAAACTAAATCCCAACTAAATCCATTAAGTTTAGAAAAGAAAAGGCTTCAGCGAGGAAACCACAGTAGAAGTTTTCCAAAGTAATGTATTGCATAGCATTAAGCCACACAACAAGAATAAAGCATAGGGTGCAGAGGTCTAAACCTCTCCTGTCCTAATGAATCTCAAAATGGTTCTGCATCTCAAGCCCCAGAACATAGCCTAGTTCTACCTTCAAATACTCTATTCTATACACTGATATTTCTTCTTTGATGTACACTTTGAAAAACATGCTCATAACTCTTCTTCTTTGATCCACATATTTGGAGACAGCCTTCGATCTATCCCTTCATTCGACACAGACAGTAGACCTCCCTTCTAGCCATTAATTTAATTGGCCCTTGACTCCCTTGATGCTTACTTATCTGTTTCACACAAAGGGCCTTTCTCCATCTATTTAGATCATCGTACCAGGTATCTGCAGAGGGAAAGAAAAACACTCCATATGAGAAAAACATTCACATTGAGGTTGAACATTGCGAAACCCAGGGCCTATGGCCTTTGGTCAATTTAGCAAAACCGAAGACTTCAGTACACATTATAACTAGATAAATGCTAATACATGAATACATATTCCATTATAAAATGAAAGCAGAAAATCTTCGAATAACTGCACATAAACTACAACTCATTTCTACTAAAGGTAAAGCATTAGTAAACACACATATAAAAATATTGTGATTACATAGCATGTGCACTTAGTATATAGCTTCAAGTGCGCTTTTCACTTCTGGATTACATTGTATATCACAAAGACATAAGGCCTTAATATACATATGTTGCCTAATCAAAAATAATGAGGGTAGAGCCAAATTTATGCTGCTCCAGGTACAATTAGGAAACAGTTTCTCTGAAATCTGAGATGCATTCAGGAAGGTCAAGGGCAAGGTCAATAAGTGTTGGAATCTCCAGGAAGCGTGCTATAATAAAAACAACAACAAATCTGCCTTGATTTCAAGGACCACAAATTATTATTTGTTTCCGTCTTGTGTCTGATCTTATGGAACATCTTGATGCTCTTGACACATTTGGGGATAAGTGAAGGCCATCTATACTCCATGACTAGATTTCACCTAACAATATTGAAGAGCTCAGCACTTGAGCAATAGGACCCTGATAGAGCGAGAACCAATATAGATGTGAAGTCATCAGTAGTTTGATCTGCACCCCATACTGATGGCCCTCTGAATCAACGACTCTGATAAGTCATTGATAAAATCATATGAGGTCCCAGGTTATATCCCATTGTTAGAAAATAAATGCATCATTATTTGTTGGCAATGCAGTCAAGCTAGCAAAAATCTGCTTCCAGGCTCTGACTGAGATGTTTGAAATATTTTTCTCAAAACAGTTTTAAATTCATTGGCTCTCAAACTGACATCATGTGTGTATAAAAAGAATACTATGATCTTCATGTGCAAATACATGCATGCAGAGGAGCCTTCTTCCTATTTATTGCAATTTAGCTGTATCCATACATCATTACATTATTACATATGCATCACCCAAGGGTGTCTCTTGTTGTACAAAGGTGTTTGAGTTCTTTATGCAGCTCTCGGTCGCTCCCGTGGGAACCTCTTAATGCAGTTTTTAAACAGTTCATAAAATCCACCCTCAAGACTACAACTCCAAAGGTTTAGGTGTAGTAGTCTTGTTCTAGCTCTAGGGAGGGATTACACCTTTAGAGAAATGAAGGAGGCAGACATAGGTTGTTCTCTATCCCAAGGGCATTTCCTTTATGCCCCTTAGAGACCTCCAACCCCTCCTCCCTCTTCTGAGCATGAACCCACTCATACCTGTAGAGACATGAAATTGGCGAAAGCATGTCATTCTTTATCCCAAGAGCATCTCTCTGCCTGACTGGGAGTACAAATTCATACAGGGCTGAACTAGGGATTAGACCTGCCTCCTTCTCATCCCCCTTTCTGCTGATCAAAGGGCTATAACAATCCCGCCTCTTGCCCTGGACCTATGATCAGCCATTGATTTGTTTGTCTGGAGTAGGCAGGTTTAACCCCCTCATCCCCATTTAAAAGGAGTTCCTGCCTTCTGTAAATCCTGGTACAGTTAGGATGAGAGGCAACAACTGGGCGAGGAGTCAGATCCCTGGCGTTCCCTTCTGTATCCTGTACACAGTCACTAGCCTCTGCCTTTGTGAGTCAGTAAGTACTCTGCTTAGCTATTGTGAGAATGTGGCTCCTTACTCCATCCTTTAGTGCCATGGTCCCTGATGCAGGAGCCAGCGGGTACTGAGGGAAGGTCCATGCTCTTGTTGGTGAACAACCAGCTTCTAGCATGTACAGATAAGTCCCCTGTCCAACTTGCAAGGAACAGGTAGTAGATTCCCTGTTGCAGAAATCCATTTAATGGTTCAATAGAAAATGAGGATGTAATGTAGTGATTATGACCACACATGCATTTAAAGCTGGTCTCTGCCAGAAGCCATACATACAAATGGAACATGTAGCAGTGACTTGTGTGTGACAATTAGGAGAGTAAACGTACTCCAACTACATTGCATGCATTATATCCCATGACAATAATATCACATTCATTGCCTCAACCTAACCACTACACCCCAAGGTAAATATAACAGATTCATATAATAGTTAATAGCTCCCCTCTTTTCTCTTGGTATTGTTTTTTTGGTTGGTTGTTTGTTTCTGGTTATCAGTGGGATTCTCAGTTCCTGCACCTTGATTTTTTTAGCTCATATGAAAAAGTAACCTGCTTGTGGACAGTTTCTCACCATCTGTGTTGCCACCAATGTTACTATTGGTGTCTGTTACTTTGATGTGACTTCTTGTTTGACATGGATGGTTTGTTATTATTGTTTCTATGAGTCTTTTTTCTGATGTTCACTGTGTCAACATATTTACTGATGTAAATGTACACAATTCCCATTTTAAAGTCTCTTTTGTCTCTTTATTGTTTACCTTTTCTATGAACAGATTTCTTCCTGGAATGTATTATTGTATCCTCTAGAATCTAATAATCCTTATTGGTAGCTTCCCCTAGTTTGAGATCATTTAGACCTTGCTGCAAAATATAAATCTCAATCTGAAGTTTAAAAATGCAATGTTCTGCATTTTCTATGAGGTCTTCTGAGGTCTCATTTAATTTTCTCTCCCACCTAGTTGCTCTTTCCTTGTCTAAATCTTCCACAGCTGAGAAAAGGGTAATAATTTCGAGATCAAGGGAATATTATTTAAAGTTATTGATACAGAAACTACACTGCACATCTAACACGGAAATTATCCTTCACTGTATCTTGAATATAATACGCTGTACATCCCATACTGTATTATTATGCCAAGTCACTGGCCCACTGATCAGGGGATTGGTACTTGGTATATCTTAATATGATGGCATATACTGTCCCTAGAGGGTCATGCTCTTTATACAGTTAATTTTCTTGCCTCTTAGTAACGTTTTACCGACCAAAGATGGCGGACAACAAAAACATAACGGCATACACCGACTTTGAATTATGTTTCTATGTAAAAAGATCATAGAATTTTGTGGCATCTTCATTTAGTGCCGCAACTTATCTAGGGTATTAGTGTGGTCCTGAACAACTCATAGTATACCCTATACGGCAATTATATTTCATTGTGTCATTGCATGCGGGACTGTTTACTACAATTCTTTTATTGCCAAACTGCTAATTGTCTAAGGTCTGCTTATTGTCTTTCGCAGCATGCCTCACTGCATCACATGCAAACTTATCACTTTTATCACGTGGTTGTGACATTGGTGAAAAAGTATGGATGTACCAGACTAGACAATTTTCTGCCTGATGTATCAGTTCTTAAACCTATAGAATCAAATGTATAGCCTAACTTTGTTCTAAGAAGTTAAAGAAATTTTTTGATAAACTATTTAAACTTCTAAATCTAACTATGGACTATGACATATTAGATGCGGTGGCCAACATTGGCATGAAATACTCTGACGAAATGCTTTGAAGTTCTGGATGTGACAGCCATCAATCTATTGAGAAGGTATGTCAACCAGTACTAAATCTTTCTTTAGATGTTAACAAAGGGGCCTAAATTAATTAATCACAGGCGGGCTCATACATTTTCATCATATTTTTTTTCAGAGCAAGAGTTTTGTCCATTTACACACCAAAGACGTTGCATCACATTTAGGAACTTTTTTACGTGATTAAGGTAATCTACCCTCTGTTTTTGGCATTATTATACATGCCTAAACTCACTTTGAGTAAAGAAGCTCTCCTACCGATCTCTCCCCATTGTATTGACATTTATGTTTGTTTATAACAACTTTCCCACTCAAATACTTGTCATATTCTATGATTAGAGTGTTCTCTGTAAACAGGACTATACATGTGGAACAATTGTTAACTTAAAAAGAAAATGTTTATGATCAACATGGTTGTTTCAAGCATGGTGTCAATTGACCTGATAAAACTATGAATAAGTGAAAACAAAATGTTTTCCGTAGCATTATGTGAGATAATGATTGTCTCTTGATAAAGCTGTGTATATATGTACATTATATAGTGTAACATATAGATGTGTTGTGTTTTTTATGGAGCATTGTAATATATTGTGATTTTAAATGTATATACATTATATGTGTTTTGTGGCCCTGAAGAAGTCCTGAGACGGGACGAAACGCGTTGGCTACATCTTGAAGATTTAAAAAAGAATAAAGGATTTGTAAATTTAACAACATGTCTCCATGAATCTTCTTGTGATTATTTGGAATAGGAAAGACGAATCTCACTACTTAACTCGAATCTTTTGAATATAGTGTGTGCTGATCATCCTGTTGTGATTGATACAGAGACTGATCGAATTTATAATGTAAAACACTGCAATTATATTTGTAGAGGTTTGACCCACTGGAAATGGAATTATAAAAAAAAAAAAAAATTAAAGTCTAAACATTAAGAAAAGCACAAATAATTTGGAAACTAGATGGTGATGATCCCATAATTAGTTTGATGTACACATAAAAGATATGTTGGGAGCCACATAAAGTAATAGCAAAAGAGGGGGACACAGGGGACTTAACAACAAAACATAAGGGTTCGATCCGGAGGGACTGCAAAACAGAAAGTTCAGGCTGATGGGAGTAGAAATTGATGACATCTATGAGAATGGATCATACCATGGAAGATAAACATTTACAATGAGCTCATTTTTGTTTTGGATTCTACTACTACACACTTCCTAATAAATAAGCACATATAAATAAAGTTACAGTCTATGCACTACATTTTTGCAAAGACATAAATATATATAAATATATGATTGTCTAGTTTAAAAGGTAATTGGTAAATCTTGATTTGCGAGCCACAACATGAACACTATATTGTGGCAGCCAGGACAGGACTCAGGGACACGATTCCTGAGTCCTGAAAATGAATTTAAAAAAACAAAAATGTGCCGGCTGAGCACACCCTGACCCCAATACACATGTTGGATGAACCCCAGAGGACCCCTTTGATTGCCAGACTACAACATGGACAACATGTTGTGGCAGCCAATACAGGATTCAGGGACAGGGTCCCCATTGAAATGCATCGTAGTGAAATCTTGTTTTCGAGGGTCACAAGAAAACATATTTGAAGGGTGATTTTAGAAATCATGGTGTGTTCTAAGGTGATTTTACCTGGTGAAAAATGCTGATTCTCTGTTGGGATTTGATGAATCATTCTGAGAGAAAACGGTTTTCTCTTATGATTTTCTCATAAAGGTTATGGACGTTGCTTCCGAAACAAAAATGAGAACACATTTTTATAAGTTCACACAATCTTCCTCAGCAGTGCAAGAACAAAGCAAGATAAACTGAGTTATAGATGCATTTCCAACAGAAGCAGCAGCCTGTCTGTTGATTCCAAAGTATTCTACTGCAGCTCCACCACAGTGTTTGAGAGAACAACTAGAGTGCGAACATTCTGCATTTATGAGAAACGTGTGGCACACGTGAATGCCATTTTGATGGAATCAAAGATGTAAAACTGAAAGTATGTGCTACAGAGGATACTGCATTAAATTATTTATTTTTGTCTCTAAAATGATGGCCTTGTTCCACTCATCCTAGTGACTGTGCACATTTGGGAAAGAGACCACGATTCCTTTAAGATGGTCATTAATCCTTTTTGCTATATATTTCTGTACTTTCATGATGCATGTTAGTAGTGATAGTGGTTTGTAAAACATACACACACTCTGATCCTCTATCTTAGGTACCACTAAAGAATAACCAATACAAAACGGAACCCATTGGCCACAGCATGTACATCCTCTATGCACATATGTGATGTACATGTTTACAAAGTTCATACCCCGCATGGATGGGCAAAGCACTCCATTGAAGGGAACAGGTTCAACAATTTTAAAAACATAGGAGTGGCCAAAAGACTCCTCACCCAGCAGGCAATAGGTAAAAAATCCTGTTCTGCTACTATAATTATATCATTGCCACCACTGCCAATGTTCTACAGTATGGTGAGGTGACTGTATCATACTCATAAAAAGTAGAGTGTGCTTGATGTTCTCCTCTGACCACAGAGTGTGGCTCTGGGTCGCACTCCATATCACAGAAAGGCTTCAGAGCACATGCATGATTGTTGTGTGTGCTGAGGTGGGGGACTTCAAAAACAATACAACTAACCATGGAAAATTCAAGGCAGAGGTACATGCTCTCACGAGCCATGCAGGTGACCTTTCTTAGCCCCAACACATACTTTTTTGTTCCTTTACTGTTGCACTTCCAATGACAGGGCAAGAGTAAATATTTATTTTCTGGGCAAAGAGATATTACTTGCAAATTGTTCTGCATAGTACAAGTTTGATCTAAACCTTTACACATATACCCTCTCTGTAATAAAATGACTTTGTGTGTCACAGGTCAGCACGCCTGATTTACAATATATTAAGGTCAATATAGTTACAACATATTAAAGCCATGTACTTATGGTTAGGCAAACTGCCGGTGGCTGCACCATCATAGAATCTTCAAAAATTGCCTGGCCTGGGGTATGTCTAACCTCATTAACTTTGTCCCTTACTGCATCTTTAGTGCTTCAATCCCTTGATTCTTTTATCAAAAATATTACTTTTCTGGTTTCCTGTGCAAAGATAGCATATTATAAAATTCAGGGTCTTTGATACATATTTCTCCATGCCCTGCTGTCTGTAACCCAAATCAAAGGATTGTTCTTATTCTTTATTTTGCAATTGTTCCAGAAGCAGCCTCTGCTCTGGTTTTCAGTAGACTACGTCTATCGTCAGAGGTGCTCGGTGTGTACAATTAAAAAGGTTTTCATATAAATTCTTCAAAAAAAAACACCTCAATGAGACCCTTTTTATCCATTTTTTAAGCATGATTTTCTTGTCTTTGCACGAGCAGCATGGTTTCTACTAATTTCTATTAGTCGAGTGTACGTTATCTGTGGTTGTTAAATAAAACGGCTAGTATTATATATATATTCCTATATATCCTCATTCTTGTGACTTCTCTCCCCAGTATTATGCTGCTCTATTAGGGGCTCCCTGTTATTGGTACTTGTGCCACCTTCTGTGTGTATTAGTGTGTGCAATGCATTTGAAGATTTAAAATGAGATATGCACATTTTGACAGATCTTGTGTCAACATTTGCTCACACACCTGTATCTGGATACTCATTTATAACAATTATTTCTGCCAGTTTGGGTGCTCTTTATTTCAAATGCTGAAATATGTCACCTAGCGTCTCCTACTCTCCCCATGCTCAGATTGTCTACGTTTTAAAAAAAACTGTGATAGGAATGCTGCATCGGTGTTCCAGCACACGGAATTATCGATGCTGTACGTATGGTATTGCACAGTTACGGCTGGTAATTTAAGCAGGGGGTGGGCGGGCCACACTCTCAAAACATACTCACACTCACCCATCTACATGCACACTCACTCCTACCCGTCCATTCACAAGCATTCACTCATACACCCACCATTCACAAGCACATACTCATATACACACCCATTCACAGCATACACACATACAAATACACATACATTCATACATACGCACGCATATGCACAAATGCATGCACGTACTAAACATTAAAAACAAAAAGTATCAGGTATCAGCTGTGATCTCGGGTGGCGGGAGGGAAGTCTCTGTGATTCCTGGAGGATTGTAACTGCTGCCTCCTCTCATTGGCTGACCTTGTTATGGGTCAGCTAATGAGAGGAAGCAGGAGTCCCTTATTCGGCCCAAAGGGGGATGGGGTCAGTGAGATTGCTGAGCCACACCCACTCTATGACTAGGCGCCACAGCTGGACAGTCGGCTCTTGGCACTTCAGGGCTTAAAACTGAACCGCCCTTGTCCATGTCTGTCAGTCATGTGCTCCCTCGTCATAAGGGGGAAGGCATGCCTGACCTGAACATGAAGAGTGTCTGACAGGCTGACCTTTGCTCAGCCTGACAGGCATTCTTCATGCTTGCAAAAAGGCTGGGGGAGGGGGCAGGGCCCCTCTGCACTTAAGGATGGACTGCTACTGGTATTGCACGTTAAACCCCAAACTTGCCCTTAGAAATAGAGAATAACCACAGGAATCAGGGTTCATTAAATGATTCCTGCCAAAATCCATATTTCACTATATTTGACCCGGTGAAATGTTTGGGGAATGTGGGATACACCAGGAGTAGTTTGAACCCTCTTTCAGCCAGTAAATACAGATGAATCGACTGAATCTGGATTTACTCCAAATGAGTTCCTATCTCTTCCTCGGTTCTTGCTGAATTTCTCCTCAAAAATGCTCTGTAGAACTCTGATGCACATCTAGTGCTTTCCAACTCTTAGCCATATTATACAGTTGCACAAAGACTTCCTCAAAGTTAGCTATAATTAATTAATGTAGGGATATTCAGTTTTTACTAAATCAGCACTTTTAACAATTGTTCGCTCTTCCAACCATGTTTTCCTTTATGTGCTAATAGAACTGACAATTTGCTTACATTTTTTTAATTTCATCATTTTGTACGCAGATATGATCTTATAGACTTTGAGGAATCTTTTATGCCTCCTTAACCAATTTTCTATAGAATGGGTGGGCAGCTATGCTGTACTTGATGGAACTTAGAACACAATTTCCGAAATATGTTAAAGGTGTAAATTAAACTTACATCTGCCAAAAGGTGTAACTTATGCATGTGTAATTTACACCTTAGTTATGGAGCTAAGTACAGATATGCATTAGTGAAATACAAGTGTCTAATCACCGAGAAGTGCATGTAAGTTATATTTGGAAAATTCAGGTGTGAATGCTGATAATGGTATCAAACTGCACCAATTACGCCAGTCATCTGTTTTAAACAGCATGGCGGTAGTTAATGTGTGCAGTGGAGACATATTTTTTTTTCATTATTTTAATTTAGAATAAAAAAATATATTTCCAAAATGTCCTAGTTCCTAATTCCTAACATGTCAATATTATGCATTGTGTAAAATGAGCAATGAGTTAAGAAGATACGATTAACTATGTTTTAACAATCACTTTTCCCAACAGTTATCAATTATGCCTTTTGGGGTAGTAAGAACTAGAAATAATTCCAAAAGGCATAATTTACAAGCAAAATAGTTGAACCTTCATAAACCGTGCCCCGAATGTAGGACTTGTGCCATTTTCTAACGCAGAGAAAATTGACTAATTAATAGTTGGCGACATTTTTTCCCAACTGTATTTATTTAACATTCATATAAAACAGTACACATGTTACAGGACATGTTAAAGAACCATGGTTCGACACCAGACAATCAGACTAAGCAAGTAAATTCATAATCTCTTGGTGAAGGGGAGGTGGTCATATTTTCTCAACCATATCACTCAAGATCTTCACACACACAATAGGCACAGTGGCAGTATTAGTGCAATCCAACATAATCTATATGGGCATAATTGTAGATTCAGTACTATAAGCATTGAATCAGTCAAATACTGACCATTGCATAAGGGTGTTGGTGTTGTCAGCACCCAATCCAAAAACTTCTTTGTAGCGCCCCCATATTTTCTCCATTGATGAAAACAGCCTTTTAAACTATGATAGTAACCATCCATGTAATCTGTGAGATAATATGCTTTACGGATAGTTCTCGAGAGCTGGTAGATATTTCAAACACGCGGATGAGCTAAAAAACAAACGGTTACAAAGAGGGTATCCCAAGATACTCTTAAAGAATTCCTTAAAAAGGGCATGGTTCACGCCAAGAGAAACTGTGGTAGAACGAAAAGAAAAGAAACATCTCCAGAACATGGTATGTGTGACCTCCTTTTGTTCAGCCACGAACCAGTTTAACAGAATTATCCCACAAAATTAGCACATAACAGCAACACTACGGGCCACATTATCACCACCAATATTTGCTTTAAAAAGTAGATCGATCATCAGCGACCAATTCATCTGAGCTTACACTCCACCCAAAGAATCACTGAAGAATAACATTAGAGATCTTTGGAATTTACCGCCGATGTAGAGAGTGCTCTTGCTCGCCCAGACTATTGAGGGCCCCCTATTGGAACACCATGGCATCAAAACAACACATAAGGTTTTCTTGAACTGCAAAACTAAGAATGTGGTTTATATTATTTGTCTCTGCGATGAACTTTATATAAGGCAAACCAGTCAGGAAGTTCACAAATGCATTGGTCAACATCAGTCTCGGATTCACTACAAGGTGATGACATCGCCTCTTGTCAAACATTACAATGAACGTGAACATGATGAAAATAATTTAAATGGTCTGTTTTATTCGAGATTCAAAGAGATCTCGAGGAGGTGATATGGAAAGACTTTTACTCAAGAAAGCAGCCATGTTCATTTTGAAGTTCAATACAATTCATTCTGGCTTAAACGAACTGTCCGAAATCCAAAGCATATAAACTACTGTGGCCTCCTAACCTGTCATAAAGAGCACACAAGATGGTCAGCCTGCCCTTTTGCAATCTAAAATTGACTATTGATTTTCACATAAAAACAATACATACGAAATGCCATGACAATATGAGCGCTTTCTTTAAAGTACATGCGTATAGTCTTGATTTAAGGTCTAACATTTTTTGCAGTCCAGGTGGGGAAGTGAGGTAATGTGCCTTGACTCGAGTAGGGATAGATCTACAATTCATGGGTGTTGATTCACCAAAATACCAGGGGTAGCGGAAGCATGTCACACTTCAGGAGAATCATGGAAGCAGGACTGTCACTACCAGTTCCATACCGTCTCTCATTGCCCTTGGCTTCTTTGCTCCAAGTGGCTCTGCACCCAATTTTGAAATACACGCGCCTGAGGGTAGATGGACACACCTGTGGCAGACTTGGGTGGGTTGTGCTGGGCAGAGTACCTCAAGTGAGGCAGTAAGTTACCCAATGGAGGCCAGACCAGTTAACAGGGCAACCCCAGAAGAGTTCAATAAGGATGAAAGCTGAGCCCATGTGTGGAGTGACTGCAGCAAACCTGTGTGACTGACCCTGGCTAGAGCTTAGCTGTAGAGAAATGAGTCTGCACCAGTTGACCATGAAGGAGAGAAATACACCACTCAGCTTATTTGCTCAGCTGATTGTGAGACAATCTCCAATCTGAGCTTTCCACTTTCCAGAATATCAGTTAGTTCCTGCAATATCGTTTTTCAGTAGTAGTTGGTGAAATGTTGCACATGCCATGCTACATCATTGTGACCTGTACATTGCTAGTGAATGCCATGCTTTGAATTTCGTGGATCTGTCTGAACTACTTATGCATTACGCAATGATACTCCTCCTTCGAGAAAGTGCTGCCCACTTTATGCGTTCCCACTACAACTTATCATTTTTAGAGTACAACTTTGCTCGAGATGGCATTGTATTCAGGAAGATATGTAGATCTGGGCATTTTCACTGCGAACATATATGGTGCACATGCTTAGAAAATGCTGACGTGCATCTTCTGGTCTATAGTTGTAAATATACTAGAAGTTGTGTCCATCAGCAGAATTTTAGTCAATCTGACATATTTCAAAACCAGCATTTACTTTTGTTTTCCTATCCTTTTTCTCTCTACAATCATTTGTTTGCACCCAACCTTTGCATGGGCTCTTCTTCAAAGGACAATATGCACAGAGGCTGAAAATATGAACACCATCCCTACTTCAAAAGCAATAGCAGAGTTTTCCTCGTCGAGTCTCCTAAACTTGAAAGTACAGCCTATCCCTGTCAGTCTGTTTACAAAATACAAGGATATGTCAGATTTCGAGTGACAGCATTAGCCACAACCAATGGAGTGTAAGTTGTACTCTCTCTCTCACGTAGGGGATGTGCGGTCCTTTGTCACACTGCCTAAAAGAAAAGACGAAGCCCCCACTGTGTATTTTTTCTACAGCCCCATAACAACAGTTAGTCTATGTAGCATGTCAACTGTGACTATTCTTTGATAGTTCTGCTGGATCTGAGGTGATGCAGGTGAAACTGAAATTGCTAGCCACAATATCTGGCAGCGTCAGCAGTGCAAGAATTGTTTATTGATGGTATCTGGTCTCTGGAACCATAGCAGGCTATTACTACAGGATGAATAAATCAGTCTAATTATTGTACAGCTTCAGTTACACTTCTAACATAACAATGAAACTGAGACATAAGTGAACTTTAATCAATATAGTCTGCAAAAAAATACTTCAACAACCGATCAGAAAGATAAAATGAGTTTCTCGCAGATTAACATGCCATTTGTTTTGATTGAGTTTATGTTAGGCTGAAAGACTGACTGTTTTCAATTACTTCACATTAAAAGTACAATTTCCAGTAAGACAGGCTTTAGAGAAACTATTTAATTCGGCTAAACGTCTGAATAGATTCGTGAGAATTAGCTCTCACTTTTTTTAACTATTTCTTTACTACAGTTTTACGAACAATATAGGGATTACAATTACCAATATGAAAAATATCATTTTTCAATTTATCTCATTAGAGGAAGAACTATATTTTACACTAAGTTGATAAACCATGTTTCCAAGAGTGAGATGATACTATTGGAACTATGTGTTATCAACTTAGGTTTAATGTATAGGTTAATTTCATTTCTAATATTCTCCTTTTCAGTCCTAATCACCAATCTATTTGGTCAATTTCAAAAGGCTAGCCCCTTTCTCCCGTTCACCAGTATAAAACGAAAGTAAAAGATCATTGAAAGTGCACTGTAAATTTATCACAGTAATTAATTCTGGCTAAGCGTGGCCCATTTCAGGTAATATATTGGGGGCCCAAAAAGGAGACTGCCATACCCGTGGTGACAATGCGCTACGTCTCCCTACTACGAGGAACAGTCTGAAGTCATACCCTGCTTTTGGGCTGTAGCAGCTACTACAGTATAGAATCAGGGTTGATTTCCCCTTCAATAAGGAAGAGCTAAGATTTGATAAGGACTCTATCGTATTGGTGAAGGTTCTATGCTCACCAGTTCCACTCTGGTCCTGATCTGCAGGTATAGAACACTGACCTGATGAAACTATTTGCAAGCTCACACTGTAAGAAAATCGATTACTGTTTGGGTTGGGTGACTACCCATGTCAAGGAAGAATCACAACCCTTGTCAGGGTAAACTTTCCAAGTCACTAAATTACCCCCTCCTCTACTCCCCCCCCCCGCAGCTATGGCAAAGAGCAGACAGGCCTAACTTAGAACAATATGTAAAGTATTTATATAGTACCGATACAATAATAAAATCAAAATGCAAAACCATAAAAATGTCAAACAGCGTTAAAAAATAGAGTATAACTTAATAAAATAAAATGGCACCAAGATGTCAAAAATACAATTAGGGAATTCTTTGAGTTGTAAGTAAAAATAGCGCTATAAAGCACATAGTCAATGGTCGTGGTCGATTGGGTCCTAGGCACAATTTGAGGTTGATCACAATGAAGTGTAGGTCAGATCCACCAACCTCGTTTGTCCTAGTTAAATCTTATACCTTCTAATTTAGTCTATTAAGCTCCAATTCACCACAGCAGTACACTTTTAAAGCCTCCAAGGACCTCAGGGGAGGTACTTAGAGACTCACATAGTGTCAGGCAGAGGCCAACAGCATGGTCAAGTCCAGATTCAGTTACCACTGGACAGCTGGGTACATCCTGGAAAAGGGCTTATGTAGCTTGTTGTATCCCTGCAGCTTTAACACAAGGTCAGGTTATGACCCTTGGGTTCCACTTCTTTGTCATGGATAGAAGAGGAGGAAGGTGTGTTATATCTTGTGTACTTTTCCATGCATCTTCCCTGGTGCTTTGGTCCTTGCCGTTCAGCCAATGTTAATGCACTGTGTGGATTGTTGGAGTGGTGGTGTTGCAATGGAATGTTTGGGTGCCTGTGAGGTGGAGATTGTCAGTTGGTGTGTGGGCTGAGCAGCAGGGAGGCTGCTCCTGGTGGGGCTATCTTAAGGACTAAACTAAGAACCTACTATGAATATTCTTATCTGCAACTAAGACTAATAAAGCATCTTCTATAAATTACACCTCAGCTACCAGACTTTCATTACATTTTGGCGATGATTTGGAGTAAGAACCATGCATGTAGACTGGTGTAACTACTGAAGATATGTAAAGGAAATTGAAGATTAAACTACTGATAAAACTAAGGGGCATATTCTCAAGGAGCTATCGCCGAGTTAACAGCACTTTATCGCAGCCAAAGTCGAGATAAATGTATCGCAAAACATTCACAAGCTGGTGCTAACAGCCCATAACACCAGTATACCTGCGAAAGCATCCTCAAAAAACATCGCCACAGATGACCCCTGCAACTATCACTAATGAGATGCAGAGTAGGCGTTCCCGAGCAAAAACCCGCGACACCACCACACCTCAACATTCTCAACGACCAGCCCGATCAGCGATAAAACCACAAAACAGGCGATAAGGCGCGTTAGCAGCAGGAAACTAACACCTGCCCTGACCTGGTGCAAAGTCGGACCACAGCCTGCACCACAAAATGGAGCCCAGACCAGAGCCACACCTGAAGGGCAACAGATGCCATGGAGCCACTGAACATGCGTGCCGGACACCCAAGAGGGCCACAACACCCACCCCCACCACCCCCAGGACCACACCCCCCGCCCCACCATGGGCACCCCCCACCTCCCCCGGACCAAGACACAGCATATCAACTGCACGGAAACATGACCACAAGCACCCGCCTGATGCCCCACAATCGCAACAATCAACATACATGTGCGCACTGAGATCCTGATTCATACATACACCATTGAAAGACCAAACAAAATGTCACATTCAAATACGTCACCAAACAACTATCCTGAGAAGTCATGGTGGGGCATCCCTGGACAAACTGTGACTCACAACCTGCAAGACAATACCCAAGATAAGAAGGTGTGTCAGGCACCCATCAAAGGACAGGGAGAGAGAGAAAGAGAGAGAGAACGAAAGAAACAGACAGAAAGAGAGAGAGACTGAACAAGGAGCGCAAGGCCAATCGGGCCCTTGGCTCATGCAAACATGCCAACAGCTGCGTGTGTCTCCAACTCTGCGCACCACAAATAACAGGCCTGGCATCAAAGTCAGCGCGAACTCCACATCACAATTAAGACATGCAAGCAGTAGTCAGACAAAAATCAGGAATGAAAGCACCATTGTCCCAACACACAAGGCCCAAGGCCAACCAAACCCCCGACCTTGGTCCTGAATGCGGCTGGCACACCCTGCGTGAGATACCATACCAGCCTCTGATGACTCCCACACCACGAACTGCGCTAATGAAACACCAACGTGCCTACACCCCACACACACTTGTCCCTGCACGACCGACACCTGCAAGCGATGCCCTTGACACATTGTCAAGAACTACCCATACGTACAAACGTCGCACACACATACGACTCATTGCCCAGAGCTGTGGCATATCCTCCACCGAACACCCACCGGTCAGACGAGTGCCAGTGCCACGAGACCAACAAACTCAATGGCCTGCATTACCGGGCACATGCACAACCCCTGTCACGTGGAACTGTACCGTGCCCGAATGCTGCATCTGTTGGGATCCCTGCCAATGGCAGTGTTGCGAATCAGTTTCCGTCTTGCCTACGTCACCTGCGTCCAGCCCTGGTTCCACTGTCGATCATGCACATTTGAGTGGCCCATGGAGGGATGCCTATCCAACGCAACCGTAGCTGAATTGGATTATAACCTGACAGTGCGCCCCCTGTTGGCCCACCAACAGGAGTGTCACCTGGATAGCCGTGCATGGGATGCACTGATCCTTGATGTATGTGCTGGCAGTTGCGCATGGGAGAATGCACAACTCCTCGTGTGCAGTGACCACATCCAGGCGCTCCCCTATTGGGCTGTGTTGCGGATTGGGGAAACGGCGTGGACTGAGCACATCTGCCCGGACCCGACAACGACGTACTATTGGAACACATTGCCCATGAAGCTGCGCTGGCATTCATGGACGAGTAACTACGTCCCTGCTGCCACATCGGATTGTCACCCACAGCACTGCTCCCAACACCTTGTAGCATCGTGGGGAATGTACCCACATCCCACCACAACAGAGGACATGTCTGCCTTTGTCTGGACTCTGTGTGCATGTGCGTGGAACTACGCGTGTGTACACACACCTGTGCAAGGTGATGCAGTTCCATGGTCGGAGCAGCACAGCGTCGTCTGGCAACGTTACCAAGTCGGACACACTGCTGGGGGGAGAGTACACACATGGCAATGTAGCACGACATGTGGACTTGTCGGACCCTTTCACCTGATCACTGTCAGCAGAGCAGACAGTCGGCACAGTCGGGTGGCAGAGCACTATGCAGACCCCATGGGCTGTAAGTCGTGCCCCCTCACACGGGGCAAATGGCATACGCCAAGCAACACATGACTCGTCCAGCAAGGCAAGGTGGGCTGAGACCGTTGCCATCCGTGATGATTGGGGTTCATTTTTCCAACCCCATTTCCTGCACCTCGACATGTACCCAT
The DNA here is from genome assembly GCA_963921515.1 of Calotriton arnoldi. Taxonomy (NCBI): domain Eukaryota; kingdom Metazoa; phylum Chordata; class Amphibia; order Caudata; family Salamandridae; genus Calotriton; species Calotriton arnoldi. The sequence continues at coordinate 945,952 of CAWUFW010007337.1, forward strand.
GCTGCGTGTAAGTGTCTTAAGCATGTTCCTGCCTGTTGTGGCCGTTGCCTTGTCCATACTGACACGCACATGCCAATAAAATCTACGCAACACCACTGGTGTCTAACTGTGATGAGTGTTGATTAGATTGACCACTCGTGTGCCACAATGAGCATTGTCCCTACACATGGAGGAACTGACTGACGCATGTACAATGGGGGTGGGTCCCTTCTGACAGCTCCACCTCTGTGAGCCCGACATTGTTTTGGGAGAGTTGCTGGTAGACCTGTGCTCTTACGTGGCTTCAGCAATGCGAGTATGGTGTCCAACCTCTGACCATGTTGTGCGATGTTATGAATCATTACAGAATGTGTCCACACAGATGTGTGTAAGTTGGTATGCGACGTGAAGTTCTGTCGTCACATGTGATGTAGGACACCACATCTGGCCTGCTCCCGATTTGGTCGTTCCTACACACAGCCCTATTCAAGACATGGACCTGTGCCTACGTTGGGGGGTTGTGAGTTTGTTGCTAATGTGCAATGGGGACACAGCCAGTACCCACCTTCACAGTCATCCAATTGGCCATGTGTCTCGGGGATGAACATGCGTATTGATGTCATTTACCAGGGTGTACCTTCTTGTGCAATCATTGTCCCTACATCCAGCCATACTTCCATACATGAGTGAACATAGTCAACGCACATCTGCATGATTTGGGATGTTTTATTCACATTCTGGCGAATGACGGAGAGGGAGCTGAACATGGCCATCCAAGCCCACATAACATGGAAGCCCAGTGGTGGGCCAACCAGAGTCCTTTGGGCGTTGAAAAATGATTTGGAAGAGGGGGAGTGCAGTCCGCAGCAGGATTGCTGTGTAATTGTCAAGCAGTGGAGATATGGCAGTCCGTGTCGGGGTCCGGGTGAATGTCGCAGAGTGTTCCGGGGGTCAGTGGAAGGGGTTGTCCCGGGGCATGAGGCATGGGGCAGAGCCAGCCAGGGCAAGCCATATGGAGGTGATGGATGCTACTGCCTCCTTCCTCACACAGTAATTACCATCCACATCTCACTCCTCTGATACTTCTTCTGTGTCGGGTGTGTCCGGTGTGTGTGGCGGTGTAATGGCTGCATGACTGTGTGCCACTGACACATCAGGGTGCGAAGGCGATGGGGCTGCATGACTGTGTGCCACTGACACATCAGGGTGCGAAGGCGATGGGGCTGCATGACTGTGTGCCACTGACACACCAGGGGTCGGAGATGTGTGTGTCGAGGTTCCTGCAGCAGGCATCTGGTACAGGCTCAGTGGCAGCAGTGGCAAGATGAGGACCTGCAAGGCATGGAAGATCGCAGCTACATCTCACTGGTGTTCAGCAGTGGCAGCCATACTGCCAGCCTGCATCGGATCCATGGTCTCCATTGTCCTCCGCATCTGTGCCAACTCTGTGCTTTCATCGCTGGAGCCTGTCTGCCTAGACAGTTCTTGTCTCCGAGTAATGGAACCAGCGATGTCAGCCAAGGATTGTTGGTGGGCATGGTGCGGACAGTGGGTATCTGTTAGGGACTGTAGGTGCTCCCTGAAGGGACTCAGGCACCCTAAAGAACAAATACAAAGCCTTGGAGTCTGGCTTGATCATAATCTAGATATGAAGGAACAATCCCGGAAGGTAGCAGGAACCTGTTATGGAATACTTAGGATGGTTAGGAAAATCCTCCCCCTGCTGCCGTTTAAGGCAAGGAAGCTGCTGGTCCAAGCCTTAATTCTCTCTCATCTAGACTATGCAAATGCCCTGTATCTGGGATCCCCACGTTCAAAGATAAAAAAGCTCCAGACTGTGCAGAATTGTGCAGCTAGACTCCTTTTACAGACCCCCCACAGAGAATCTGCACGAGCATCTATTGCCGCCCTACACTGGCTTCCAGTTGCGGAGAGGATCCAGTTCAAGTCCCTATGTATTGCTCACAAGATTCTGGCCTCCAAGGGACCACCTATCCTACATTCCATTGTTACTCCGCACTGTCCCAGTAGAGCCCTGCGCTCTGGAAATAAACGTATGGCTGTAGTCCCTAGAATATATAGGTCTAGGAGTGGGGGTAGACAATTCTCCTACATAGCCTCCAAGAGCTGGAATGCCCTTCCAAATCACATTCATTTGGAGGACGATTATATGTCCTTCCGTAGACAACTGAAAACGTTCTTGTTCCCGGTTGTCTAAAGCCGGTCATCTTCGTTGGCTCCGTTCCTAGTGCTGGGAGGCCTTCTGGTAGCCATGCGCTCTATAAATGCCAATTCATTCATGTATGGCATCGAATTTGGCTGCCATGAGGTCGAAACCCAGCCGCAGCTGATCTGCCATCTTCTCCTGGCACCCTAACACACGGCGTTTGAAATCCATGTGTTGGTCGTGGGGATCCTGGGAGGCAGCCGTGGTGGTGTGTGCTTCCTGCTGTGTGGTCTGTGCAGGGTGTGGGCTCACCACGATGCAGCTGGGCTGCCCTGCTCCTGGAGGTGGGGTGAGGAGGCTGTCCACGAGCCGTTGGAGTGTGTCTGGGCAAATGGGCAGGGTGTCCTCTTCATCATCACTGAAGAGGTGTGTGGTCTGCTCTGCAGGAGGTGTTGGTTGTCCCTTTGCAATGTAAGGGGAGATGCAGGTTAACAGTGTGTTCCATGTATGTTGACGCATTGTGAATGTTTACATTCAGACTGCATGACGGTGTACATTGTGACTGTTTTGGTGTAGCTGGCTATTTGATGGGAGTCAGTGGACATTTCGACTACATGACGGATGTGTGGTTGTACTCGTACATTATCATCTCACAGTGTCATGCATTGCCAGATGTGATTGGCCAGTTTCTACGCACGAGAGGCACCAGTTGTGTCCCCTGTCCTGTGGTGTAGGGTTGCACTCTGTCCCACATTGTCGTCAATGTTGATGTACTGTGATTGCTATGTGTGTGTGCTGCATTGTTGGCGATTCGCCCCTGCAGCTCTGCATTGGCGTACCCTTATCCCTTTGAGTCGGTGTGCATTTGACTTGTGTGCTTTTCGGGGGCTGGGATGTTTGCGACTTGGGTCATTTGTGCTACTGGGGATATTTGGTACTCTTGTGCATTGTTTGTCTGCAGATGTGTTCTTGACGTCATGGCTCGTAGGTGCACGTGGATGTGTCAGAGTGTGACCTGCTCCTTTACGGATGTGGTCCACACTCAGCCACCTCAGTGTCATCTCGTGCACCATGTCATGTATTGTGACTTCAGCCATGCTATCTGTCATGCAGTGTGACTTGCATTGTCAGTGTGGCTCACAGAGCCTCTGCTTTTCTGGATTCAGCACATGTGCATGGGTAGGTTGTGGCATTGGTGATATGGAGGGGGGGCCCATTTGTGCACATAGTGGACGGGGGCCTACTTGGTGTTTCTATGTGTGCTGCAGTGTGCCAAGAGTATCAGGGACATGTTCCACACTCATTGCGGGTGTGCAGTGTGCTGCACATGATTGTGCATGTGTGCCATTGTGCCCATCTGTCGCCGTCCCCCCAGTCCCTGGTGGTTACTCACCCTGTTGCTGTTGGGTCAGGTCATTTCGGGCTGTGTCCAGGCCCCCAACTCCTTGCACCGTCTCCCCACTGATGACTATGGCCACCATTTCCTCCAGCTCATCCAGCTCCTCCTGTGGCGCAGGACTCCCACCTCCAGTCGCCTTTGCTGCCTTCATGTTGGCAGCGAGTTTCTGTTTGGTTTGGCTGTGCACTTCATGCCAGTGCCTCTTGACATCCTCCATTGACCTCCTGGACACTCCGACTGCATTCACTTTGGTGACGATGGACTGCCATATTTCCGTATATGTTGCCAATGACGCAGTGGAGGTGACGAACAGTTGTTGGTAGTGTTCTATCACCTCCGTGACGGTGATCTGGTCTTCCTGCGGACTGAACCCCGTCTTCCTCTTCCTTTTCTCCTTGCCCTCTCCTGAACAGGGGGTTCCATGCAGGTCCTCCGTGGGGTTTGTGGAGTTCGGCTTGTCCTCTGCACTAGGTCTGGGTGCATCCATGGTGCTACGCAGTTTGGATTTGCTTTGGGGTTGGTTTTTTGTTTGCTTTTATAGTGCATTTTCACGCATGACGCGTGGGTATTGCAGGCCTGTCGCAGGTTTTCGCTGATTTTGGTATCGCGCTTTGTGGCGTGGCAACTTTTTGGGCGATCGTGTTTCGCATTTTTTATTTTTCGGGTTGGTTTTTACGCGGGCATTTGGCGGGTTGTCATGCTGCTATCACATGGTGCCGAGGGGTTGGGAATTGGACGTTAGGATGGTGTTATTTTCTCGTGATGGACTGCGATATGCAAGGTTGCGTTAAGCTACATTTGCGATGATTATCACACGTTCTTGTGAATATGCCCCTAAGAGCGCTATAAATACGATTTCAGACAGAAACAGAATGCCCTGCAGCCCCACTAGCGTCCTCTACATAGGATGGCCCCAGCCAGGGCGTACACCTGTTATTTACATGATTATTTATGTAAATGGGAACTACTTGCAGTGCACTGAGCATAACCAGTTGCGTTATGTGTTGAAGGATTTACAGAAATTGGCACTGCTGACAAGGGAAAATATGTTTGCAGCACCTTATGCCAGCTCATCGGCAGGCTGTGCAGGCAACTTTGCTTGTACTTTGGAATAAGAGACTTGCACCATACTTTATGATTAACTGGTGAGCACAAACCTGTGGCCGTAGACGGCCACCAGTTGGCAAAAAGTGACAGTGGTAGGTTTATTCTTGCCTGGCTTAAGTGAAGTCTGTTAACCATTACCTTTCCGTGGCCAGTGTCTGGGTTGGAATCTGAAGCACAAGCCTGCAATTTTCGATCTCGAAAGCAGGCCCAGAGGATGCGTGCGCCCTTTTACCATTGCCGTAGGGGTGCGTGAATGTGTTGCAGAACGAGCAGCGGTGCCGCTCTGTTGCTGTCCAAGAACGTGTGCTGTGCAATGGCGTTTAGTGCACGCACGTGCCTGGAGCCACCCTGCACTGAATATCACTACGTGCCGCCATCTTTCTTTGCCTTCAAATGTACAGTGGGCCATCTTACTATTCCCGTAGCCAACACACTGGCGTATTCATTGTTGCTGCAAAAAATACAATTGATGGACAGAATGCAGAACAATGTCATACATTCACCCCAGTACAAAGATCTGGGCCTAAATCCATCGTTTTTTTGCTCACCATGCCATTCCAGTTGGGACCCAGCCATATGCAAATCAGTCTTGACCCTGCACCCAATGGGAACAGTCCAGCCCGAGCTGCCAGGCCAGGTCCTCCCTGGACTGGAAACAAGCATCCTAGGACCGGTTTCGGGCTTTCAGCCCTCATCAGCCAGGATAGCTTGACTCCAGTGGCATGGAGAGCACGGGACCCACGTCTGGGCATACCCGTCCCACTCGGGGTGACAAATGCAAATTCATTGTTGCTGGCATTTCACAATTTCACGCTCACCGAGTTGCCGTTTCATCAACTGGTAAGACCGTTTGTTGCATGTGATACTACATGTGTGCCCTGGAACAGGAGCTCAGTGTTCTATAACTAAATGTTGGTGATATCGGCTATTGGGTGGACAAGATCGAAAGCTATTTCGATTGGTGAGGTTGCAGGCAGGTTGGGTGAGATAACGCTCACCAGGAACTGTAGGTGGCATGTTTGCCTTGCTACTGACTATTCTTCATTGCTAGTTTGCTGCCATGATGTTGTTCCATACTGTTCTTCATTTCAATTTTATGCCGTGGTATCCAGGATGTTCCTTACAGATGTTCTATTCGAATTTGCTCCCTTCATCTCTTAATATTGGTTTTTTTATTGGTGTGCTGATTTTTATGTTCCTGAATTGCAGTATATTTTGGTTTCAGTATATGCTGTTGTATTTCATGTATGCTGTTTTTTTTATTTCATCTAGGCATTCTGAAGCCCATATTGCTGCCCAATAGTATGCTCACTTTATGCCATGATGTCCAGGAAGTTACATACAATTCATATTGCTGCCTTGATCTCTTTTATTGTTTTCTTCATTAGTGTGCTTACTGTGCCATGAATTCTTGAGTGTTGAGTTCCTGTGTGAGTGCGATTTCCTACTGTGCACACGTTTCTTTTGCGTGGGTGTCATTACTGATGTTCTGTGGTGATATATTGATTTCCTTTGTAAGTGTGAATTTTTACCGGTGCACATGTTTCCTGTGCATGGGAGTCCCCACTTATTTTACTGTTATGTTACATTGCTCCATTTCTACATTTTATACTAGATGCCCTTGCTTGAGGGATGACTGTATGGTGTGGATGTCACCCATTGCTACAGTATACACTAGATGCCCTTGCTTGAGGGATGACTGTGTGGGGTGGAAGTCACCCATTGCTACATTTTACACTAGATATCCTTACATGAGGGATGACTGTATAGGATGGAAGTCACCCACTGCTACATTTTACACTAGATGCCAGTGCTTGAGGGGTGACTGTATAGGGTGGAAGTCACCCATTTTCTGCATTTTCCACTAGATGCCCTTGCTTGAGGGATGACTGTGGGGTGGATGTCAGCCATTGCTACATTTTACTCTAGTTGCTCTTGCTTGGGGATGATTGTGTGGGGTGAAAGTCACCCATTACTTCTGTGTGACGTTTAGAGTTCTTCGGTTGGGTGTGTGAGAATGAGTGTTCTTTGATTGAGTAATCGACTTGGAGAGTTTTTTTTTAGATTGTGTGTGTTTGCTACTGTTGGTTGGTGTGACGTGCCACTTAATTGTTGGTTTTCTGTGTTATGCCACCTATCATGCTTGTTTGGCCAGCTGGTGTGGTTTGTGGTGTTAATAGTAGCGGTATTGTCTCTTTTTATTTTGTATGGTGATGTAGGACTGTTTGGTTTCCTTCCTCAGTCTTTTGTTCAGCAACATGTGATTTTAATAAAAATGCTTTGTGACCAGCTTGCATTTGCTATATTTTATGTGTTTTGTAAAGGGGAAGGATGTGTTACATTGGGTGTATTTAAACTATGCATGTTCCCTCATGTAAATGCGTCATTTCATCTTGCATTCATATATTTTTATGTGTTCTATAAAGGGGAAGGTGTGCTACCTCGGGTGTATTTTCACTATGCATGTTCCCTCATGTAAATGCTTCATTCCATCTTGAATTCGTATATTTGTATGTGTTTTATAAAGGGGGAAGGTGTATTATATCTTGTATACCTTTCTATGCATCTTCCCTGGTGCTTTGGTCCTTGCTGTTCAGCCAATGTGAATGTGCTGTGTGGAATGTTGGTAAAGCAATGGAGTGTTTGGGTGCCTGTGAGGGGGAGAGTGTCAGTTGGTTTATGGGCTGAGCAGCAGGGAGGGTGCTCCTGGTGGGGCTATCCTAAGGAATAAACCAAGAACCTACTATGAATATTCTTATCTGCAACTAAAACTAATAAATCATCTTCTATAAATTACACCTCGGCTACCAGACTTTCCATACAACAGTCCAGTCCTTCAAGAAACCTCTCAGGTCCCACACAGCAGGTCCAGTCCCCTTCTGATCTTCCGCACATCCTGGAAGTGTTCTGAAGTGGGTGCCTGGAGGTGCCACATTTATGCCTGGCACTACCTGGTTGGTGGAGCACCTCCTGACCCCTCTATAACCAATGGGGTGAAAGTTCCCAGGCCCTGGCCTACATACTTTCACAGTATTTCATGAATACCTTACTGCAAACTGACCCAAAATGCAAAGTGTCAAGGCATTTCCGAAATGGCAAAATACTTCGACCACACTAAACTTGGGCTCTGGGGGCTGGGGGTTTGCGTGCAGAGTGTACTATGGTGATCTTAGTTTCTTCCCAAATTTAACATTGAAGTCAGTTTGGAAAATGTGCTGTACCCATTGCCAACTTAGAGACAGAAGTCAAGTAGGGCAAAAGCAGGGTTCTTCAGCACCCAGACATTAGATATGCAAGAATTGTCTTGGCATCCTCTTCTCTCCTTTCAAGTACACCCAGAATTTTACATATAAACCCAGAGACAGAAGCCTGGTAGGAAAAAAGCTGGGTCCTGTAGCAACCAGACAGGGGATCCACAAGAATTCTCTTGGCATCCCGTTCTCTCCCTTTCGACTTCTTCCCGGTCAAGCAGGATTTGGTACTGTGCTGTCAAAAGGAGGATCACAGACCCACCCTGCATATTTGGTTGAACTGAGAGGAGTCATCTCCGCCCATTTAGGCCAGCATATTATTTGCACCTGAGAGGCATTTCACACCTTGTTTGTACATATTCAGGGCTAACCAATGGCTATTTGCTGGCAGAGGCTTATGTTAGTTATCCTTCAGTCTGTTCAGGCAGGGAACACTAGTGCTTGAACAATTTTCAGGGTGGGGGTGTTGTCATCTTTGACGTCATCACTGAAGTCATAAGGATTGTGAAACATCCAAGCTCACACAAACAAGTGTAGCAAATCTGCCATGCCCATTCAGCAAGAGAGTGCTAAGGGTGCCTTATGCAGCCTGTGGTGTATTTTGAGCACACTGCTGCAAATATATTGCTAATGCATGGTGTGGTAGCGCACTGTCATTTACAGATAGCACATTTTCCATTGAAAGTGCCACTACATTTGGACAGACATGCAGTCTTACTGGGGCACAAATGATAGATCATATGTGGGTTTTCAGTGAGTATTTATCATTTGGCCATCAATGAATAAAGTGTCTTGATTTCTTTTGATCGTAAAAAAACCTTTTTTCCATTACACTTTAGAATTTAAAAAAGTGTGCTTCATTTGTGTTTTCCTAATAGGTGATATATTTTGAAATATTCATACAGTTCATATAGGTATTTAAATTAGGTGGTGTGTTACAAAAAATATACATCTGACAGCTTTTACTTTCACACTCCATGTATGCTGGGCATGATTGTCACATATTCACTTTACAAAATCCTACAAAATTGCAGACAGTGAAACAAAAGTAAACACCAATCTCCATTTTAAAAGAAAAGCCTCAATTTGTCAGAAGACATAGCCTGACATTTGATCTCTATCATTGAACGTGCAGCAAATGTAAAAAGATAAAATCAAAATGTGAAGGCATCTTTGTTTCTTATTCTCCTAATGAACTCCAGCATGGTTATTGATCTAGCTTCCACCGCACCCCTACTTCATCGCCTAGAGCAGGCAAAGGGTAACTTTCTAAAAGTAAATTTTGCCTAATATTTATTAGAAATCGGATTTCACCAATTAATTGGATTTTTATAGCTATTTAGCTGATCTCTTTTCGGCGTTACCAGTATTACTATTATAATCAGCACTTTGGTTTTCTACATAGGACAGCTAGGCCTGCCACAGCAAAAATAGATTTTTGGGCCTTGCCACTGTAGACACATGGTAATATTAACCTTCTACATATCCTATACAAATACCATGCACCCTAATTTGTGAGCTACAAGGCTTACATAGAGGGGACTTACTCATATTGAAAAGGGAAGTTTCTGCCTCTGAAAAATATCTGCTATAACATGCCAGGCTGCAGTTTTACACTGCAAAAATCAGGCGGTACAAGGTAGTCTTGAGGCCATATTTGAATTGCCACTGTGGTGGATGGCACAATAGGTACTGCAGTCCATTAGTGGCACTTAACTTCCAGGCCAGGTTCTGGTACACTTTGAACACAATATACTACAGACATATATGCAATCTAAGTATACAAATTAGGAATAAACCAATTTAACCATGTTTAAAGGGGGAACACAGTTACTTTATTACTGGTTAGCAGGAGTAAAGTCCACAGAGTTCTAAAGCCCGCAAACAAAAATAGGATCCAGCAAAGGTGAAATATCTGGGATGGCCATGCAGAAAATATAGATATCCCTACACACACCATCCTCAAAGACAGTTTGTTAGAAATTGGGTTACTGGCTGACTGGGGTGTGAGCCCTGGGCAAGCAGAAACCACAATCCTAGTTAGGGTAAGGCACAAGCAAACCACAAATTAACCTGGACTCAAACCCCTGGTAGCTTAGCACAGAGCAGTCAGGCTTAAACTTGAGGCAATGTGTAAAGTATTTGTTGAACACTTCAAACTGAAAAACAGTGAAAACACCATACAAAAGATCCCACACCAGGTTAGACAAATAGAGCTTAATTTAATAAATAAAGCAAGACCGAAATGAGATTTTAAAGAATGAACTGTAAAATAGTGCCTAAAAGTGTAAAGCGCCAACCACGGCTCTCTGGTCACTAGGACTAGGTCAAAGTAAAAAGTTCATGCTGACCATGATGGAGTGCAGGCTGTATACAGTCCTAGATTAGTCCTGCTGAAGGCTTAGCTTGTCAAGTTTCGTGCCAAGAGTCCTGTTCACACTGGAGAGGGTCACAGTAAGCAAGGAGAGCATCGCGGGCAATGGTTGGCATGATGCGAAGAGCATACCGGGCATCGCAAAATGGCGGTCCGGAGCTTCGTGGTGGCAGTCCTCCTCAGGCGATCGAAGCTTGCTGTGCAAAGAGACGGCCTGGTGGCAGCTCAATCTGAATTTTGGTGCGTGCGGTATGGTACTGGTTCAAATAGGCCTCGTTTGAGTTTGCAAAGAGCCCAAAAGATTGATTTGAAACGCATGTTAGCCACACCAAGGGACCATCATCTGAGAGGCACCACGTTGGGGTCAGGAACTCGCTGCAGCTGAGTCCAGGAGCTGGTTGAGGACCCTTTTAGAAGCCCAGGAGGCCAGCTGACTAGCCCTTTGAATCACTCTGGGATCCTGAGTTCAAGATGAAGTTGCAGTGCCAGTTCTTCTTCCCCAGGCAAGAGGGCAGCAGGGCAGCAGTTCCTTTAGAACAGCAGTCCATGATAGTGTCAGTCCTTGTAGCAGCACAGAAGTTCTTCTTCCTGGAGGAGTACCCACAGGTCCAGAAGTGTACTTAATTGGTGGTGTCTGAGGTCCTTCTTTTATACACAGTTGTGCCTTTGAAGTGGGGAGAAGCTTCTAGAGGCATGACATAGAATTGCACAGATGCCCTGACTTCCTGGCCCTGGCATGATACTACCTACACAGGCCTTGCAGCCCTTTGTTTGGAGACAGGACACAGCTTATTCAAGTGTAAGTGGGGCTGTGCCCAGCTCCTCCCTTTCATCCTGCTAGTGAAGGCCCATCCAGTCACACCTAAGTTTCCCATTGTGTGTGGCTGTCTAGGAGGAATACACAAAGCGCAACTGTCAGCTACACCCAGTCATGTGAACCATGCAGGCTGCCGGCACTAAGTGGTCCAAGGCAAGAAAATTGCAACTTTCTAAATGTGGCATTTTCAGAGTTGCAATTTAAAATCCGACTTCATCATGAGGTAGGATTATACATTCTAATTCCAGAGACACCAAACATGAAAAGGCCATCTCTCCCCATTTGGAAATCAAACTTATAAAATGCAATAAGGGAATTCCAATGTTATAAATAGGGCTTGCTGTAGTGAAAAATGTATTTAAGAATTTTTCACTACCAGGACATGTAAAATTTAAAAGTACATGTACAAATCTTAAATACATTACACCCTGCTGTCTGGGGGGTCAAGGGCCTACTCTAGGGGTGACTTATATGTATTAAAAAGGAAGGTTTGTGCCTGGAAAAAGGTTTATTTTGCCAGGTCAGAAATTCCACATACTGCACACACAGGCTCTATAATGGCAGGCCTCATACATGTGTAAAGGTCTACTTTTCAGTTCTACATCTCTCTGACCTCAGTTGGACACCTCTGTCTATACTCTCCTGAGCCACTGAACTGACTCATGGGAAACCCTTTTCCTCATCTTTGTTTAGACCCTCCTGTGCATCACTTAACCTTAACTTGCTCACAGATGCATCCCGGCAGGCAGACAATATCACCATGGCCAACAAGGTGATGTGGCCCACTTCATCTCTTGGATCAGACTTCTGTCCCCAACCCAAGGAAAACTCTGCCCATAAGGACAGTAACCAACAGAGGTCACTGAAAGCTGCCAGTGTCAAGAGCCAGGCCCAAGGCCATCCAGGGTTTCTGACTTCTGAGGTTGTCTTGCATCCTACTTCCACTGTACCTTCCACCAGTTCAGGGGTAGTATCCTAATACTGGTCACCCACCTAGGGTCTGTACCCTGAGGCTGGACAGGGGACAGGGGTGAGACCCCTATCATTCTGCCCCCCTATCTGGGTTTCCAAACCCTCCGCTTGGGAGTGGTACCCCCATGAAACTAAACTGTCAGGGTACCCTGGCAGCTGCCTCTCTCAGTTCTCCTGACACCGGGGGCAACTCATTCCCCAGAATGCAGTCTATGGGCAACTGGGGACTAAATATGCCCCTTCTTTGGGTCAACTACCCTTCCCACTCCAGAGATACCAGGGCCATAGGGTGGAAGAAGACCTGCCCATGGGCCTGAGTTACCCTACACACCTGGCCAGTGTACTTCTCTGGGAAAACTAGGTTTTCCACTAGCATGGTCTGGCTAGCCCCAGTATCCCTCAGAGCAGTGACTGGAACCCGATTCACTTTCACCTGGCGGAAGTGATAACTCCTACCTATAGGGATCACCAGTTCACCCACCCACTGAGCCTATCTCCCAGCTAAGGGAGATGATGGCATGGTCTATGACCTGCTTCTGGGACTATTTACCCCTAGGGACACATTGGCTACCCCTGTAGAGATCCCACCAGTGGGTGGTTTCTTCGGACAAAAAGGTTTCCCCTGCTTGTGTCCTAGATGAGAACAATCAAAGCAACAGGGTTGGAAATGGGGCGTCCTGGATCCACCAGACCCTCCTCCCTGTTTCTCAGAAGGGGCATGGGAACCCTTTCCTACCCCCTTCAAGACTAAAAATAAATCAATTAACAATAACTAAAGAGAAGAATGGGTTATACGTTGAAGTTTCACTCTCCATCGTAATATATCAATGAGACAATAAACATGACCACAGAGAACTTATTTTACATAGTCACCAAAGCATCAATCAATCAATCAATCAATCATGGCACTTATAAAGCGCACTACATACCCGCGAGGGTCTCAAGGCGCTGGGGGAAGAGGGGGGTGGTGCTGCTACTGATCGAAGAGCCAGGTCTTGAGGAGTCTTCTGAAGGCCAGTAGGTCTTGGGTCTGTCGGAGGTTGATGGGGAGGGTGTTCCAGGTCTTGGCGGCGAGGTGGGAGAAGGATCTGCCGCCGGCGGTCGTTTTCCGGATGCGGGGGACTGCAGCGAGGGCGAGGCTGGTCGAGCGGAGCTGGCGGGTGGGGGTGTAGAAGCTGAGTCGTCTGTTGAGGTAGGCTGGTCCGGAGTTGTGGAGTGCTTTGTGTGTGTGGGTGAGGAGCTTGAAGGTTATCCTCTTGTTGACAGGGAGCCAGTGCAGGTCTCTCAGGTGGGGTGTGATGTGGCTGCGTCGGGGGATGTCGAGGATAAGACGTGCAGAGGCGTTCTGGATGCGTTGCAGCCGTCTCAGGAGCTTAGCCGTCGTTCCTGCGTAGAGGGCGTTTCCGTAGTCCAGCCTGCTGGTGACGAGGGCCTGGGTGACTGTTTTTCTTGTTTCGGTGGGGATCCACTTGAAGATCCTGCGGAGCATTCGGAGGATGTTGAAGCAGGATGAGGAAACGGCGTTGACCTGCTTAGTCATGGAGAGGGTGGGGTCGAGGATGACCCCTAGGTTGCGTGCGTGGTCGGTGGGTGGCGGGGCTGTTCCCAGTGATGTTGGCCACCAGGAGTCGTCCCAGGCTGAAGGGTTGGAACCAAGGATGAGGACCTCCGTCTTGTCCGAGTTCAGCTTCAGGCGGCTGGTCCTCATCCATTCGGCGACGGCCTTCATTCCTTCGTGGAGGTGGGCTTTGGCGGTGTGAGGGTCTTTGGTGAGGGAGAGGATCAGCTGGGTGTCGTCGGCGTAGGAGATGATGTTGAGGTTGTGCTGTCGGGCGACGTGGGCGAGGGGTGCCATGTAGATGTTGAACAGCGTTGGGCTGAGGGAGGAGCCTTGGGGTACGCCGCAGATGATCTTGGTGGCCTTGGATCGGAAGGGGGCGAGGCGGACGCTTTGTGTTCTGCCGGAAAGGAAGGATGTGGTCCAGTCCAGGGCCTTCTCTTAGATCCCGGCGTCGTGAAGGCGTGTTCGTAGTGTGTGGTGGCAGACCGTGTCGAAGGCGGCTGATAGGTCCAGGAGAATGAGGGCTGCTGTTTCTCCGTTGTCTAGCAGGGTCCTGATGTCATCGGTGGCGGCGATGAGGGCGGTTTCGGTGCTGTGGTTGCTGCGGAAGCCGGACTGGGAAGGGTCCAGGATGTTGTTCTCCTCGAGGTAGCGGGTCAGTTGTTTGTTGACGATTTTCTCGGTGACCTTCGCGGGGAACGGGAGCAGAGAGATGGGTCGGAAGTTCTTGAGGTCCTTGGGGTCTGCCTTGGGTTTCTTGAGTAAGGCGGTGATCTCGGCGTGCTTCCAGCTTTCCGGGAAGGTTGCTGTCTCGAAGGAGATGTTGATTATTTTCCGGAGATGGGGCGCGATGGCTGTACTGGCTTTGTTGAAGATGTGGTGAGGGCACGGGTCTAGCGGTGAACTGGAGTGGATGGTGTTCATGATCTCGCTGGTGTCCTCGTCGTTGATGTTGGTCCAGGAGAGCAGGCGGTTGGTGGTTGTGGGGGCAGTGGTCTCGGTGGTTGCCGGGGCGGTCGTGGTGTTGAAGCTGTCGTGGATGTCGGCGATTTTGCGGTGGAAGAAGGTGGCCAGTGAGTCGCACAGGTCTCGCGACGGCTGGATGTCGTTGGTGTTGGAGCTGGGGTTGGAGAGTTCCTTCACGATGTTGAAGAGCTCTTTGCTGTTGTGTGCGTTGTTGTCTAGGCGGTCTTTGAGTGAGGCCCTTTTGGCGGATCTGATGAGGTGATGGTGACTGCGGGTGGCGCTCTTGTGGGCGGCGTAGCTGTCCGTGGTCCGTTCGTGGAGCCAGATCTTCTCCAGTTTTCGGCATGTTCGTTTGGAGGCCTGGAGGTCTTCGGTGAACCAGGTGGCTTTCTTGCTGGTGTGGCTGTTGGGCGGATTCTTGAGCGGGGCGAGGTGTTGGCGCAGTCGTCGATCCACTGTCTGAGGTTGCGGGCGGCGGTGTCGGGGTCGGAGGGTTCGGCGGGTGGGCTCAGGGCGAGGGTTGTGGTTAGCTGGTCTTCCGTGACTCTGCTCCAGCAGCGGCGAGGCATTTGTTCGGTGCGGTGGTGCGTGGTGGGCTTCCTGTAGGTGAAGTGGATGCAGTGGTGGTCAGTCCAGTGGGGTTCGGAGGTGTGGTTGAAGGAGACGTGTGGGCTTGCGGAAAAGATGGAGTCTAGCGTGTGGCCGGCGGCGTGGGTGGGTGTAGTCACGAGCTGTCTAAGTCCGAGGGTGGTGAGGTTGTCGATCAGGGTGGTGGAGTTGGTGTCCTTGTTGTTCTCGAGGTGGAAGTTCAGGTCCCCGAGGAGGATGTAGTCCGTGGAGGCGATGGCGTGTGTGCTGACGAAGTCAGCGATGGAATCGCTGAACTGTGGTCGGGGTCCGGGGGGTCTGTAGATGAGGGTTCCTCTGAGTGTGGTGTTGGGATCGGTGTGGATCTGGAAGTGCATGTGTTCGGCGGTGCTGAGGGTGTCGTCGGTTTTGGTTGAGACTCTGAGGGTGTTCCTGTGGACGATGGCGATGCCTCCTCCGACTCCGTTGGTGCGGTCCCTGCGGGTGATCTTGTATCCGTCCGGGATGGCAATGGCGATGTCGGGGGCTGAAGCGGGATTCAGCCAGGTCTCCGTCAGGAATGCGACGTCTGGGGAGGTTGAGTCGAGAAGGTCCCAGAGTTCGATGGCGTGTTTGCGGGCGGAGCGGGTGTTGAGGAGGATGCATCTGAGGTAGTTGGGTTCTTTCCTGGGCGGTGGTTTGGCGGGGCGGGTGCTGGCGAAGCTGCAGTTCCGGCAGGTGAAGGGCCCTTGGGTGCGCTTCGGGGTGGCCTGGTAGCAGGCGTGATCTTTTCCGGGGTTGAGTGCGTGGAGGGTGCTGGCGTCGTATCGGCGTCTGTTGATGTGGCGGGCGCGGGGGATGCCCGGACCAGGGGGTCTGGCGCTGGGCGCGGTCACGGCACGGACGGGCGCAGACGGGCTTGCATTAGGCGCGCCTTTGGCGCGCCAGCGGCGCGCCCGCTGCGCGCGGCCGCGCAGCGGCTGCCATAAATGGGGAGGTGGGAGGGAGGAGCAGGGAATGGGGCAGCGAATGGGCAGTGAGGGGGCGGGGCCGCAGGGGCGCAGTGGCGGGAAACAGGCACAGAAGGGAAAACGAGCACAATCAGGGCATCAAGGGGGCACAGAAAGGAAAAAAAAAAAAATGAGCACAATCAGGGGCAGCAAGGGGGCACAGAAAGGAAAAGCGAGCACAATCAGGGGCAGCAAGGGGGCACAGAAAGGAAAAACGAGCACAATCAGGGGCAGCAAGGGGGCACAGAAAGGAAAAACGAGCACAATCAGGGGCAGCAAGGGGCACAGAAAGGAAAAACGAGCACAATCAGGGGCAGCAAGGGGGCACAGAAAGGAAAAACGAGCACAATCAGGGCCAGCAAGGGGGCACAGAAAGGAAAAACGAGCACAATCAGGGGCAGCAAGGGGGCACAGAAAGGAAAAACGAGCACAATCAGGGGCAGCAAAGGGGCACAGAAAGGAAAAACGAGCACAATCAGGGCCAGCAAGGGTCAAGCATGAATCAAATGGTCCCGCTCTGCACTCCACTAGAGTTGGAAGCAATTTGAGAAACCGGAAACTCAAGTATTTATGGGATAGATCGTATCGCAACTTTTGGCTCCGCCATCTTGAAGTGTTTAGAACGTTAGTATATCAATATTAACAATAGATGTTTGATTCATGCTTTAGCAACTATGTAAAGTAAGTTCTCTGTGGTCATGTTTATCGTATGAATTAGTAGTTTAATTAGGAGTTCTTATCTACGCAAATTTGTTGATACCCGTACTTCCATGTCTCCATAATTGTCATTATATATTAAATCATGCGACAACTATAAAGCTCCATCTCCTAATGGATCCATTAATGATTTTATGTTGACTCTAAATCTAGCATAACTCCAAATTACAAATTAGTTGGGCAGTTGTTTTGATAAACTCTCGGACGGGTTCCCTTACTGACAGCACTAGTCTACGATTTTGATATATACAGTGAAACTTATTTTTCTTCATGTAGTCAGTCAATTGTTTTACGTTTGGGCTGGCTTATCGACTGGCGCTGTGACCAGCAATCGTTCACAACCGAAATATTTTCGATGGAAACAATTTTTGTGCTTTGTGCAAGTAAATGTTAGCAATCCATCCGATTTTCAATCTTGGATTGACTATATATCGTTATCTTGCTATATGAATATGGATATAATGAAATTTTATCCATATGTTTGTCATCGGATAAAAATCTTTTTATATAGTTTAAAGACTTGATAGGGATTATAATTAATACTTTATTTATTTCTCACAGGAAATTCATTTTCTCCATGTGAGGTCGATTGATTTGTAATCAACATAAGTACTATATTATTCCTGTATAAAAATTGAAAAAAATGTCCTCTGCTTAAAATACAATCTCACTCGAGTTTCCTTGATACAGGTTTACTTTTATATATTATTGAAGAGACCTCATTAAGATATACTGTGTCGACCCCGAAATTATCCACCAGTAAGTGTCTTGTAGATTATTGCACAGGGATATGGTGGTGTGCAACCTTTGACAAAATCTTAGTTCATACACCTATTCCTGTTTTTAACAATTCCTTTCTCTTTTGATGGGTGTTTTTCAAATCTATCAACACATAGTTTGATTAGAATTGACTTCTTTTCACTATTTTTCCTGGTGTTTTGTTGTTTCTTTATTATGAAACTAGTTAGCTGTGTATATTAATATTGTCATTCTAGAGGGGTCGAAGAATCTCACAAGATCTACCTTTGTCCTGAAGATGACTTCATTAATATATTGCGACGGAGACCGAAACGTTGACTTATAACCCATTCTTCTCTTTAGTTATTGTTAATTGATTTATTTTGAGTCTTGAATCCTACGTATAGGACGGACTCATTATTGATTGGATGGAGATGGGCAGCTATACATTGATGACTTGGATACCTTTTTAGGTCTCGCGCCTAGCGTTGCAGTGCGCAGCCCTGCTCGCGCAGCGCGAGACCTTTAGAAAGGGCTTCTGAAAACGACCCACACGCTCGTGCGTGTGGTTTTGTTTCGGAAGCCCACATTAGCTGGAGCGTGCGTTTTTTTTTAAAACGGCACGCGATTGGTCAAAGGCGGGCGCATGGCCCGCCTTTGCCGTGCCCATTCCCGACGGTGGCCAGAACGCGCAGCAGCGCATGTTCGTCTCGCTTTTGCTGCCGCGCTCCCTCCCCCTGCTCCTCTGTGGTGCGCGCGCACCACTGTTTTTTTTTTTTGTCTAACCAGTCGCGGTGCTTACTGAGTAAAGCGTCCCCAAAGGACTTCCACACTGTTGGCCATTAGCCCGTCATTCAATTTTAAAAAGCAGCATGTAGGCTGTAAAAGTACGGAGGAAGCATATGACACCCCTGCATACCTCAACATCAATGGCCGCGAGCTGGGCCCGCACTGCGCGCAGCTGTCTCCAAATCCTGGGCGCCCCGGTGCATCTGTTCCAGCTCCCTGGTTTGTTGTGTGAGTTCGTCCCTCTTGCGCTTACGATCGGCATTGTCTGCCGTCGCTATAGCAATGATCTCTCCCCTCAAGACTGCTTTAAGTGCTGCCCAGCGTGCAGAAAGTAGGGTGTTATTGTTATCGTTATGGGTCAGAAAGTCATCTATCGCGCGTTGTATCTGTTGAACCACGTCTGCGCGGTGTAAAAGGGTGTCACGCAAGCGCCAGTGGTGTATAGCCGTCAGGTCCAGGCAATTTGGCCAACTTGAGGCGTGAGATCGCCGCTATGATCTCTTCCACGCGTATCTCCCGCTCCAGGTGATCTACCTGAGCCTGCGTGAGTGAGGGAAGGTGTACTGCCGCTATGTAAGCTTCGCTAAGCGAGCCATCTAATGCTTGCGCTGCATACAATTGAGCATAGAAGTCGCGGAAGACCTTTGCAATGTCCGCATCGGTCGTGACCACTCGACCCGCACCATCGCGTATCTCCCGGACCCCGTGGCGCTGCCGAACCTTGCGTAACTTATGAGCGAGTAAACGGCCGCACCTGTCACCACCCGTGTAAAATGCATGGCGCAGGCGTAGTGCAGCGTATTCCGCCCTGTCGTTATCAATGGCCGCGAGCTGGGCCCGCACTGCGCGCAGCTGTCTCCAAATCCTGGGCGCCCCGGTGCATCTGTTCCAGCTCCCTGGTTTGTTGTGTGAGTTCGTCCCTCTTGCGCTTACGATCGGCATTGTCTGCCGTCGCTATAGCAATGATCTCTCCCCTCAAGACTGCTTTAAGTGCTGCCCAGCGTGTAGAAAGTAGGGTGTTATTGTTATCGTTATGGGTCAGAAAGTCATCTATCGCGCGTTGTATCTGTTGAACCACGTCTGCGCGGTGTAAAAGGGTGTCACGCAAGCGCCAGTGGTGGAAAGGTCGCTGCAACGGTGGAAGCGTGAGGGTGACCGTCACCGGTGCATGATCGGAGAGAGAGGCGGTTAAAATCTCCGACCCCGCCAGCAGGGTTCGGAGCACCTCCGTGCCCAGAAAATAGTCGAGGCGGGCGTAAGTCTTATGGACGCTCGAGTGAAATGAGTATTCGCGGTCATTAGGGTGGGTGGCGCGCCAGAGATCCACCATCCCCAAATCCCTCAAGCGATCTAAGCCCCTCTGGGAGAGTGCGCCCGTCTGACCAGAGCGTTGAGCCGACCTATCCCACGTGTTATCAAACACCAGGTTTAAGTCCCCACCCAGCAGAATTCTACGCTCTACCGTCGCTGTGGCTTCAGTCAGTGCATCGTGTAAGAACTGTTCCTGCCCCTCGTTAGGGCGTAAATGGACCCAATCGTGAAAGTCAGCCCCCAATGTCGAACTGATATATGAGAAGTCTCCCTCTAATTTCTGCCTCCTTCTGAAGAACCCTTCCCTGGAAGGAACGGGAAACCAGAATGGCCACCCCTGCTGTTTTAGTGGCGCTTGAGGAAAAAAGCTGAGTGGGAAGAGACGAGATTTGAGGCGGTGGCAGTCCCGGGCCAACAGATGCGTCTCTTGAAGGAGGCATATGTCCGCCCTCGAGTGTTCTAGATAGGACAAAATCGCCCTCCGTTTGATGGGATTGTTAAGTCCCCGCACATTCAGTGTAAGGATACGAAGTGTAGTGGGAGCCATCTAAAGAGTGAGAGCCCAAGTGTATCTATGGATCCCGGGGCCTATCAAGCAGGGATGAGTAAAGAGCCAAGGTAGCCTATCATTGCCCATGTTTAAAAACAGTGGACGAGGGCCCCCAAAAAAAGGACAAAAGGAAAAAACAACCCCAACAAGAGTCAAAACTGTGGAACAAGAAAGTCCGTCATCCCAGGATGAACAGAAAGAGTTCGGCAAGGGGTCCATAGAGTGGCCAAGAGTACCCCTCCCCGCCTCCCGCCTCAAAATAATAAAGAGCAGACAGCCTCTTCTATTGTCCTGAAGGGTGGGTTTCGCCAATTCCTCGGGAAGTGACTCCAATGCTGCTTTCTGGCTCATTGCAATTTCGGCAGGGTCCGGCCGTTTAGGGCGTCTGCGGCGTCGGTGTCTCTGCCAACCCGATGGTGAAACGCCGGCCGCCAGGCTCGAGCCACGATTACTTCCCTCATCCTCTGGCAGCTCAACGTCAAGAAGTCTGCAGGCCTCCGCCAACGAACGGAGCTGGTATTGTTTCCCGTCCAAGCGGAAAATCAATCGAAACGGGTGGCCCCAAGAATAAGAGATGTCCCGTTGGCGGAGGTGGCCGTGATGGGACGGAAGAGCCTGCGTTTCTGCAGGGTAATCTCCACTAGATCTTGGTAGAGAGTGGGACGTTGATCCTGATAAACAATCGGGTGCATATCTCTGCCCTTCCGTAGAATCTCCTCCTTGGTGCGAAAGTCATGAATGCAGGCCAATATGTCTGCCGGGGCTGCCCTGTCCGCTCTAGGGGGCCCCACCCGATGGGCCCTGTCGATTTTAATCTCGGAGGTAGATGGATTCCCCAGCACATGGTTAAAGAGCCCCTGCACTTGGCGAAGATGTCCCCCGCTTCCGAATTCGTGGGCCCCCCTCGAATCCTTATGTTGTGCCTTCGAGAGCGGTTTTCAAGATCCTCCAGGTGCGCCTGGAGGTCAACCTGCTGCTCGTGTATACGAGTGTCCTCTTGTTGGTGCGAAGAGAGTTCCGTGTCTCTGTCATCCCCTTTGTCCTCCAGCGACGCCACGCGTTCCCCAATGCTATCGACGTCCTTGCGAATGTCTTTTATCTCAGAGGTGAGGTCGCGTTTCACGGTTTGTAGGGACTCAAGAAAGGCCTGAGTCACCGGTTCATCTTGGGCATCTCCTGACATCGGGGTGGCCCCAGTCTCCTGGGATGAATGGGCCATCTTGAGAGGGCCCCGCTGGGTACGCGAGAAGAGGTCCTTCACTGTGAGTTCAGGCCTGGCGTCCTTTTGGGTCTTGTCTCTCTTGGGGCGGGTGGAGGACATATCCCAGGCCTGCGCCAGATGGTGAGGAAAGCAAGCTAGTTCCCGTGTAGCGCCAAAGCAGGGTCGCGCTAAGGCCAATTCCAACAGCTCCCCAGTGCCCAGTCCAGCTTCTACTACGGGTAAGGCCCGGGGGGGGGGGGGCGGCAGCTAGAGCGCCGCGACGTCGAGCGCACGCCGCCGCTCCCAGACAGCGCACTCCAGGCACTCGCCCCGTGCACCCCCAGACCAAACCCTACTCAGGCCAGGCGGGTCCAGCAGCGACGACAGACGGCGTCAAGCGTCGTCCTTCAGACCCCCAGGCGGGGGCCACCACTCCCCAGGGACCTCTGTCGCTCCCTCAAGCCCAGCGGTCGTCCGCCGCAGCAACCCACAGCGCAGGCCCAGCCAGGCGCGGCCTACCTCAGATCTTCTCCCTCTCCGAGGGCCAGTCAGGAGGCACTACAGGGCCTGATCCGCGAGGCCCCCCGCCGAGTCCACCACAGGCCGGGGGGCAGCCACTGGCTCCGGTCCGTTCGGGGGGGTCAGGCGTCAGCGCGCCGGATGCAGCCCCCCCCAGGGGGTGTCCACTGTGAAGTTGTGCTTTACTCTGCTGGGCGGTGGAGCGCTCCAGGCGCCGAGAAGGCTCCGCCGGGCCCGGTCCGAACGCCAAGCGGCCCACAATGACAAGAGGCCGCCCGCCCAGAGGCCCCGGGTGATCGTCTGGGTCCAGAGTGGCGGGCGCCGCCGAAGTACTGGATGCGTTGCCGCCATCGGGATGTCCCTTCCCTCTTCTGGGTCCGCCCCCGCCAGCTCCGATGTCCAAGCCCCGGGGGGAGACCGCGTAGCGTCTCAGCAGCGGCCCCCGGCCGAGCGGTCACCAGATCTCCAGCCGCCGCGAGAGGAGGCGGCAGACGGGCGCGGGTCTCTTCCGCGAGTCGGCCCCAGCGTGGGCGCAGGCCGCACCACTGCCGTGGAGGTCCCGGGGCTCAGCGCGATCCGCCCAAACACCAGCCCCGGCGCCAGCTAGAGACCCCTCCCCGGGCGTCTCCGGTGCAGAGTCGCTGATAGCAGCCGTCAGCCCCAAAGAATCTGCTCCGAGAGGCTGCAGGCTGGTGCTAAATATCGGCGGTCGGCGGAGAGACAGCAAGGTACGTCTCACCTCACCGCCATCTTGGCCACGCCCAGGAAACATGATTTTTAAGCTTTTATTTTATCTATATCGGTTCACACCAACGCGTTTCAGCCCTCCAAGGCCTTAATCACGGTAGGTGAGTCTTTTTACCAGTGCACTTTTATACAATTCACATTAGCCTTCTATGCGGCATTGTGGGAGATGTAGTGCATATTTTTGACATTTGAACTATATTACATTATTTACATGGTATATTCAGACTATTATGGTGATATTGTTTGTACAGTGCATATACATTTTAAGGCACCATTACAGGTTTGTTTACTTAAATTTATCTGCAATTATTTTCATTTAGTATTGCATTATTCAAAGAGTCTTTCTGATTATATCCATTAGTATGTTTTTTGTATATCTGTTTTTATCCAACCCCAGTCATAGAGTCTTTTTTGGTTATTCCTTACCATACGTATGGTTTGAATTTCTTTTTCTCTATTGTTGGGATTAGTGCCCATAAGATTTTATTCATACAATAGGAGTTCATTCCATGTTATTGGTTTGGGTTCAGTTCCTTATCTTCCGCATCTCATTTCATTTTATTCCAGATGTACATACAGTTCCTCGTCGTTGTTAATTCCATGAGGGGTCTTAGTTCTTAATCTAATTATGTACCTTGATTCCATCTGGCGCAATTTTCGAGTCCTGTCACCTCCTCTCTCATTGCTTTGTATTGCGTGGATGCCAAAAAAACTCATGGCTCTCCAGTCACTATTTTGACATGCCATCATATGTTTTGCAGTGGCATATGTTACATCTTTGTTTTTTACTGCTCTTACATGTTCGAGTATTCTCTTTTTTAGCATGCAAATGGTGCTTCCGATATATTGCATCCCACATTTGCATTTGATGATATATATTACAAATTTCGTAGAGCACGTGATTTTCTGTTTGATTTCGATTGTATTTCCCTGGAAATCTTGTATGCTTTTCCGATTTTCACCAATTTTGCAGGCTTTGCATACATTACATTTTACAAATCCTTGCTGTTGTTTTTGCAACCAATTAGTAGATGTTTCTTCCTGGAAGTGACTTCTTACAACTAGATCTTTAATTCATTTTGTTTTCCTGTATGTAACTAGTGGACGTGATCCATGTAGGGAGCCAATGTCTGGATCATTTGCTATTAGATGCCAGTATTTCTGAATCTTTTTTATAATTATTCCACTTTCTTTACTGTACGTGGTGATGCATCTGGGTGCCTCTTGTTCTTTGGAGCTTCCTACTGATTTTTCATTTTTTGTGATTAAAGTTTCAGTTCGTGTTTTTTAACGAATTTTTTGTCTGCCTCTCCATAGTGTGGTTTCTCTGTAGCCTCTAGATTTTAATCTCAATGATGTTTCTCTGATTTTTTCCTCCATATTGCTTTCTTTTGAGCAGTTTCTTTTCATCCTTGTAAATTCCCCGTATGGGATGCTTTCCAAAAGTGATCTCGGATGAAAGCTTGTGCCATGCAAAATGCTATTCGTTGATGTTTCCTTCCGGTACAGTGTTGAGTGAATTAGATCTCCTTCGATATATATCCAAGTATCCAAGAATGAAATGCCTTTAGTACTTGTTGTGCAGGTGAAGCTTAAACATACATTGTTTTCATTCAGTGTGTTAAAATACTCTTTGAATTCTCTCTCTGTTCCTTTCCAAATACAATCGAAATCAAACAGAAAATCACGTGCTCCACGAATTTTGTAATATATATCATCAAATGCAAATGTGGGATGCAATATATCGGAAGCACCATTTGCATGCTAAAAAAGAGAATACTCGAACATGTACGAGCATTAAAAAACAAAGATGTAACATATGCCACTGCAAAACATATGATGGCATGTCAAAATAGTGACTGGAGAGCCATGAGCTTTTTCGGCATCCACGCAATACAAAGCAATGAGAGAGGAGGTGACAGGACTCGAAAATTGCGCCAGATGGAATCAAGGTACATAATTAGATTAAGAACTAAGACCCCTCATGGAATTAATAACGACGAGGAACTGTATGTACATCTGGAATAAAATAAAATGAAATGAGATGGGGAAGATAAGGAACTGAACCCAAACCAATAACATGGAATGAACTCCTGTTGTATGAATAAAATCTTATGGGCACTAATCCCAACAATAGAGTAAAAGAAATTCAAACCATACGTATGGTAAGGAATAACCAAAAAAGACTCTATGACTGGGGTTGGATAAAAACAGATATACAAAAACCATACTAATGGATATAAAAGAAAGACTCTTTGAATAATGCAATACTAAATGAAAATAATTGCAGACAAATTTAAGTAAACAAACCTGCAATGATGCCTACAAATGTATATGCACTGTACAAACAATATCACCATAATAGTCTGAATATACCATGTAAATAATATAATATAGTTCAAATGTCAAAAATATGCACTACATCTCCCACGATGCCGCATAGAAGGCTAATGTGAATTGTATAAAAGTACACTGGTAAAAAGACTCACCTACCGTGATTAAGGCCTTGGAGGGCTGAAACGCGTTGGTTTGAACCGATATAGATAAAATAAAAGCTTAAAAATCAGGTTTCCAGAGTGCAGCGCCATTTTGTTCTTTATATATATATATATATATATATATATATATATATATATATATATATATATATATATTATCTACTGGCGGTCGCCAGTAGATAGTTATAGTTAGGACCTATTATCCATAGGAAATCCGCGACATTCTATTTGAAATAACGTTGGCGCCGGTCGACGAATCTTCGCGAAAGTTTCCAACTTGTTGGGGCGCTCCGCTTCGCTCCTACCCTGAAAGTCTCGGGTTGATTCGTCAAGCGGGGGCCGAGAAAAAAGGGGGGTCCCAAAATGCGTTTTCCCCATTCATTTTTCCATAGGAACCTTTAGTCGCAGCTACAGCCCGAACTGCTGAACGGAATTACACCAAATTTGGCAAAGAGGTAGCCCTTCGTTCAGACTGGTGCCTTTTGCTTAAATGGTGTAAATCCGTTCAGTAGTTCCTGAGAAATTCACAAGTAAAGTCACATATATATCTATGGCCGAGTAGGGTCCGCGTACCCTCCCGATCACGAGCTGCATGCTAATTGGCTGTCAGCTGGCTGTCAACATTCCGATTCAGGAAGTGTTGGCAGCCATTTTGTCCCTCGGTAGAACCGAGGGACAGAAACTAAGTGCGCAAAGCGCACAAAGGGGGCAGGGTAGAAACACCCTAACCCCCTAGGCCTGCTCAGGGGGTCCCACAAGGACCCCCTGGGCAAAAAAAAGCATTTTTTTTTAAAAAAATCGACAGGATGCGCTCAGGGTGCGCGGATCCTGCCGAAATTTTTTTTTTTTATTTGCCCCCGGGTGGGCCAAGTCCCGGGGGCATGGTGGGGGGGGTTAAATTTATGTATGGGGGGCCTCTAAGGGGACCGCCACCCCCGGGGCTTTAACAAAAAATGGTGCGGGAGGGCTCTTTGACCTCCCACTGCCCCGGGGACCGCCACCTCCCGGGGCTTCTGTTTTAATTTTTTTAACCTGTGTGGGGGCTCCAGCCCCCACACGCCCGAGACCGCCACCTCCCCGGGGCACTAAAAAATAAAAAATGGGGGTCCGTTTTGGACCTCGAAGCCCCGGGGACCACCACCTCCCGGGGCTTTGAAAATGTGGGGAGGGGGCCGCGCGGCCCCCTCCTGGAGCCAGTGATGGCCCTGGGGACCGCCACCCCCAGGGCCGGCTCCTGCAGTGTCCCGGGTGCCTACCCCGGGACACTGTAGTTTGCTATGACAGAACGGGAGCCTCGCGGCTCCCGTCCTGTCATAGCAAACTTGCTTTGGATATTGGAAGAGAGAGCAGGAAACCTGCTCTCGCTTCCAATATCCAAAGCTGATTGCTTTTCCACATGGGGAGCAGAGTCCCTGCAGTACTCTGCAAACGCGCCCCCTGGCACGTTTGCAGAGGGGGAACGAATTCCCCTTGAATACTGGGGGTCCCTGGGGGCCAACTAGCCCACCAGGAACCTCCAGTATGCGCCAGTGTGGAGTTTTGGAACTTTATAATATTCTTCTAAAATCAGCCGAAATACGAATTCCGATTTACTCACCTGTTATCAGGAGAGACCTCAGTGCTGCATCTTTCAGCCCAGTACTGATCCTGAAAAGTAATTTTAACCGTACTTACCAGTAACTTGAATTTCCTTCCATAGGATATCATTGCCTGCTTTTTGCTGAAAAAGTTTCTAAGTGTCGATTTTTGAAACATACAAATATTCCTCTAAAATCAGACGAAATACGAATTCCGATTTACTCACCTGTTATCAGGAGAGAACCCAGTGCTGCATCTTTTAGCCCAGCACTGACCCTGAAAAGTAATTCTAACCGTACTTAACAGTAACTTGAATTTCCTTCCATAGGCTAACATTGACTGGTTTCACTTTGAAATTCTTCTAAGTATGGAGTTTTGGAACTTTATAATATTTCTCTAAAATCAGCCAAACTATGAATTCCGATTTACTCACCTGTTATCAGGAGAGAACCCAGTGCTGCATCTTTTAGCCCAGCACTGACCCTGAAAAGTAATTCTAACCGTACTTACCAGTAACTTGAATTTCCTTCCATAGGAATCCATTGTCTGGTTTTCAGAAGAAAAGTTTCAAAGTGTCGATTTTCACAAACTACAAATATTCCTTAAAAATCGCCTGTGTGACTTAAACGCATTCTTTCAACTGTTTACAGGAGATGCACCAGTGGTGGTTCCAGGATCCACCTCTGAGTAAGAAAAAGTAACGATAACACTACTTACCTGCTAAGTGAATTTCCTCCCATAGGATAACATTGGTGATTCTATATGAAAAAGTTTCTAAGTGTCAACTTTTAAAATACAATAATATTCCTTAAATATCACTACTGTAACCAAAACGCTTTTACTCAACTGTTTACAGGAGATGTCCCAGGACTGAATCTAGGATCCAGTCCTGTGGTTAGAAAAAGTAATCCGTAAAGTAACTAATTGCATTTAACTAGAAATTCACATTGAGCTCAATGTTGCTTTGTTTTTGAAATTGTGTTGCCCATTGCAACAACTGTAACTACTGTACTTAAAAGTCTATTGCCTATTTGCAAAGTATTTAAACTAAAGTAATTCATTCTGAGAAAGTATATTTTGTAATGTAATGTATAATGTAATTACAATGTAATTTAAAAAATAAAATATCTAAAAATAAATAGTTTAAAAAAATGTTGTAAATCAGTATCAAAAAAATAAATATAACAATTAATACATTTAAAAATTGTCATTTACAAAACCTTTGAAATTCACTGAAAAAACCATAGGTTTCAGACACGTTATAGTTAGGAATTAGCATTTAAAAAACCTTTGAAATTCACTGAAAAAACCATAGTGATGTCATCAGTGATGTCACTGACCATGTCATGAGTGATGTAATATGTGACGTCATCAGCAGTGCATTGCGGGGGCGCGAGTTATAGTTACCTGAACTAACTATAACGGGGGAATTTCACGGGTTTTGTACGAGTGCAATGTCCAACTAACTATAACTGTCCCTAAAACCTTATGGTTTTTTCAGTGAATTTCTAAGGTTTTTTAAATGCTAATTTCTAACTATAACGTGCCTGAAACCTATGGTTTTTTCAGTGAATATATATATATTGATCTCACATATCTTTGGACACAAAGTACTTTATGTGTAAACAAGGCTAACCTTAGTTAGTAACATAGTTTTCAAGATAATTAGAATGCATACTCCTTCTATAACTCACTCTACTATTGCGATTGTTATTATCCTGACAAAGATCATTATGTTTGTGTTTGTCATATAGACTTTCTTTATTGTTCTCGTCATATTGCGCACTTTCCTCATTTTCCTTTCTGCACTTCAAGATCATTTCTTCTTTGGCATTCTCCCTATGATTCACAAGAACAACTCTATTCTTGTTTCAAATCCTTCCATCTTCCGTTTTTACTGCATTAGGAAATACTTTGATGACCTTCTGTATTTTTGTGAACTTTGACCACATCGCACACCACACAGGTACTCTAATTTTAACATGGTCACCTATTTTGATTTCCACATCTTTCACCTTTTTCCTCGCATCAAATTCTTTCCTTTGCTGATTTGACAACTTCTCCTCTTGAAATGTCCACTCACCAAGTCTAATAAATTTGACAACTTTGTCCCAATCCATCCAACCCAGGCACAATCTGGTGCTAGGTGCTCTTCCTTTAAATAACTCAAAAGGAGATTTGCCAGTTGAAGTATATGGGGACATACGGTATGCCGTGATTCTCTTTTGAGGTTCTGATCTCCAATCCATACAATTAACCCTTGCTAATTTAATACTTTCTTTCATATATTTGTTGAATCGTTCAATGGCACCATTGGTTTCTGGTTGATAAATAGAACATCTCTTAATGCCACAAGATTCAAAGTAATTACTGTGCTCCCTAGAGCAAAATTGAGGACCATTATCAGACAGAATACATTTTGGGAAGCTTTCTCTTTTTAATATGCCCTCCAAATATTTTGTAACACTAGATGATGACATATCCTTTACATTTATGACTTCCACCCACCTAGAATATAAGTCCAATAGTACAATTAAGTAAGGTGTCTGGTGTTCACCCTGCAAAGGACCCACAATGACTATTGAACCTTCTTCCAAAGATTGGCTTGACAGCTCTCTGCATACCAGAGGTATCTGACATGGTCTTAAAATGTGTGAAGGTCTGATTCCTCAGGAACAGTTCTCCCAATATGGCCACCTTTTGGCAGCACCGTTTCTGTATATATATATATATAGAAACAGAAGATCGGAGTGGCCAAATGGGGGGAAGGGTAATTAGGGAGGGTACTGCAGGGAGGGAGACCTGGAACGAGACAGCAGGCAAATGAAATCCTTCTTTTTTTTTTTTTGTCCTCATCTCACCAATAAGCGTCTGCAATAGACAGAGCCATCTTACCAAACTGTGCACCCTACGGCTGCTGCATTCGCTTAGGCCGTACCTGGCCCGCCCCTTTGTTGGGGGCTTGGTGTAATCATAGGACCAGATGGAACCAAATTAGACCGGGGGGAATTATATCAATCTTAGCTCTTTACCCCATGACACTAGGGCCTGCCAGATGTTTACTGCACTGTCCCTTAATCCCCCTTGGTCCAAACGCGTCATAGCGAACGCAGCTTTAAGCCAATCTTCACATCTAGGGGGCCTTGGTTCTTTCCAATTCATGCAGATCTCTCTCCGGGCTATTAATACCAGATATAACAGCAAGCCCCTATGAATCTGCTGAAACATATTCCCAGACACACCATCCTCTCCAAATATTACCAGGGAAGCATTAACCTCAATTCTAGCCTTAAAGATGCCACGTAAAGCATCCCCAACGCCTTCCCAATAGACTCTAAGTTCAGGGCAATCATAAAAAATGTGTATGTCATTTGCATAAAGAAGATTACATCTGGGACATTTAGGGGAGGATAGAGGCGCAAATTTTGCAATTTTTGCGGGGGTGTAATAAAGTCTGTTAATAACAAAGAAGTGGTTTTTCTTTAGGCTAGTCGGTTTAACAAATTTATAAAGAAGCTTCAGAGATGGTTCGTAAAGGTCTTCGATATTCGACTCGAAGGAGATTGGTTCCAAACTACATGCATCGGAGAATGTTCCATGTCTTCAGCCTCCAAACACTTCCTATACCAAATAGAGACTTCCTTCCTCTTAGGATGTACTGTTTGCAGAGACTGCTCCAACTCCCAATCTCCTCTTACGTCCCCCTTTTCAGCTGTAAACCAGGAGGCTAGTTGCAGATATTTAAATCTAGAAAGACTACTTCCAACTTTCGCTCTTAATACCTCCCAGGGGTGGAGTCCATCTGGGGATAGAAGCTCTGACCAAATTGTTATACCCGCCCTTCTTATTGGAGTTGCAAGGCTATCCTTCAGGCAGAGTGGGGTCCCCGGAGAATCCCAGATTGGGGCAAAGTCTGAATAATACCCAATCTCCCACCTGCATCTAACCTTGTACCAAATGCCAAGGGTGGCCCTAAGAACTTTCAGACGCACCCGTGTGCCCCAAATTTATACACAAACCCCCCACCACCACCTCCACCCACCACCTTAACCATTTCACCCAATAGCCTCCCCCAAGATGACTCATCTGGCTTTCCAAGTAACATCTGGATGTTTTTAAACTGGAAGGCAACAGAGTACCAACCAATGTCTGGAAGTGCCAACCCCCCCTTGATGAGCCTACGTCTTAGCTTTTTCCACGATAGTCTAGCACCCTTGTTTGCCCAGATAAAACTACCAATTTTACTTTGGATTTTACAGATTTCTTTACTAGGAAAGACAAGGGGAATGGCATTAAACAGATAAGTCAGCTTAGGCAGAATGACCATTTTTACCAAATTGAATCTACCGAAGATTGTTAAGGGGAGATTTGTCCATCTGGCAAATAAACGGTCTACCTCTTTAATGGTCTTATTTAAATTGATATGTGTGATTTTATCCAGATCCTTGACAATGATAATGCCTAGATATTTAAATTCTTTACTCATGGGACCCACCCAGTTATCAATATTCCAGCACATTACCTCTGTTTTAGAGGTGTTGGCAAGGTATCCCGAGAAGGAGCCAAATTCTTCCAGGAGTACTTCGACCCTTGGTATAACCGCCCCCGGATCGTTGGTGTATAACAACAGATCATCTGCATAAAGAGCCACCTTACTGCAGTATTGCAAAGATTTAAAAGGGGAGATTAGATCATCCATTCTTATCGCTTGTGCCAATGGCTCTATGTAAATATCGAACATCAGGGGGGGGATGGGACAACCCTGTCTTGTTCCTCTTTGAATATTAAAGCTAGCTGTCAGCATGCCATTGAGCAAGATTTTAGCGGAGGCTCCCTGGTAGCAATTTGTCAAAGTCTGGATAAAAATAGGACCAAAGCCCATCGTCCTAAGGACCTCCCATAAATATGACCAGCAGACAGTCAAACGCCTTGGCCGCGTCGAGAGCCACAACGGCCAAGGGTTCCGATCTTGCCATAGCCAAATCGATGTTACCGATTAGCTGATGTGTCTGCTCCTGGATATATCTGCCTGGGACAAACCCCTTTTGATTGATATTAATCAAATATGGAGCCAACTTGGCCATTCTCCCTGCCAGAATGCCCATGAAGATCTTATAATCGGCATTCAGCAAGGAGATCGGTCTGTAGGAATCCGCTTTCAATGGATCCTTCCCAGGTTTCAATATAAGTACTATGGTCGCTTCTTTCCAGGACCTGAGGGCTTGTCCTGCCTCGCTATACACTGAGTTAAATAGAACCCCCAATGTCGGGGCCAATTCATCCAGGAGAAGTTTATAAATCTCACTGGGAAGCGCATCTGAGCCTGCTGCTTTATTGTTTTTACATTTATTTATTTGATCTTTAATCTCTCTCTCAGTGATTGGAGCATCCAGACTTTCACGGCTTTCATCCGTTAGAGTCGGCAGGGCTTTCTCTCGCAACCAAATTTGAAGAGTTTCGGTGTTAGGCACTGTCTCCTCACTATATAGCTCTGAAAAAAGAGAGAGGAGCCTAGCTTGCATATCCTCTAAACAGCTTGACTTCTCTCCGTCTGTATTTATTATCAATTCGTTGATGTTATTCTTTGTGCGGTCTACTCTCGCTTTCCATGCCAATAAAGCGCTTGCCTTCTCACCATACTCAAAATTTTGCATGTTTTTGGTCAACCATTGAGCCCTGCACTTCTGGTCTAATCTTCCCCTGTACTCCTGGCGGACATCTTCCAAGTCCCTCTGGACTTGTACTAGCCTTTCAGGGCTCCCTCGATTGATCCGATCCCTCTCCAACTCTAACTGAAGAATTTTCCCCTCAAGAGTCTGTAATTCCCGATCCTCTGCCCTATTCTTAGAGCATATAAGACTATGTAGAAGACCTCTCAGGTTAGCCTTAAAGGCATCCCAAACATAGTCCATTGAGGTCGAACCTATATTTATAGAAAAATAATCTAAGGTAGCTGACTTAACGGCCCTTGCAATTTCGGGGTCTGACAGCATGGACCTTTTAAGCGTCCATCTTGATTGCAAATTAAGCCTCTTTCCCGCAAAGGAAAACAACACGGGGGCATGGTCAGATAGATGACTAGGCAAAACCGATATACTAGAGATATTTTCCAGACTGTGTCTATCAATTAAAACGTAATCTATTCTAGATGAGTGACCATGCTTCTTGCTGTGGAACGTAAACCCCTGTGTGTCACCCATCTTTAGCCTCCAGATATCTACAAGCTCCAAATCGTGCAACAGGCTCTTCATAGCACGACGAACTCGAGGTGCCCCTATATAATGGCTCTGATTTGATCTGTCTTTTAGGGGATCAAGGAGGATATTAAAGTCACCTCCAATAATTAAAGGTGAAACTATTTCAATTAAATCAGATTGTAGTTTTCAAATATAAGTCGGGTCATCGGTGTTAGGGCCATAAAAGGAGGCACATGCTAACCCCAAACCACCAAAATCTAATAGGGCCACTACCCACCTCCCTGTATGGTCGGTTTGAATGGATTTGATGGTACATCCTGCTCCCTGCTTTATCAATATGGCCACCCCTTTATTATGGACTGTCTGCTCGGAGGAGCAAAAATGTTTTACCCAGGAGAGTTTAGAGAATATACTACGACATTCTGCATAACTTAAATGTGTCTCCTGAATAAGGCAAATTTGAACAGGGGAAAGTTCTAAATATTTCAATACCAATCTTTGTCTGCGGGGGCATCTTAACCCATTGACATTCCACGTGATAAATTTTACTTCTCTATTTACTAAGGGAATTCCTGCCATCAGAAAATAGAGCCCAGAGTAGACAAACCCTTAAAATGTGAGACTGAGGAATTTATTTTTTATTTTTACCCAATGCTCCCCACCCCGTGCACCCCGCCACCATCCCCCCCTCTAACCCCCGGTGTCCCCCCTTCCCTCGGGAAACCCTCCCTTCTATTTAGGCTTTGCCTATTCGGTCTCAATCCCTCGGGCATTAGGAACAAAATTACTTTATCATTATAGTCCGTTTTCTCTCTATCTGGAAACCCTCCTTACTTCCACCGACCCCTTCTCATACTCCACTCTTGCTCTTGATCTTAACAATAAGGGCATCAACCTCCTCAACTGAACGATACTGGTACATGTGGTTATTCCACATTATACGCAAGGATGCTGGAAACCTTAATTGAGCCTTAGCCCCCAGCCTGTTCAACTCCTCCATTCTTTTCCCCAACTCCCACTGTTTTGTAGCAGTAATGTGGGAAACATCAGATCTTATAAAGAAGGAAAAACAGTTAGAAGGGGGTTTAGACGTTAGGGTTCCTTCCCTTAGAGCCAAGGTTAAGATTTCCTCTTTAACTGTGTATGTTAGGAAGTTGATAAAAATGTTCCTGGGCTTCTGCTTAGCTGGATTCATTTTAAACGGGTCACGATGAACCCGTTGTATCTCCTGTGCGAGGTCAACATTAGGAGAGTTCTTTAACACAGTTTCCTTTAACAGGGATATCAAAAACCCCTTGATATCTGTACCTTCCAGTGCTTCCGGGACATTGATAAGTCTTAAGTTATTCTTCCTAGAGTGGTTCTCCAAGCGTTCAAGATCTTCCTTTAGCTCTTTGTTCTGGGCGGCTAACTTTGCCATGTCAGTTGTTGTGGCATGAAGAACCTCCCGGATCTTCGGAATCTCCTGCTCCAATACGTCGGTCCTTAGTGAGACTTCCTCCAGTTTCTGTGCAAGCACCACACATGACGCTTGGATCGCAGCCTGATTTGTCTCCGAGACCGTAAACCTGCTTGCCATCTCATCTTTAAGAGCCAGTAATATATCTGCCAGAGATATGGACAGGACCCCTAGGTCGACAGACTCAAGAAGAGGATCTTGTTGGTCGTCTTGTGATGATAGCACCGTAAACCTATTCAAAATCCCTACTGCGGGATGGACAGCCGATATTAAATTCCCGGAACTCTCTACCAAATCGTTCCGGGGGTCAGGTGACCCTAACAACTGCAGGTCACTTTGTGGAGTAGTTAA
The DNA here is from genome assembly GCA_963921515.1 of Calotriton arnoldi. Classification (NCBI taxonomy): domain Eukaryota; kingdom Metazoa; phylum Chordata; class Amphibia; order Caudata; family Salamandridae; genus Calotriton; species Calotriton arnoldi. The sequence continues at coordinate 980,777 of CAWUFW010007337.1, forward strand.
CGAATCGGGAGATTTACGCCGGGCTGAAACCAAAGAGCTTTCTGGCTGCAACGTGCTTATGTTAGAGCTAGAACCATGACTGTGGGAGTCTTCAAAGAGCCTCCCTTGTTGGAGTCCCGGGTCGTGGAAGAAGACATAACCTTATAGTATGATTTCAATGAGGGGGTTATTTTCACTTTAGATGGTTTCTTGCCCTTACCCCTCCCTTTTCCCTTGGCAGCAACAACAGTCTCTATATTGGCCCCCTTAGACTTTACCTGTTTAGCTGAAACTCTAACTTCTAAGACGGGGGGCACTCGGGTAGGCAGAATAGGGTGAGTTATATCGGTGTTGAGGGAGGAGTGAGCAGCCCTTGCTCGCAAGGTATATCTACTGACCTTAGATGGTGAAATAGCTATAATCTGAGCTTCGCCTGTCTCCATGCAGTATGGGATTATCTCTTCCTTAGCAGATGACCGAATGATCACAAAGGTCTTTTCTTGTTGGCACAGTGACGCACACTTTGGAAGATAATCCTTCAATGACTCTAGAAGGCCCTTACCTCCTCTCCAAGTGGTTACAGCAGTCTTATCCCGCAGTCCGGGGTCCAAACACCCTACCTTAACATCAAGCTCAGCCTCCCCTTTACTTTCTCCGCCACCGCCAATACTGACGCTTGTGTAATCGTCGGTACTGACTCTGCCTCCAGTAACCCGAACCTGGAAGCAGGCAGTACTGCTGCGCTGCCACTTGCGTACTGCGCCCTCCCACCGCAGGGTTCGGAGCGCCGGCGAGCCGCAGCAGACAACCGGGGCCATACAGCGACCACACCACGCCGATCCGGAGAGACACAGGAGACACTGCCAGGTGGGCAAAATAGCCCAAACTTAACCCCGACCGGGAGCAGACTCGGCACCACAAGGTAGGAGCAGAGCGGGGTCGCTTTAGTCAGTAACACGCATTACGGGTCCCTTCCAGATGAGACCGGCAACAAGCCAGAGGGAGCTGAGGGAGCGGCCGTTTAGCTTGCGGCCGCCATGTTTCCCCCAGGAATGAAATCCTTCTACGATATTGATGGTAATGACTTGCGCTCTAATTTGTATTCATACCATTGTCCTTACCTGTAAATAAAATGTTAGCCTTGAATACTCTCAATGTAGCTATTAATTCACAGTAGCTTTCAGTTTTGAGGGTTAAAGTCTCAAAGTCTGTAAACTGTCTTTTATTAAATAAAAAGGTTTGTTAACTTAGATACATGTTTTTGGAAATTATATCTCTCTTCATCAACTTGCAAAAATACTTATTCTCTGGGTTTTTGTAAACAGATAATTCTCTGTTAAACCTTCAAAGACTGTGAAAATGATCACCTTCAGAATGTGCTTAAAACATTGTGGGCCATATTATCAAAAACGGCGATAACATTATCGCTGCTTTAGCGGCAGGAAACCGCCGCTAAAGCGGCGATAAGGGGCTTGATAATATGCCCTATAGAATTCCAATAGAAGCCCAGGTTCTGGTGTGAAGGACATCAAACCTGGGCTTCTATTGGAATTCTATAGGGCATATTATCAAGCCCCTTATCGCTGCTTTAGCGGCAGTTTCATGCCGCTAAAGCGGCGATAATGTTATCGCCCGTTCTTGATAATATGGCCCTGTATCTCTTGAAATGTCTTTAACCTTAATTAAGCACTGTTGAACTAAAACCTTCAAAGACTGTGAAAATTATCACCTTCGGACTGTGCTTAAAACATTGTTTCTCTCTAAATGTCTTTAACCTTAATTAAGCACTGTTGAGCTATTGCGGAGAAAATATCTGGAAAACAAGCTGCTTAATTACTTTCACGAACTTCCATGAACCAAAACTTGCTGCTCATTATTTTGGAGTGAGCCATGTCTTTTCCTTAAATAAGCAAATGCTGGAAAAACTACATTGAAGGCAAATCTCCTACCTGATTCCTAGAGCTTAGATAAATCAAACCTGCAGTTTTCAAAGACACCGCAATTAACTCTTCACTTCAGGAAGCCAGCGCGAAACAAAGAACCAGCGCATAGGGAAAACAGCTGCTGTCCCAAATCAATGCACCAGCCTCAGGGAAATTCCTCAATAACGAGCACATTTTCACAACTGCAGTCTTCTTTTATAGGCTAAGACCGCACCCAACATGACTGGGATTCTTCAAGACTCCACTGGAACTTTCTAGAATACTCTTCTGGAACTTTCCAGAATATACACATAAAAACGAATGGATTAACACAACAAAAATAATACACTATGCTACAAAACTAATTGCATGTGCAAGATGGACTTAACCTGTTACATGCCAGGAAACAATTTGCAAAGCATAATTTGTTTGAAGAAATAGTCATACAATCTTTAACATATCAGTTATGTGTTATGCATGCCAAGGAATCCATGCACATAGTATAAAGCACGGAGAAGATGAACCATGACAAAATGTTATCACTACTTGAACACTCAACACACTCCCAATCAGCTCTTTCTATTTCCACATCCATCCAATGCCACCAAAAATTAGCCCTCAAAAGTAACTTCATCTTCACAATTCCTAGATGTTCAACATGCTTGTTTTATCAATTTGTCCCTCAAACCAGTAGGTGTAATTAACCTAGTCCCACTTAACAACAAGTTACAATTTACAGACAATTCATCCTTTAATATAGACCCTTTTTTCTGCAGTTTAAAAAACTTGCCATCATTTATTGCATTCATCACATCCACTAATTCTGAGGGGCATATTATCAAGGGCTTTATCGTCGCTTTAGCGGCACTTTTTGCCGCTAAAGCGGCGATATTTTTAACGCCCTATTAGCAAGCTGTCGCTAACAGGCGTTAGCGACAGCTTTCAGGCGTTAGCGGCCAGGTTTTACATCGCCTTGCATGTCAGCGATAATTATCGCTAATGACATGCAAGGTAGGCGTTCCCCACTAAAAGCGACTGTAAACAGTCGCTAACACAACTAACCCCTATTAACAAGGCAGGCGAAGCGATAAAATAAATCGCGCTAAGCGCGTTTATCACTAGATTTTAACACCTGCTACTGAGGATGACTTACCTGTTTAAAGTATAGGAGGTGGATTGTCAGGCTGAATCCATCCTTGCGTTAATGCGAGAATATCGCTGCTTTTCCAGCGATATTCTCACATTTTGCCGCTATCGCTGGAAATTTTATCACTATGGAGATAAACCTTGTTAATAGGGTGTTATCTCAGCGATATTTTCCAGCGATAGGCGGCGTTAAAATAATTCGCGCTAAGCGCGGTTAGCGATAAATATCGCTATTCCTTGATAATATGCCCCTAAATCTTTAGCTAACTCCAATTTACATTCTTCCTCAGTTATCACACCTGGCGTAATTTCACACACATCATCTTCCTGTTCTTCTCTCATGTAGTCTTGATTTCCCTCTTGATTATCTTCATCAACTAACCTGGAAAGACAGACAGCTTTAAAAATATTTCCACCTGGCATTTATTCTACATTAAACTTAAATTCTTGTAGTGCTGTTACCCACCTTCAAACCCTAGCTGATATGAAATCCAACCCTTTTTTCTTGAAAACCTCAACTAGAGGTTTATGATTTGTGTAAATCCCAAATTCTGTGCCCCAAGCAACATTCCTGAATTTTTTAAGTGCCCATAAAATCACGAGTGTCTCGCTCTCAATAACAGAATATTTTTTTCTCAGTGACACCCAATGATCTAGAGACACACGCAATCATCCTTTTGTAGGAGGGTCCCGTTTTACCATCTAACAGACACCCACACCCCATTCTGCAATACCCTTCAAACCTGGCATCCCTAGATAAGCCCCACCACTGAGGCCTAGATAAAGGGTCTTTAAGTTGTCCACGGTCCTTCACTTTCTTACAAATCCACACATAGGCCCAAGTTCACCTTCTCACAGACCTACATACAAGACCAACCATACCTTTGTAAGAGATATGTATAGGCCCAATAACTTAAGAACTGGTCTCATAGACTTCACTAACCTGACAGCGGAGGCTTGCGCCATCCTCCGCGACAAACTCTCCCCCCTCCCCCTTGTAAATTTCCACAGTTAAGAGAATTAGATTAGCCCACACACGTAGGACATTTTTGGTACATCTGGCGGTTTCACAAGTACATGTGCAATATTTTTTAGTTAAGAAACTTTCCGCGCTTGCTTAATCGAACCTGTGAAAGACGGGCTGCGTAACAAAGAATTAATGTATTAAAATGTTAACTCTGAGCTTTCTTATGGTAAAAATTATCCTTTGTTTACTTTTTGCGGTCAGGAGCACTGACCACCTGTCAAAAGCCCCTAATTTCACCATGATACCACTTCTCAGTCCCATGGGTGGAATTTTCCATAGTTACAAGAGGGCGGTCAAGGGCTGCGTCAGGACATACGTCAGAAAGGGTAAAACTTCTGCATTCAAGCATATATAACAGCTGCACCCAGGGTGTGGCATCGAATTCTCTTCAAACCAGCACCCAGGTGCTGTGTGAGGGTTCCCGACTGATCAATCGTTCTCCTGACTGGGCCCAGAGCTCCTATTGCCAAGGTGATAATGCTCCTACTTAATAATTCTGCCTATTGACTTTGTCAGTCTATCTGACTTAATAATTTTGCCTATTGGCTTTGTCAGATTTTGCCTATTGACTTTGTCAGTCTATCTGACTTAATAATTTTGCCTATTGGCTTTGTCAGATTTCGCCTATTGACTTTGTCAGTCTATCTGACTTAATAATTTTGCCTATTGCCTTTGTCAAATTCTGCCCATTGACTTTGTCAGACTATCTGACTCAATAATTCTGCCTTTTGGCTTTGTCAGATTATTTACTTCAGGTCATCTGTACCCAAGCAATTGCATTTATTTCAGTTTAAATGTGTAGACTTGAATATTGTTATTTTATCTCAACAAGAAGCTTGTCCTCTGAATGCTATCATGTGTATCACTCTTGAATTCAGGGCTGCCCCTTGATCGGCTGCTCATGGATTAATTGATAGATATACATTTCTGTTTGAATTGAACCAATTGATCTTTAACATTGTTGATGCAGTTATTTCTGATCTTACCCATATGTTGATGGGCACACTTTAATTGAAGTATTTTCTTTTATGCTTTTGAATTGTTTAATAAACTATGATATTTTAACAAATGGTTCTTTCTTGCCAAGTGACACAGAAGAGTGTGAAAGAGACTCTGAGAGGAGAGAGGTAAACAGAAGAGTGTGGCCAACCACAAACGTTCCCTCTAACACAGTGGCGACCACGAACGGGGGTCTCGGTCGGCGAGTCATCCACAGTGTGGTCTCGGGACACACGCACGGGTTTCCCCTCCAGGCTGCACCTCGGACGCTCCGCTGCCCCCGCCCGCCTGGGTAAGTCAGGGATGGTTTTGTTTTTCTTCCTTGAATTTGCCTCAGGTTGTGGCTTGTGGGGTGGTCCGTCCGTGCTGTTGTGTCCTCTGGGGTTTCCCCTGTGTCTGCTCCCTTGTTCCCCTGTGGCTGGCTGTCTTGCCACGGCGTCCTCTGTGGCTGGTCACATTTTGTGGGGCATCTTTTTGGTCCTTCCCTCTCTACTGTCCTATTTCGCGTTTTGCTTTGTTCTGCGTGGGGTCTCTTCACCTTTCTTGTTATTCTGTTGCCATATGTGTCGTGTATTTGCCTTTTTTCATGTATATTGTTATTTGAGGTATTTGCCGCATGATTTGTGTGTTTATTTTTTATTGTGTTTCTTTTTAATTATATATGGCTTGAGGTTTGAGTCCTGCGCCGAGTCTCTCCTATGTGACTGGTCGAATTCTGGCATGTATTTGCTGCGTGATACATGCATTTGAGATATTTACCGCATAATTTGTATGTTTGTTTTTTCTTTCGGTTTTGCCATTAGTGGTTGCTATTTGAGGTTTGAGTCCTGCGCCGAGTCTCTCCTGTGTGACTGGCCGAATTCTGGCATGTATTTGCTGCGTGATACATGCATTTGAGATATTTACCGCATAATTTGTATGTTTGTTTTTTCTTTCGGTTTTGCCATTAGTGGTTGCTATTTGAGGTTTGAGTCCTGCGCCGAGTCTCTCCTGTGTGACTGGCCGAATTCTGGCATGTATTTGCTGCGTGATACATGCATTTGAGATATTTACCGCATAATTTGTTTGTTTGGTTTTTCTTTCGGTTTTGCCAGTTGTGGTTGCTATTTGAGGTTTGAGTCCTGCGCCGAGTCTCTCCTATGTGTACTGGTCGAATTCTGGCATGTATTTGCTGCGTGATACATGCATTTGAGATATTTACCGCATAATTTGTATGTTTGGTTTTTCTTTCGGTTTTGCCATTTGTGGTTGCTATTTGATGTTTGGGTCCTGTGCCAGCTCTCTTATGTGCCTGGCCGCATTTTGGCGTGTGTTTGCTGCTTAATGCCTGCATTTGAGGTCTTTACCGCATAATTTGTGTGTTTTTTTTTTTTTTTTTCGATTTTGCCATCAGTGGTTGATATTTGGGGTTTGCGTCGTGTGCTTGTTTTATTTGGAGCGTTTCTCCGTGGCTGGCTGCCCACATTCTGGTATGCGGTGGTCACGCATTTGTGGTTCTGAGGTTCTTTGGTTTCAGTGACTGTTGTCCTGCCCTCTGGTCCTCTAGGGTCCCGCGTGCCTCTTGGGGTGTGCTCTGCCCACCATTGTAGGTGGTGTTCATGGGTGTATTCACACATTCATTCTTCACCCTCTCTGATTGGTCCCGTTCTGACTCTTTCCTGCACTGCTTGGGTACTCTTCTCTTTCTGTCTTTTAAGTTTTTTTCGGTCTCTGGTAGGCGCTTTTCTCCTTTGTTAGTTGCGCCACTCCGGATTGAGGAGTTTCCTGTTTCAGATCGTTTGTCACTTTCTGTCGTGCCTTCAGCCTTCTTCGGCTCTCTGCCAACGCGGATAGAGGAAGTCTCTGTCGAACGGTCGCTGCTGCCCTGCAGCTCCCCTAGCCCCGCCTTTTCTCTTTGTTTCCTCGCACTCTGTTCTTCCTCACTTTGATGGTTTTCGTTTTTCTTCTGAAATGCATTTCATTTATTTAATATTTGTTTATTTTTTGTTCGTTGTGTCTGTTTTTTGTGTCTCATCTTTTTGATGATAGTTCTGTCTGTTGTTCCACGCTAGGCCCCCCCCAGTTGTTGCCGTTCTGCCACCTTTGTCATCCCTAGCCAAGGTGGCAGACTGCCAGTTACTTTGGTGCTCAGTTGCCCACACACACCTTCTTCGGTCCGGTTTAGCGGCGACTGCGCTAAGTAGCTGTTGTCTGGATTGCTTTGCCTTTTAATTTTAGCTGTGATCCCGCTAAGTAGTTGCATTATTTTTCGGCCCTCATTGCACGCACTTTGCGCCTTTTTTCTGTCTCTCACACATTTTGTCTGCCTCTTGCCTTGCGTCCAGTGGCAGCCAAAAGGAGGGGTGGTGGTGTATCCCCACTCCTCTTGTATTGTCCCCTTTTGATTACCCCCGTTATGTCCCTTGACCCCCCACAGATCATAAGTCTTCTCATTCATTCAGTCCGTGGTACGGCCACCGCTGTCTATCACACCTCCCTGGACCGCTTTACCCCTCTTACACGCCATCAAAGTGACATTCTTGCAGCCGCATGGAATACTTTAGGAATCACCTTTACCCCCAGTACTGAGCTACGCCTTGCCCTTCTGTCTCTCGTAGACTATCCGCCCTCATTCAACGTCTCCTCCCAGTCACTGCCTCCACCAGATACCACCCGCCCGGATCTGCTGTGGCCTGGTCATTCCTCTAATTCCTCGTCATCCTCCCCACCCTCATTAAGTTCTTCTGTTTATTTTGTTAATTCTCCCCCGTCATTTACACAGACGACGAGTCTAACTCCGCACATTCTACAGCACTTTCTGAAGAAGCAACACTCCCTCGTCTTTCCGCTCCTGCATCTCCCACAGCATCAGCATCCAGTAGTGCTCACCCTCAACCAGTGTCTTCAGCTGATGAGTCCCCACTCCTTGTGGCACTCCTGCAGGACTACTCAGTAGACCTACAGGACCCTGCACCTGACGTTCCCACTGCTCATCCCCCGACCTGTCCATCTCCGCACTTCCACTCATTATAGGGAATGAATGACCCATCCCCTGATACTACAGCCTCTCCCATCATCGTGTATTTAGTGAACAACAACGTGGTAGGTCTCTCCACTGGTCACCCATCGTCTTTTTGTTACGTCACACCTTTAGCAAACACTGTCCTTCTCACTATATTTCAAGCCCTAGGGATCGATTATACTCAAGCACAGCAAATAACGCTTTCGCTTGCACCAGCTTTTCCGCATCCTATCGTCACCAAGGTCAAAGAACAAAAACATTGCAAGCACTGACACTTTAGGAAACACTCTAGTCTCTTCAATTATTATTAGTCCCCATGAACAGAATCCTGAGTACCTCTGTTCATAAAACACCACATTATATTTGCATACGTATTCGTTTAATAGCACCAGGCTTAGAGATACCTACTACCTTAACCTCATCCTACCCCCGCAACCCACTGCAGAGCAAGATCATTGCATCTCTCTCTGACGACCAACTCCAATTTCCTGATTTTTCCCCCAACGGGATATACACCGGACCAGACGAACAGGACTTGAGGAAAGCACTGTGTCACTTTATTATTAGCGCCATAGGAGAGGAGCTAGTAGAAGATGTCCCTACCCCTACCCTTGACACTCACTCTCCTACAGCTGAATACTCACCTGACATCTAAGTGCATCCCTTTCCAACAAAAATTGACCTTCACCCTCAAACACATTGTATTTTTAAAACAACATTCATGAATGGCATTTTGAGCTCTACTGTGTATAAAACTTCTACCCACTTTCACATCTTCTTCATTATACGTCCCCATGGGTCGCTACTGACTGCCATATTATCTAGCACATGGCCAAGGCACCCACTCCAGAGTTATATTGCTGAAGCCTGCTTCGACGGCCAGCTTCGCTTCCCCCTTTATACTCCAGCACAAGAGCGGGACCTACAGGACGGGGTATATGATATTGTCATTCAGGCAGTACAGCAAGAACTCATCAGAGACATTGTCCCTAGCACCTGAGAAAACGCGCTCCTGTAATTTAGGCCTTGCCTAAAGCGCCTAGGATTACGCATATCCACATGGCGACTCCACTCCAACATGTTTCAAGAACATTCGGAGGCCAGGAACACCATATCTTAAAGCACTGCAGTGAGCTTCATAAGCATACGGCAAAAATGACTCATCCTTGGCCGTCAGAGGGAAGCTTTGACCCTATAATATTGGAGCATGCCACCACCTTTCTAGATACAAAGTACTCCGGTACTAAACTACAGAAGAGAAAGGCTACTCTAGACCTTTGGCGCATTTTTAAAGATAAGGTTAGAACACACTCTGACCCCACATCACCGGTTGTACCCAATGCTCCGCCCCCACCACCTTATCACTTTAGCGGTATGTATACCGAGCTCACTAACAAGGAGCAACTGGAACTACCAGTCACCACTAATAATTCCCCGGCTGCAGGTTTTCAGCCATTACTCACCGAGGCATCTTCCTCACCGCACCTCGGCCCAGAATTACACGTCACACAGGTTGAGGAATTTCAGGCTTCCCACACGTCACCTAGTCACCCGTACCACCACATGACCAGATCACTGACCCCACCCATGCCCCCCGGGCATGTATACCCTCACCTCACGGAACTGAGCAGCATGCACTTGCCTCTCCCTAACGACACAGTAAGGGACACAGCAGTATCTGGTATCCCAGGTCTTATAGATGCACAACTGTCACTAAAATTTACACCAACAGTCAATACTGCACACCCCCGCCCAGGTGGAGACGATGAGGAAGGCTCTGACTCTGTCTCTCAGATATCATCTCGTCACTCGCATGACTCCGTCTTTCAAGCCCTGCCCTGTCCCTCGCGCTCACCTGTTATTGTCACCTATGATCTCAGCACTAAACAATCCTCTAAATCAAACCCCTTCTGTGACACGGACACTAAACAACAACATGACCCCAACCCATTCCACGACACCGATACACACCTGGGTTCAAATTCGCACCCCCAATTGCAAAATAACATGCCCTTCATGGCTGCTGCCCCCCATGCTGAGGTACCAGGATCTGGCCTTATGACAGAGCAGCGACAGTCCATTGAGTTCCCCGACCCGCCACCACTGGACATACCAGACAGACAGTGTGTTCCTCTCACTGGTCTTCCATCCGCGTATGGCAATTATAGACAAAATGCAGACTTGAGCAAAAGCACCAGCCTGGAAAGTATTTCATCACAGCACCTTGAAGAAGAACAGTCACACATGCATCAATCACCTAGTCACGCAGATCAGGTGAACTCCATAAGACGCTTGTCATTTAAATTAGAGAACATGAACAAAAGCGTTGTGGACATGCTCCATAAGGTCAACACCCCAACATCACCCTCACCCACGCTGCACCGCCTCGTGAAACACCACCCAAAGACAAATATCAGTAGGAATGGGGAAGGGAGCAGACAATATCGCTTTAATGAGCACCCCTCCCACCGTGACGCTGCCGTCTCTGGAATGACACAAACATTCACTAACATACACCAAGACCTCCAATTCCCAACAGCATTAGGGCGGGAAAAGACACCTCCACGGGTGCTAGAAGGCCACAATCCAATGTTTGGTGACATCCCAATATATTGTGAACACCCGCAGGAACATGACCCAGTGGTAAGAAGAAAGGAAAGGACCACCGAGGCACAGAGACTTAAAGTCTTGGGGACACATGGACGCCCCGACGACATACTATATGACGTCTCGGGCTCTGCTTCCTTACGCACCATTAGGATGAAAAATAGACGTAACATGATGTATCTCAGTAGACCCCTTCCACCAAAAGCTAGTAATGAACTCACTCCCAATGAGATAGTGACATTGGGGGAAGGTTCAGATTATGCAGTTAACCCTTTTACAGACGATTTGGCAGGTTGGTCAGAGCCCTTGGCGCCACAAATGCGCCCTTGGCCAAGGGAAGGCTCTTTTGAACCTCAGGACATGGCAACAGCAGTTGAATGCATCCTCAAAGGATTAGGAGATCAGGATTGGGACTATGACTACATGAGGGAGAGCCTCAAAGTCTGGCAGAGATATGCTCGCCAGTATGATTCTACAGGACCCACAGCGCAACGCCCTGGGGTAACACGCCAGATGCCACTGATCTATAAAAACATCATTGATCCCCCCATCTATATCCCCTGGTCTACATTAGACAAAGAAAATGTCAAAAGGCGCTCCCACCCCTCACAGAGGGTGCGGGAAAATGGATTGCAGCTTTTGAAAATTGCACCACGGGCAACAACATAGCAATAGGAGATGTAAAAAGCTTGCTGATCTCCCTCATTGGAGAAGATGCAGAAGATCTTTTCATACGTATTCATAAAAATCTTACCAAGACAAACACCAAACATGATGGTGTTTCCTTCAACGAGATTAGAACAGTAGCATGGGCTGAGTTGCGCAGGAAATTCCCTGATGTTCCTGACATTGGGGCTCTGTTGTCACAGACTATGCAACCAAATGAAGACCCTGCAAACTATCTTTCTAGAATGAAAGAAAAATGGTACCAGGAGTTAGGGCAACGATGGGACGCAAATGGAGGATATGGGAGACTATTTTACCACACAGTAAAGAAAGGTTTGCCAACTGAAGTACAGGAGAAATTAGATGGCATTGTAGCAATGGAATGCAAGCCATGGGCAGAGATACAAGATCACATTGTACATTACTGTAAAAAGAGACAGGAACAGGAGAAGAATAGACAGCTAGCAATAGAGAATGCCGCTGCCAAACTAGTACAGCAGAAACTCAATAAGAAAAAAGACAATGTTGACACAGTCATGCTCGCGGCACCCGTCACTCAAATGACAGCAGTAACATCCTTCCCTCAGGCTGCCATGAATGCTCTTGCAGGCAATGCCCAACTTGCACCTCAGCAGGTACAAGCACCACCTGCAGTACAGTACATACAAGCTCAACCCCAACAAGCCATACAGTATGTCCAGCAGCCACAACAGGCAATGACACAATACATGCCAGCACCACCTGAGTACAGCACCAACATACAGCCCTATTACAATAACAGACCGAATATGAACTGGAACACGGGTGGACAAGGAAGGGGGCGAGGGATGGGACAGCAAAGGTTTCCACAACAGCCAGGACAAGGGGCACCACCAATAATCTGTTACTATTGCCAGAAACAAGGCCATATCCAGAGAGACTGTAACAGTAAAAAGCGCGATATGGGTCAGCAATATATGCGTCCTGGCTACCAAGCACAGGCACCATTCCAACAACAACAGCGCACACAGCAACCCCCCAGCAGCCCCAAGTACTATACTCATATGTGCAACCAACACAGCAACAGCAAGTGCAGCTCCAAGCGCCCCCAATGCTTCAGGTTCAGCCAGCGGTCCAACAAATGCAGATTCCAATGCAACAATCACAGCCACAGCAACAGGCTACTTACCAGATGATCCCCCAAACACAAAACAATGTACCTCTAGGAGGAACAATTGTTGCCTCCAGCAACCCCTTTACTCAGGGCACCATCCAGCAATATCAGCATGGAGGATACACTGGCTAGGACAGCCCACAGACAACTCTTGTGTGCCCAATTTTGTCATGCACAAGCAATACTGAAGAGGACCCTATTGCAAGTGTTATGATAAATAACAAAATATACAGTTTTCTTGTTGACACAGGTGCCACATACTCCTGCATTACAGGTGGCCCTCTGCCCATTTCAAACAAAACAGCGGACACACAGGGATTTTCTGGGGCAATAGCAAGGGTCCCCTTCACCAAGCCAGTTTCAATGGAGATAGGAGGCCATACAGTGGAGCAGCCTCTGCTCTATTCACCCAGCTCCCCAGTCAATCTTTTAGGACGCGACCTCATGGCCAAACTAAACATGACCATCCACTTTGATGACAATGGAACAATGATTTGCTCCATTCCAGGTACTCCACTAACTAGGATGATGGCAGTCACTGCACAGTCTTCCTTAAATAGCCAAGTCAGAGCACGCCCAGTGAATGAGCAGGCCTTCTCTGCAGCTGTTCACACAATTGTCGCCACCACTCCCGAATTACAAGGTCGCACAGTTCAGCTACCAAAAGAATTTCTCTTTAGACCCCAAGTTCCAGACTCCCCGGCGTTAGATAAAAACTTGATTTTTGACATCTGCGCCCTTGAAATAACACCCACCTATGGTGCTTTCCTGGCATGTGATGACAATGCTCACACATGGGCTTGTGTCATCTTCCTTGAACAGGAAGGATTGGTCAGACACATTTCAGATGCTCAGCTATTTGGATCCCCTGAGGAATATTCTAAAACCGAGATTATCTATGATAACAATGTGCCCGTCTCAGTGATAGTGGAAATTAGAACACCAACGATCACCCCTGACTATGATTCTGTGCGAGAAGCTGATTTGGCTCAGGTACCACCACATCTTTGGACAACAAACCCAAATGATGTGGGCCTTATTAGATCTGCCAGGCCATTTAAGATAACACTCAAACAAGGTGCTATCCTGCCCAGAATAAAACAGTACCCCTTGTCTAAAGCAGCAGAGGAGGGCATAGCCCCCACTATACAGGCCTTACTAGAACAGGGAGTAATTTATCCTTGTATCTCTCCGTGTAACACAGCCCTTTTCCCTGTGAGGAAGGGGAAAACAAATCAATGGCGTTTGATACACGATCTTCGCGCAATTAACAGCATAGTTATACCAGAATTCCCTATTGTCCCAGACCCCTCTGTCATTCTCACCAATGTCCCCCCGGATGCACAGTACTTTTCTGTCATCGACCTGAAAAATGCCTTTTTCAGCATTCCTTTGCACCCAGATAGTCAATACCTCCTGGCGTTCTCATTCAGAAATGTGCAATTTTCATACACAAGGTTAGCTCAAGGGTACTGTGAGTCCCCTAGTGTTTTTAACAGGGTCGTCAAAGAAGACTTGTCCAATTTCCAATGTGACAGCACCTTACTGCAATATGTCGATGACATACTGCTTTGCAGCCCCACCGAACAACAATGTAGGAAAGACACCATCCTCTTGCTCACCACGCTGGCACAAAGAGGATATAAAGTTGACAAACAAAAAGTACAGTATTGTCAGGAAGAGGTACACTACCTAGGACAGCTACTGTCTGCATCAGGCAGGCGAGTGACTCCAGGTCGAGTTGAGGCAATAAAAGGCACTCCTGAACCCCAGACAGTTAAAGACATGCAAAAATTCCTCGGCTTGGTTAATTATGTCCGCCAATGGGTTTTTGATTTCGCAACAATAACTGCCCCATTGCTGAAAGCTGTGAAAATGGGCAAAGACAGACATAATAAAATTGAATGGACACCTGAAATGAGAACAGCCTACACCCAGCTCAAAGATGAGATAACAAATGCACCAGTGTTAGGATCACCTGATTACACAAAAGAATTCTACCTCTTCACTCACTGTGATGGGTTAGTCATGACAGCAGTACTCACTCAAAAATACCCCATGGGCCATAAGCCAATTGCTTATTTCAGCGGAATGCTGGACTCTGTCATGAAAGGCCATTACCCTTGCGAACAGGCCCTTGCTGCCGCAGCATTTGCTGTTGAAAAAGTACCCCCATTGTGATGGGTTCCCCACTAACAATGTACACTGAACATGCTGTTTTTGCAATAATACAGAAAGCTAAAACAACACTGACAACGCAAAGAGTGTCAGGCTACGAAGTCATACTGTCATTACCTTCTCTGAAAATTGTCAAATGTCACACCGTAAACCCCGCCACATTTTTTGCCCATCCAATTGTCACCTCAGATGATGACAACCATGATTGTGCCACTTATTCACCAGATGAGTCAGGAGCAGCAAAAGAAGATCCCTTACCGAATAGTACTGTATACTTTGTTGATGGTTCCTCTACCATTGATCAAGAAACAGGCATAAGATACACAGGAGCAGCAGTAGTTAAAGCACAGCAAAATGACTCCTCTGATTCCTTAGACATCGTGCAGCAGCTTACACTCCCATCACATTATTCTGCCCAGGCAGCAGAACTGGTAGCACTCATAGCTGCCCTAAACATTGGAGCTGAGGACCGCGTTACAATTTATTCAGATTCTGCATATGTCACTACAACAACTCACTCCAGCATCCTCCGCTGGAGAAGGCGCGGCTTCCTTAAATCAGATGGTACACCTGTCATTCACAAAATGTTACTTGAAGAACTTATTGAGGCCCTTACACTACCAGCTGAAGTAGCCGTAGTAAAATGCACAGCGCACACTAATGGCCAAGATTTTGTCTCCAGAGGTAACGCTCTGGCTGATTGGGCAGCTAAAGCTGCAGCCAGAGGCCCCTCAGTAGCAGGCCCATCAATCCAAACAGCACCGGAAGTCCAACTTGCACCTATCTTTTTGTCCCAAACAGTACCTCCGACAGAGCACGACACCAGCAGTGAACACAGTTCAGACACACCATCCCAATTACCAACACCATTTGATATTGACAAAACGCGACAATACGATCATACTGCACAACTACACCTCAGAGAAATGCAAGAAAGTGCACCAGATCAAGAGAAAGAGTTATGGAAGAAGAGGGGAGTACAGCAGGACTCCGCCGACTTCGTATACAGACAAACAGTAACAGGGAAACCTGTGATGCCACAGGCTTTGTTACAAGTGGCATTAGATCAACTCCACCTTCCCACACATGTCACCCGAGACAATATGTCTGTCACCTTGCAAACAGACTGGTTCATCCCCAATGCCTATGAACAGATACAATTGTATGTTAATAAATGTCTCATTTGCCAACAATACTCCCCAGCCCCTACGCTCAAAACTGTTGTCTCTACAATTCCTAGACCATCAGGCCCCTTCAAAGAGTTACACATTGACTATGTCGATATGATCGATCGCTGCCAAAACTATCGCTATCTCATTGTGGTAGTATGTCCATTCTCACGCTGGATCGAAAGTGGACCTTGCGTCCACTGCGATGCCAAAGCAGCTGCCACATTTCTATTACGTGATGTCATTCCTCGCTGGGGCATCCCAGACTCCATCCGGACCGATAACGGCAGTCATTTTTCAAATGCCATCTTTTCCTTCCTGACCACAATGCTAGGCATCAAACACAAGCTGACCTCAGCTTACCACCCACAAAGCAACGGCATTTGTGAGCGCCTTAACGGCTTGCTCAAAAACAAAATAAGTAAAATAAGTGCCACAATAGGAAAGAAATGGCTTTATTGCCTGCCCATAGCACTGTTTGCATTAAGAAACTCCCCAAGTTCGGATCATCACCTCACACCCCACCAGCTTGTCACTGGACGATCCATAAATGTAACAGTTCCATCCACACGCCCCAAATCAGATAGTGAGTCATCATCTGAGATAGTTAAGGCAGAACTTTACCACTATCTGTGCCAACTAACCAGCGCAGCGCAGTTCCTTTCTATCCAGATATCCAAGAGAAAGGGGAAGGGCCCCACCGATCCTGAGCTCCCACCAATCTGTCCCGGGACGCAGATCTTCATCCGGAAAAACGTCAGACGCTGGAAGGACCCTAAATTCGAGGGCCCATTCCAGGTGGTCGACTCGTCACCAACTGCAGTACGAATAGCTGAAAGAAAAGCATGGATCCATCGCAGTCACGTCCGCTTGGACCCCGCACCACCTCCGCCAATCGTCTAGAGGAGGGACAGGACATACCCTTGGTACAGCTCCACGAGGACAGCGGGTTTCCATCCTCCTTTGATGACGAAGATAATAACCGCCATGAGCATAATATCGAGGACCTGAGTGGGAATGCAAAGTTATGTATTTCACTTGTCTTAACATTTTGCCTTTTTTCCACTATAACGTTGGCCGCACTTAACTGGTACTTGTTTTATGTTGCAACTTTTAAGCCACATTTGTCTGCTAAAATTATTGTACCATTCTCAAAACAACCAGTTGTGCCAGAAAATACAACTGCACACAAACACTTCCCGCCCCACACTGAAGATTCATCACTTCCACAGCATACCACTGATAGTGCACACACTAGTACACACCCCACACGCATAGCTACTTTCACAGACCCAAGTATTACTACTACTCCGTGGGATAGGCTCCTAGAGATTACAGTAGGTCCCCCAGTGAACCGCAGTCCCAACTCCCGCAACATTCGCAGATTTAGAAGAGGTAGACCAAGGTTCTGGAGGAGTCATAGACCAACAAAAGATAATGACAAACAAGATTTGGCCACCGCTCTCCAGGACACTATGGTCCACGTTGCACGCCAACATCCCAGACCTGATTTCCACTCCATACGTCCTGACACACCTAATAACGAAAATGAAGCCCATAGTGCCCTGCTAGATAACATGTGGTACCGGCACATGTTTCAAATAGGGAAAAAGGTAACAAAAGAAGCATGCTTTGTGTGCTCACACATCCCGCATGCAGTTGGCGCAGACAAAATGGTGTTCCCACAAGAAATACCACCCCCAACGGCCAAATGCCTCCTCCATTTGTTTCTTTGCCGTATCTACGGCCAAATACAGCTTTTCTCAGCAGAGATAGACACTGTGTTTGTAAACACCACCGCGTGGGATTCTAACTATCTAACACACATGGTTGTCACTAATGCATTGCAATTCGAGACAGAAAATGAGAATTTGTATAGATGGGAATCACCTAGATGGGAGACACCGCTCACAACTCATGAGCATGAATTCAAAGCATCAGGGTTTTTTATGTTCACATCCCCCCGGCACTATGTAAGGAGACAATAAACAAACAACTCCATAACAAACCCCCGATACACGAAAATAACAGTTCACACGTTGCCAACTGTCCATGTCAATATAGGTCTGTGCTGCTCTTGCAGGCCCATGTGTATTTTGATAACAAATGGCATGGCCCAGACGCCCTGGTATGTAAGGCAGCTTCCTTGGGAGAACCCTTTGCAAAAACAGAATATCAACAGAATATTGATTGGGATGTTGAGACTCAGTGTGAGGAGGTGTGGGCAGAGGAAACTAGACGGTACACCTTTGGGAAGGGAACAGCTTACAAATGGAAGAGAGCATATAAACTAAAACATCCTCTTCTTTGCTTCCTAGGTAACGGTACTCGCCCTGTGGGCAGCAACACAAACTGTAACACAACAATTTTTAATTTGGACCTCCAAGACGGCACCGCCAGCCTCATGGACATCTTTTGGGCATGCGGAGAACGCATCTACCCCCAGTTGCCTCCTCGATGGAAGGGCCTATGCACCATGGTTACCATGCACGAGCTGCATCTCGTTGTCCCGGCATCCAACATCTCTCAAGTGTTTGAGCACCCCATGACAAATGACGTCACCCTGCTTCACCGGCACCGAAGGAAGGCTCAATACTTCGCTAACGATGCCTTCGCCGAAATTCCTGAAGAATTTCGCCTGTTCAATGGTGCCCAGGAATTCTTTGGAGGCCTGTGGCCCATTTGGCAAACATCAGCTAATGCCCGGTGGCTACAGGTCACCCGATACGAACTAATGACTCTGATAAATAACACCCGAGATGGGTTCAACGCCATACAGGAAGAGTTAAGGCCTTTAAGGCTTATGGTTCTAGAGCATAGATATGTTCTAGATCAACTCACAGCTATGCAGGGTGGTGTATGCAGTGCCCTTGGAAAGAGCTGCTGCACTTTCATACCGGCTAATGATGCCACAAACGGGTCGCTCGCTAAGGCCATTGAGGACTTGGGCAACCTGGGAAAAAAGATGCGTGACGAAAGCGGTGCCGCTGCAGATCCTATCACGGACTGGTTCAACTTGAACTGGATGCCTTCATGGCTATCTGCTATCTTGAAAATTGTGCTACCTATTTGTTGTGTTGTCCTGGTAATGTGTTGCGGTGCACAGCTAGTAATTAAATGTGTCAACAGATGCAGCACCAAAGCAGTAGGAATGAATTACGTTCACACTGGAATTAATAACAATGCACAGTATCAGGACATGGACCGTGCTCCCGGGGATGGGAATGGGCAGATCCATGTGCAACTCTTAGAACAACCTGCCCCTCATGCCTCTTCAAACACACCTACAGCTCCACCGGTACCACCACCTAGATACGCCTTAAGGGAGGAGCATGACATTAACGGGTATGATGAGTTAGCTCCCGAGGATGGGGGAGAATACGTTACTATAACACCCGAATTGTCACCACAGACAGCATGCATGTATATTAGTGACCCACTCGGTATGCACCAAGCCCCTGAGGGTCCAGCAAAGTACTGTGTCACAGAAGTGTTCAATAATGAACAAGAGAAGGGATGTGTAGGAGGGTCCCGTTTTACCATCTAACAGACACCCACACCCCATTCTGCAATACCCTTCAAACCTGGCATCCCTAGATAAGCCCCACCACTGAGGCCTAGATAAAGGGTCTTTAAGTTGTCCACGGTCCTTCACTTTCTTACAAATCCACACATAGGCCCAAGTTCACCTTCTCACAGACCTACATACAAGACCAACCATACCTTTGTAAGAGATATGTATAGGCCCAATAACTTAAGAACTGGTCTCATAGACTTCACTAACCTGACAGCGGAGGCTTGCGCCATCCTCCGCGACAAACTCTCCCCCCTCCCCCTTGTAAATTTCCACAGTTAAGAGAATTAGATTAGCCCACACACGTAGGACATTTTTGGTACATCTGGCGGTTTCACAAGTACATGTGCAATATTTTTTAGTTAAGAAACTTTCCGCGCTTGCTTAATCGAACCTGTGAAAGACGGGCTGCGTAACAAAGAATTAATGTATTAAAATGTTAACTCTGAGCTTTCTTATGGTAAAAATTATCCTTTGTTTACTTTTTGCGGTCAGGAGCACTGACCACCTGTCAAAAGCCCCTAATTTCACCATGATACCACTTCTCAGTCCCATGGGTGGAATTTTCCATAGTTACAAGAGGGCGGTCAAGGGCTGCGTCAGGACATACGTCAGAAAGGGTAAAACTTCTGCATTCAAGCATATATAACAGCTGCACCCAGGGTGTGGCATCGAATTCTTTCAAACCAGCACCCAGGTGCTGTGTGAGGGTTCCCGACTGATCAATCGTTCTCCTGACTGGGCCCAGAGCTCCTATTGCCAAGGTGATAATGCTCCTACTTAATAATTCTGCCTATTGACTTTGTCAGTCTATCTGACTTAATAATTTTGCCTATTGGCTTTGTCAGATTTTGCCTATTGACTTTGTCAGTCTATCTGACTTAATAATTTTGCCTATTGGCTTTGTCAGATTTCGCCTATTGACTTTGTCAGTCTATCTGACTTAATAATTTTGCCTATTGCCTTTGTCAAATTCTGCCCATTGACTTTGTCAGACTATCTGACTCAATAATTCTGCCTTTTGGCTTTGTCAGATTATTTACTTCAGGTCATCTGTACCCAAGCAATTGCATTTATTTCAGTTTAAATGTGTAGACTTGAATATTGTTATTTTATCTCAACAAGAAGCTTGTCCTCTGAATGCTATCATGTGTATCACTCTTGAATTCAGGGCTGCCCCTTGATCGGCTGCTCATGGATTAATTGATAGATATACATTTCTGTTTGAATTGAACCAATTGATCTTTAACATTGTTGATGCAGTTATTTCTGATCTTACCCATATGTTGATGGGCACACTTTAATTGAAGTATTTTCTTTTATGCTTTTGAATTGTTTAATAAACTATGATATTTTAACAAATGGTTCTTTCTTGCCAAGTGACACAGAAGAGTGTGAAAGAGACTCTGAGAGGAGAGAGGTAAACAGAAGAGTGTGGCCAACCACAAACGTTCCCTCTAACACTTTCCTGACCTTTGATGTTTTGAACCAGCACAGCCCCCAATCCTTTGGCCCTGGCATCTGTGACAATGTAGGTTTCCCCACCTGGAACGAAAGCTTGTAGTCAGCCAGTGGACTTCAACTCATTTTTATGGAGTCAAATTCCCTCTGGCATTATTCACTCACCTCTGAGAAGAGGATGATGTATGAGGACCTGCTGCCAAGGGATCCATTTCTATTCCGTCTGGTGTACTTGGAGTGTGGACCCCAAGAGAGGTTCTGCTGCATATTGAATTATGGACCTTATTAGATGATACTATTTGAAACACCAAAGCACTTAATTGATGGATAAAGAGCCACAGTAGTAGAGATCTGACTAGGAAACTAGGGCCAGTCCCATAAGACCCATGGTTTATTAGTATATGGTGAAGTAGCCCTGTGCTCAACAGTATTCCTCTTGCTTTTCAATTTGTGCTTTGCCTTTGGTTATATGCCACAGTCGCAAAGACAATAATATTGATGTGCACATATATAGATTTCACAATAAGAACTACCAATATATATCTTTAAGGTAAGCAAGCATAGCTATTTTTCTAACTCCACATCTATATACTTTGGCAATATTCTGCAAGTCAATATTGTGGAGTTCAAATATGAGCAGGTCAATCTTAAAACTTTGATATTAAGACTCTCCATCTTGCACTGTAAGAGTGCTCCATAATCCCAATCATCAGTTACAAATATATGCAGAATAAGCATCTGAGAATAGTGGGAAGACAGGCAAGCAACCTAAAGGTCAATCAGTTTCTTGCGTATATCCAGTTTAGGGTGGAGGAGCATTTCTTTCACCCCACCAGGCCAAAAATTGAAGGGTCACAGGTAGGCAGTCATCAAAAGATCAATGGGTTGCCTGTTCCCATCATCAGGACGGGTTCTATCACCTGTTAAGAAAGTTAGAAACATAAATATGACCTCTGATTCCCACTTTCCCATAATGCACCAAAACAAAGCACTATATTTGAGGTCTATTCTGCAGGGTCGAGTTACCACACAACACCGGGCGATCCATGTACCAAGTTTTATTTGTTGTCCTCAGAAATGATACTGCTACAAGCTCACGGAAGCCAAAGTCATCCTTTATGCTTTGCCTATCAGAGGGAATTATTGTCAAGCAGTCAGGGTTTCCGCTAGGAGAGCAATGCAGGTTTAAATTCTCAGATACATTTAACACAGGGATAGCGTGCAGTAATCGCCCTTTTCAGTGCATTTTTTTTTAAAAGAGCCAAGACATTTATTCACATTTGGTTCAATAGCTTAACATTGATGTGATAGCTTCACAGGTAAGATTATTTCTAGCCAACGCTGGGGATATTCTGACTTCCCTTGTTCATTAACAGATAGGCCCAATCAGCGTGTGTATCTGGCACCGGGAGCGGAGGGTTGTTCCTAAGATACATTGTTGCTTAGATACTAAATGTTATTTAAGTTAAGAAGTTCATAGAGTTCTCCAAGAGGATGTCATTCTGCCGCATGTGTCCTTTTGGTATAGAGGCAAATACTGGTCATTCTATAGCTCTGTAGTCACAGAGACAGACTCTGGCTGGCATCTTCTGGCTCAGAGTTCCAAGCATATGGAGCCAGGCAGCATGATCTGAAGAGCACAGTGCATGTCGGGGTAGCTTCTGGACCTTGGGGAGCACACAAGGCATATTATAGAGGTGAAGTCTCACTCTGGTAGGAAGGAATTCATGATGGGGGAAATGCAATCTCCACAGGGGATTGGGTGATGCAATATTTGTACCAAGGCGGGCAGAGCAGGGTGCAGGCGTTTCCTCCAGTTTTGGAGCCTGGTTCAAACTCTCAGTGGAAAGTAGCAGAGTATCCTGCCACAGACGCAATCCTTTCCACTGCGGTGGTTCATTTATATTTGTTAATCTCAAAAGGTGAACTTTTTTCCTGGCTCACAGGAACATATTAGATGCGTAGTTAGTAGCATTTGTTACCAGGTCAGTTGCCACTCAGAAGCTAAGCAGCACCTGAATGCTTGCTGGCCCAATCATGTGTAAGTGTGTGCTCCTTCAGGTGCCTTCCAGATCAATGAGAACCCATATTATCACTGTCACTCTGGTTCCATAATGCAATCAGAGAATGTTCTTCAGCTGCTAGAGGTCTTGCAAAGCTTCAGCTCCCTGTGTTTGATGTGACCACGTTGTGGAGGGGAAGTATAGGTAGAACCTCCCTATATTCAAGTGAATGCAGTAGCCATGCCATTTGCCACATCGTTGCCAAGGTGTTCATGATGCAGGTCAAACAGTCTGACATGAATACACTACCTTAATCTGGTGAAGTGAACACAAAGAGCTCCTCTCTGCTCAATTGAAGATTTTGTTGACATGATCCTGACACACTGTCTCCTCAGCTGTAATTGCCTGAGCATGGAGAGGTGAAAGGAAGAAGTAGAACCCAAATATGCAGCGGAACAAAAGGACAACGCCTATAGCTGTCTGGGTAGCCACTCAAAAATCTGGATCTATACACACACAAAGGAACCTTCAACCAGGGCACACCAAGTCCTCACATACATATAAGGATGCCACACATGTACCTCTCACACTCAGGGCAGGTTGGTTCCAGACATAATGGATTACACAAATTTCCTGAGGTGTCATTATGCAGCCTCACAAAATGGGACGCAGGTAAAGAAAGGGATATGTCAACATATGTGAATCAGCTGTAGCAAGGTGGAATGGCTTCAACATGAGGACAGTGGACACCCATGCTAAAAGGAGTCCCACTTTAGGTTGAGCCCTGTGTCCAGTAGAGTTGAGTAATCTGCTGGTTGTTCGCTGTACCAAATCCTGTGCAAGCTATGGCAGTGGACATTTGACTTGAGACTTCTGAGCAACACGCACACCGAGGTGATCACAAATTATGAAATCAGAAGCAGGTAAAAATAGGGTTAGTGTACAAGGAATTGCCAGTCCTATGCTTTCCAACGAACACACAATAAATGGAACATGTCTAAAAACATGTAATACTTTCTTTAATATTTCCACAGACTTTTACACCATCATGTACAGTCTAGACGTTTGTAGTAGGGTTTAATCATGATACCTTAAAAAAGTATAATTGAATACACAACATTGGTACAGAGGCAGTAACCAAGTTTATGCTTACAGGTTAACTAAAAAATCCCTGTCAGACTCCCTTCTCAGAACAAGACTGGAAGAGCTAATATGGCGAGCTTTTTTACTGCATGCACTGGGGAATTTGGATGGGGAAGTGTAGCAGATAGCAGGGAGTCAAAGTGGTCCGTGTTGGCAAGGACCAGACCAGAGTCAAAGACTGGAGTAGGCTAGAAACAACTGGATAAGTTCTGAAAACTGGAGAGGACTAGAACCCGAAGTCTGGATAGAATTGGGCAATGACAGCATGGGACAAACGTAGAAGAAATATGTGCCGTACCTTAACAAATAAAAAGGAAATACCATAGGCAATAGGAAAATACAAAGCAGAGGAATGGTAGACTGACTATAGTGACCAGTCTGTATTGTTCGAAACAATAGTTTGTCATTGGTAGAAAATGGTCTTCAACTAAAATAATTCAAAATAAGGTATGACACAGTTATTTTCACGTAACATCTTAGGAGACACCTAGCAGCCGGTATAGAAGAAGAGCGCTAAAGAAAACCTCTGAAAGAGCGAAGGGCCATACAGCGAAGGGATCAGAGCCAGGGGGCAAAATGAAGACACAAGGCTCAGGGGAAAAGCAGCACCAGGTTAGCAATCCACCAAGAAGTTGAGTCTTTTTCCTGTGATGCTACTTTCATATTTAAAGGAGACATTAACAAGTGAAGGATGCCCCAGAACATATCCCTTCCCTTGTTTTCTATCGTGTTCAATACCCACTTGTTACTATTTTTACCTCTAATGTTTGGTCCATCACAGCTGGATTTCCCTTTGGATTTTCTTCTGGAAGTTTTGCTTGTCTCTTTCCTCTTTGATATCAGGGAGAGCCTAGCTCATCTACGTCTGCACTACTCTTCACCTTCAATCAAAAACTATAAGATTGCCAAGGAGGATTTTTATACAGGTGTTTTCACCTCTTAACTGGGAACCCCATAAAAAGACATTTAACATCGATTATAAGTATATCTAAATGCACAGTGGCACCGTGGCTAATGGGTGGAGTTGCCCTTTTTTCAGGCAATCAAGAGGGAAACTTAACAGACTTTTTCAGTGTCGTGTCTGTCCCCCATGTCCCTACTCATATAATCATTTTGCTGGACTGAAAGCACCCGAGGCTCCAGCGCAAACATTGGAACACATGTATATTATTCAAAGTGAACGCTGAAATATGTACATATCTGTCCAACAAATACGTGAAAAAAAGATTAACCAAGTTGTGTGCCTTCGGTGATCAGATGTATATTACTAGAACTGAGTGTCAAGGAGGTTCCCTTGCATTACAGAAAGAAACTGTTCATTTCCAAAAGTCCAATAGCTTTTCACGTTGAACACGTCTGTTGTATTTTGACACTAATCGACTGAACAAGTCACCAATTCCTGTACGAGCAGTAGATAGCTTAAGGTGTGTACTATAATGATGGAGTTTATAAATTGTTATCTTTCCCGACAGCAATCTCGTGCTGCTCCGCATCTACTAGAAGTGTGCCTCATATTGTCTAATTGTGTGTTCCGATAATATTGGAATCCTGCTATAGGTGTTTTGATTACATGAAGCCCACTGTTTTCTGAGTGTTCATAGTGAATAATGTATTCTCATAGCTATCATAACACTTCATTGAATTTCCTGAATTCAAAATGGGAAGCTAAATAAAAGTTTAGGAGAGGGCCAAAGAGAGAGTTGCCTTGGACGATTTCTCATATTTTCCATACATTAACACACCAAACTGTACAAAACTGCTTCCCTAATATCTCTATTTTACAATTAGTCCAATTCATAATTTAAGGCTCAGAATGTCATCCTGAAGCAGAAGCTTCATGGACTTTAGGTTTTCATATATTACAGCTATCGGACTCTATAACATCAGCCCTGTTTGAAAAGTCTGTGTACTATTTCATTTGTAGTAGCATTTATTTAGGATTGAAAAGTATCCTAGGATTACCTACATGGTATTTATGGAGGTAAAACACTGGTTCATCGCCCTGCGCCCAGGACAGTGGTGGTGCACATTATCATGGATCGTTGGAGGGATGGGATTACCTGGAAGACGCCTTTATGGGCTGGAAAATGCCAAAGAGACATAGTGAGAAATAAGGTCCTTTGGGACGAAATTTTTTTTTAGAACTACGAGGAGATTGCTCCATGTACACCTTTAATTTTTTAACGTTTTTGCAACGTTTGACATGCCCTTCAAAAACAAGCTAATATCGGTAGGGGTTTACAGACTTCTCTCCCATTGAAAACATAACACTGTCTGAACCATTATCAAAAACCGTAATCTCACTGAAATACAATTTTTTTTATAAATAATTGCCACAATACCCTAATACACCTGAGATCTGTGTGGATGGATGAAGGCCCACTGGTCGACACTGATTGGGGAGGAAGCACTAAGGTGTCTAAAGTACATAGTTGTAAGAATGGGTTTGAGGCTTTTTCGATTGAAGGGTCTCCACTGGATATACTATATTAGGGTCAGGTGTGACTGTTTGGTTCAGCCCCCATAGTGAAATGTCTTTGAGACTGCAGTCAATATGGTACCTTCTGCCTTATCCTCTGGTAGAGTCCTGAGGTATAATACTTTCAGGGAAAAGACTCAGGGATATTGGATACAGTGCCAGGAATATCAGTTAACCTACAGGCAAGACCTTTCTACTGGGGAGTGGAACCTCCTGACATATCAAATAACTCTGGGCTAATGCATGTTTAGAAGTCATCTACAAAGGCATAGCAGTGTGGAAGTAAACAACGCCCCACATAAAAAAATTAACGGCCCCACATTAAAAAATTAACGGGGAAAGATGGAATGGTGTATGACTGTGGACAGAGTGATCAATACTAGTGTTTATATACAAAGAAATTTGAAAAGTCTGTGGGTCCTTGATGCAACACTTCAGCTTCAATATATATATATATACACACACTGGAAAAAAACAAAGGTTACAGGGACCTTATAGTTAGGTTCAGATTTCACGCGCACAAAAGCTATAACTTATGCCCCCGCAATGAGCTGCTTATGATCTTGATCTCACATATTACATCACTCATGACATGGTCAGTGACATCATTGGTGACATCACTGATGACATCATCCACAGAACGACTCACACACCCACTCACATCCCCATACACCCTCTCGTACACCTACTCAGACACCCACACAACCAGTCACATACTCATTCACAGACCCATACAAGTACACATATACATACACTTACTCATCCATAGAGACACTCACACACCCACTCACTCACTCATACAGCCACTCACACAACCACTCACTCACCCATGCATCTACTCATACAACTAGTCACTCACTCATACAGCAACTCACACAGCCACAACCTCACCCATACAGATACTACACAACCACGTATTCATCTATACAGCCTCTCAAACACCCATTCACTCACCCATACATCCTCTCAAC
Organism: Calotriton arnoldi; assembly: GCA_963921515.1. Taxonomy (NCBI): domain Eukaryota; kingdom Metazoa; phylum Chordata; class Amphibia; order Caudata; family Salamandridae; genus Calotriton; species Calotriton arnoldi. Next base: position 1,008,255 of record CAWUFW010007337.1, read on the forward strand.
ACAGCCACTCACTAACCCATACAACCAATCACACACTCACTCACACACCCACTTACATCAATACAAGTACTCACACATCTGCTCACTCACCCATACAGTCATTCAGACAGACACATACTATCCAATAAAGCCACTCACACATCAATTCACTTAACCAAACTCCCACTCAAAGAGCCACTCACTCACCCATACAGCACACCTACAAACCCAGTCACTCACTTACAGGGCCAGACTGGGAACGCAAACCGGCCCCAGCAATTAAGTCAGACTGGCCACGGTGGGCAGGACTGCTGGTGGGAAGCCCTGCTGCTGCTGCTTTTGGCACAGGGGGCCGATATTGCAGCACTGGGATGCAAAACTGGCCCCTTGTACCAAAAGCAGCTGACTGCTCCCACCAAGCAAAAGGAAACACAACTATGCTTTCTGCAAGCGGTAGTTGTCAAACAGTTCTGGCTGAGCAGAGTTTCCATCTGTTTTTTCAGCACGGAAATATGTATGCAAAGAAACAGATGAAAACATTGCTCTGACAGACATGGTGCTGCCTTTCAGCAGCCCCCTGTATGTCACAGCAATGCCGGCTCCCTCAGGAGGCGGGAAGCTGGCAGGGACGACGGGGGCCTTGAGACTCCATCCATGGTCCCCAACACAGGTCCCATTGTGCCTTTGGGGCACACAGAATAAAGAGGCCGGACCTCCGGGAGATAAGGTCCCGGGCCGAAATCGGCTCGGGGAGTGGGCTACGTGGACCCCATCCCATACAAAAAATAAATTTAAATAAAATGGCAGGGCCTTGGGGATGGGGCCCCCAAGGCCGAAATCATCCCGGGGAGGGGGCTGCGCGGAACCATCCCATAATAACAGTAGATTTTTTTAAAAAGGTAAGACCCGAGAGATGGGGTCCCCGGGACCCGAATAATGATAAATTAAATAAAAAAGGCAGGACCAAGCGGGATTGCTGAGAGCATATAGGATGCCCCGCCCCCACTCTGCAAACACGCCTCCTGGTGGACCAAGTGTTGGGGATGAATTCCCCTTGGATGCTGAGGGTCTTTGGAGGCCAAGAACCCCTCCTGTTACCTCCAGTAAGTCTCACACATCAGGATTGCTGAGAGCTCATGTGAGGCCCGCCCCCTTTTTCCACTAGTTAGGAAACAGAATTTAAAAACCCTTAGAAATTCACTGAAAAAACCAGAGATTACAGGGACCCTACGGTTAGGAAATAGAATTACAAAAAACCTTACAAATTCACTGAAAAAAACAAAGGTTACAGGGACGTAATAGTTAGCTCGCATTTCACTCATACAAAACAAGATAATTCAGCAGTTTTAGTTAGCTGAGTTAACTATAACTTAAGCCCCCGCAAAGCACTGCTTATCACCTCACATATTACAGTACTCATGACATGGTCAGTGACATCACTGATGACATCTCAAATGACATCACTGATGACATCTCAAATGACATCACTGATGATATCATCCACAGAACCACTCACATGCCCACTTACACCCCTATACAACATCTCATAGACCCACTCCCATACAACCACTGACATACACATTCACAGACCCATACAAACACTCACACACCTACTCACTAATCCATACAGCCACACACATCAACTCACCCATACAGCCACTAATGCAACCACTAACTCACAAATACAGCCACTTGTGCACCTACTCACTTACTAATACAGCCACTCACACACCCAGTTATATAGACATAGAGACACTTACACACCCACTCATACACCAATACAGCCAATCACACACTGAACCAGTCACCAATACAGCTACTCACACACCTACTCACTCACCTAGCCACTTACTCACCCATACAGTTACTCACATACCCACTCAATTACTCATACATATACTAACACATGTACTCACCCACCTTTACAGTCACTGAGACATGCCCAAACACCCCCATACAACCTCTCACACTCACTCACCCATAAAGCCACTCACACACCGATTCCCTCACCCATATACCCACTCACATACCCACTCACTCCCCCATACACCCACTTACACACCGATTCATACACTCATACAGTCACTCATGTTCTCTGTCACTCACCCATACAGACACTTAAGTGCCTGCTCAGTCACACATTCAGCCATGCATGCACCCTTTTATTCACCATTTACAGCTACTGACATACCCACACAGTCACCCATACAGCTACTCATTCACCCTCTCATTCCCCATTACAGCCACTTACACACCCACTCACTCACCCATACAGATACTCATGCAGCCACTCCCTTACTCATACACCCACTGACACCCCCACTCGCTCACCCATATAAAAACTCACACACCCAATCACTCATGTATACAGTCTCTCATATACCCACTCACTATTCTATACACCCCTTACACACCCATTCACTCACACATACAGGCACTCCAGAGCCACTTACCTTAGTATATATGTTCAACACTGAGTAACTTTTAGAAAACACTCACAATCACTGGATGACGTCATCAGTGATGTCATGAGTGATGTCATTTGAGATGGCATCAGTGATGTCATCAGTGATGTCACTGACCATGTCATGAGTGATGTAATATGTGAGGTCATAAGCAGTGCATTGCGGGGGGGCATAAGTTATAGTTAGCTCAGCTAACTAAAGCTGCTGAATTTCTCAGGTTTTGTATGAGTGAAATGTGAGTCTACCTATAACGTCCCTGTAACCTTTGGTTATCAGTAAAAAAAAAAAATATATATATATATGTATATATTCACTTAAAAAACTTTCATTCCTCCGAACTGTGAGTAGGAGAAAGTAATACATGTGCATTACTCTGCTCAGAATCTTATGGTTTTTGTGGATGAGATGGATTAAAAACCAGGATCCAAACTAAGCAGTTTGGCTGGCATATCATCTCCTACAACGCGCTGCTCATGAACAGGAATAGCTGTGAGGAAGCTGAAAATGTTTATGAAAAAAGTACTACATAAAAATATAAAAATGTGTTAAAAATGTTCACATAGAAATGCATGATAAAGTAGATGTTAGGAAATGTGCTTTTATTAAATGTGCAAAAATGAAAATGCTGCTTACATTCGCAGACAGCTTTCATTACTATTGTTCTCCAATTGCTAGGCCACACTATTCTTTTATTCTTTTCTATCCCTTTAAGAAAAGTAAATGCCTTTAATAAATATTGATTTAACATTATAACTGAATTATAGAGCCTGACCTTTTTGTGAAATGTGCTGTTTCATGCAAAATATATTTCTCTTCTTATCACATCATATGGCTTCAATGTATTTCTGTGCAATATATTCATAATGAACAAGTTTATTAATGAAGAGAAAATGCTTGATGCAGCTTACATTTCGTGATCTAACCAGGACATACCAGAATTCAAAGGTTTCATTCCATAGAGCAGCTCATTTTTACACAATGGACACCATGCAGCTAATAGAATAGGCCTGCAAAAGGTTCCCGTGAGAAACTTTGTAATATGTTGTAGCCTCCCCTGAATAACTACATGTCCACATGGATGTTTACCATGGGAATCAAGGACGAAGACTATCGACCATTGGAAGATCTTCCTCCATTGGATGCTGGTGACATATTCACTTGTTTTTGGAATATGGTTAGTGGCCTTTCTATATAATACGTGTTCCTAGCTAGAGAATCAAGGCATTCTATGCACTCCTACCCTGTCATGCCCCTTAGCACTTCATTGTGCTAGCTCAAATTACCATAAGCTATTGCTAAAGTGATTTTCTTTGACTTCTCCTTACGCAGATTGATGACAGACTTTCTGCCTTTTTGCTGATCTTAGCTACTGCTGTGATTTCTCTCACCCTCTCGCTCATTTAGACATTTGCTACTGCAACTGGTCGGAGTACACGGCTGAGTCTCCAGAACTACCCTTTATGGGAAGTTTGACCCTTTTCTTAGTTATCTGACTTTGCTTAAAAATTCTACTTGCTGTTTTCCAGAAAGAAATCTTTATGGGTTCTTGATAGGATAGGATAGGATAGGTCCTTTAGGTTAGAATAGGGACTATATTCTGAATGGAACACAGTGATATTTTCTATGACTGTACTAACCAATCTCTTTTGATTATTTCTGTAATTGATCTGATCTGACTAACCGTAAAAAAGAAACAAAAAAATCGACTAATCTCTTAGTGAGAAAATAAACTTTTAAAACTTCACCAAACCTCTCTTTATTGGCTGAACATCAAATGCAAAAGATGATGTTGTTGTGAAAATGCTCCGTTCTAACACGGTGGCAAAGGTTCATCGACTTGGGAAAGTGCGGAACTTCCAGGCTTGCTAAGAAAGTTTGAAGTGATGTAATTTATGGAAATGTTAATAAGATTTCTACACTAGCATCTGCTAGAAGAACCAGGGCCCAGATGCAAGAAACACTGGTTGCAAAATACTGGTTACAATGTGCAAGCAGTATTTTTCTGACCAGAGCAGTATTTTGCGAACCGACTTATGTACTAATAGGTCGGTTTGCAAAATACAGATGCAAAGTGGGCCGTAAATCGACCAACCTCATGATTATTAGTGAGATAGGTTGCAATTTACAACACTCTAGGAATCTCAGCGATCACAGGGATGGTGGCCTGCTGGGGTCAGCAGATCACTATGTCTGTGATTGCTTTTAAATAAAGCAATCTTTTTTTCAAATGTAGCCCATTTTCCTTAAAGGAAATGTGATACTTTAAAAAAAATAAAATGTAACTAAAATTATTTAAGAGCAGGCAGTGGTTCATGGGACCCCTGCCTGCTCTTAAAAAATATTTTTGTTCATCATTCTCAAAGGGAAAGGGGCCCCTTGGGTTCTCTGCTCATTTGCAAATGACTTACCACAACATTTCTGTATGTAGTATTAATGTTTTGCAACCAGATTTTGGTTGCAAAACAATATTACATACTATACAGATTCAGTATTTGGAAGGGAAGCCCTAAACACACCGCTTCCAAATATTGAATCGGTATTGGGTCGCAACGTAAATTGAATTTCTGTAACATTTTACCGAATCGCAATTTGCGGTTTGTCCTTACCAAAAGACATTTTTGCAATCTCAAATGGCCTGATTATGTAAATGGGACCGTTTGCCACCCAAAAAAAAACCTTTGTACATCTGGCTCCAGGTCACCAAAGCAGTATTCAGTTCAGTGTTCAGTTTGTTCTTTGTGAAGCAATTTCCAAACCGTGCATGCAGATCAATATTTTAGCAGAGGCCGCCGGGGGGCAATAACTGCTGCCGGGGACCCAGAAAAACGGTTTTGCTGCTGCAGTGCGCCCAACGACAAAAGGATGTTTCTCCCCCACACCCTCTCCCGGGCAAAATGTGCACCAAATGGGGGGTCCAGGTGATATTTTGAACCCCCAATGGGGGGGACGTCGCCACTGGCCAGAAGGGACACCGGGGACAGGAGGTTATAAGCGCACCACTGCCGCAGCACAGGTTACTTTTTTGGAGCGAAGGCTGGGTACCAGCCAGACAGATAGCCCTATTCACAGTGCAGCCAGTGGCCAAAGAGATGGCAGTAGTTGGGTATCACCAACAACATCACGTTCCTGGAGCTATTCCCATAGTAATCGCACTGTCAGTCTGGAAAAGGAATCTGAGGGACATGAAGCTAACGCTCTGGTCAAACAACAAAGGGGTAGTCCAGGCTATCAACAAAGGTACTGCCAGGTGCCCCGACATACTGAGATTAATGCGTTGCATGGTTAAATTGCAGCTGGAGGGAAGCATAGAGCTGAAGGCATGGCACATTCCAGGGGTGGAGAATTCAGTAGCGGATGCACTCTCACAAGCACAGATGGACAAATTCAGGCACTTGGTGCCAGAGACAGAATTGAGGATGACCCCTTTCCCAGAGGATTTGTGGGGGCTGGTAGAACAGACTTGTTGGTACTATTCAAACAGGCACTCACCCCGGGAACAGCAAAATGTTACAAGAAATACACAGATACAGTAATGCAGGTCGGGGAGCTTAAGACACTGGGAGACCCAGGAGACACAACCAAGGCAGTAGAACGCTTCATCCAGTGGGCATACACAGAGAAAAAGTCCAAATCATGGGCGCAGACCTTGACAGCAGTGGTACACTTTTAAAAGATATACACGGGGCAGGACCCCACAGCCTCCCACTACATCAGCAAAAGACACACAGATGATGGACGGAATGCAGAGCAAATCAAACATTTACCTCCAGTCAATAGACCTGGGTTAAATCCATCATTCTTTTGCTCACCATGCCACCCCAGTTTAGACCCAGCCATCTGCAAATCGGTCTTGACCCTGCGCCTCATGGGAACAGTCCAGACCGAACTGCCAAGCCAGGTTCTCCCTGGACCGGAAACAAGCATCCTGGGACCTCTGTCGGGGCATCACCACATATCAGCCAGGCTAGCTTGAATCCAGTGGCACAGAGAGCCCGGGACCCACATCTGGGCATACCCGGCGTACCCAGGGCGAGAAAGCAAAAGACACACAGTTGATGGACGGAATGCAGACCAAATCAAGCATTCACCCCCAGTCAATAGATCTGGGTTAAATCCATTGTTCTTTTGCTCACCATGCCACACCCAGTTTAGACCCAGCCATATGCAAATCAGTCTTGACCCTGTGCCTCATGGGAACAGTCCAGATCGAACTGCCAAGCCAGGTCCTCCCTAGACCAGAAACAAGCATCCTGGGACCAGTTTCGGGGCATCAGCCCTCATCAGCCAGGCAAGCTACATCAGGGCAGCCATGAAAGGGTGGAAGCACATAGAGGGGATAAAACCGGACACACGGCGACCCATAGACTTCAGGAAGCTGACCCTGCTAATGGACACGCTGGGAGAGGTGGCAAAAGACACATTTGAGGTAACGCTGTTCAAGGCTGCCTTTGCAATGGTATTTTTTAGGGTGTTTAGGGTCAACAAACTCGTGGCCCCAGCGAATAGGGGTGCGGCCAAGAGATGCCTGCAGGCAGCCGACGTCAAGCCAGGAATAGCAAGAATAGATCTGCTGTTGAGAGGGTAAAAGACCAACCAGGCGGACAAAGGGGCATGGGTGCGACTGGAATGCATAGATGACCCCAGATACTTCACGGTTTGCTGCCTCTTAGCCTGCATGGTGATACGACCCACAGGGGAGGGTCCTCTATTCAAGCACAGAAATGGAAACCTGTTGAGCAAATTTCAGCTCACAGCGGTCATCCGCCAAGCCCTAGGTAGAGCATGGCTCCCAACCGCATCCGTTGGATCATATTTTTTTAGGATTAGGGCAGCAACATCGGCAGCACAACATGGGATGTCAGAGGGTGACATCAAGGCTGTGGGCAGGCGACGGTTCAACGCATATAAAACATACGTGATACCACAGCTAATATTAAAAAAAAGAAACACATGAGAGCTGTGCAAACTGACACTGTGATTGTTGCCTCAGCAGGGAGCCGCCCCATGTTGGTCTGGGTGGTTGACCACTCATACATCAACCGAATGTATAGAAGATGGTTGCGCGGCGGTCACAGGAAGAAGGGCAGGTTGGTGGACACATGCGTCAGGTGGTGGGGCCCCTCAGGGATGAAATGGAACCAGCTTTCTGTGACCCTAAGGGTTTTACAGGTGGCTGCCGCCTAGCACCCTGATGTCTTGGTGATACACCTGGGAGGTAATAACCTCACGCAGCTGGGAAGGAGGGACCTCCTCCAAGCCATCGAGACAGGCCTAGTGGAGGTGACCAAGCTATTTGGCATCACCACCATCATATGGTCCGAAATAATCACCTGGCTGGCATGGCGAGGCGCCATGTCAAATAGTGCAGTTAATAACTCGAGGAGGAAACCGAACATTGCAGTCAGCAGATTTTGCAGGATCAATGGCCTGGAGAGAATCAGGCACGGCCTGATCAACTCAGGTCACCCAGAGCTTTACGCTCAGGATGGGGTGCATCTGTCAGAAGAAGGGATGAAAGTTTTCTGGGCCAATACATGGGAGCCATGGCACTGGCAGGCTGCACATAAAAAAAAGTGGAAAGAAATAAAAGACAAGTAGGACAGGGGAGCTGACAGGAGACGGAAGCCTCACTTGCAGCATGGCAGATAAGAAGGGGTACATTTCTTGGTTTTGGAGGCACACCAGCAGGGTGGTGTGCAGTAGGAAGGCCACACACCTGGGGATTCTTTATGGCAGGGTGAGTGGGCCGAAAGGGGGACGGCACTCGCAGCCCAGACCATCCGGATGGCAGGGCACAAAATGGACAAAAAAGGTAGTAAGTTGGGGCCTAACTCCAGGGAGAGGCTACCCCCCACAAAATCGGCGTAAAAACCAACAGGGAACTTTATGACCCCATAAAACCGGGCAAAAATTATTTATGACTGTAAAATGGACTAATTAATGAACTGTCATGTTGATGATTTATGAGCTTGTAAGATGAGCAGAATGATTTATGACAGCCCGTGACGTTGATTTATGGCCTGGTCATAGCGGGTACGACTACGGCACTATACTGTAGGAACAATTTGATACATGTTATGCAAATAAACTGCAGCCAACATCGACCACAAAGCAACAAGACACAACACGTGTTGGCAACTTTATTGAATGTATGCACGGAATTGCATGTATGGCAGTTTGGAGTGGACCCAGTGTGGGGTTATCGTTACAGCTTCACAAACGTGAGCTTGGTCTTTCCATTGAAGTCGAGGGGAGTGTGACTAATATCGGAGCATTTCTTGATTTACTCCTGTTTCATTCCTAAAGGCCTTTTATCAAGCTATCCTTACTCTGCTTTGGTGGTCTACAAGCTGGCCCAAAATGATGGCATTTACTGGTATCACACTATTGTTTCTTTTCTTTCTCTTCATTAAGCCTGCATTCCTTCTTAGTATGCCTCTGACAGCCACTGCACCCGAGTACAGGTATTGCAGTTTGACGCTTTTGTTTCATCACCTGCTGAAACCGTAAGTATTTTTTTTTCTTTCAATGCTTTGTTTAAAAGTAAAACTGCCAAGCTGGTTACACAAGTCAGGCTTCCTCTCACACGTGCAGAGATGTCGTCCACTACTGGGGAGTGTTCCGTTGACTATTTACAATTTGTAATGGCTGCCCACATACACTGACTCAGAAGCACATTTTCTATATTGTGTAAGATAATGTTTTAACTTAGGGAATTCCATACTTCAATGCGCCGTGGTGAAAAGCTTGAATTGGTGTAATGCTGGCATAACATTAGTACTACTGTTATCTGAAGGTTTAGCCTATAGGATTGGTATAACTTCTCTGTATCGTTTCATGAACTCACTCACCCTTCCATCCAGCTTTCCTTCCACGCTGGAACTCATTACTTAAACATTTGTGCATGCATTCACATAGCCATGCACTCTATCACTCACTCATTCATCCATCCTCCCATGCACTCACTAACCACAACCTTTGAAAATGTCCACATTCATCACACAACCAAACACACAGGAGAAGCACTTTGAACTTTAAAAGAACCCGACCCATTGGCTTTTCCAATGCTTGCTGTTCTGCTGTTAATTGCAGGTGCTATGGGACATCCAGGGGAAAAGGCACAAGCAGCCATTGGCCAACACATAAACACACATAACCTAGTGAAATACGTTTATGATGCTGTTTTGATATATAAGAGCCATTTTGACTAAAGCACGTTTTCCCTCCTATCTCTCTTTTGTTTGAGAAAACAAATATACAATAGAATTTGCGAGGCTGATATGAATTGGTCAGTCTGCTGTTGCTTTTAGACTCTTTATTCGGACATTTTTTAATTTCTCCAGCACTTTGTTTCAAAGGGGTACTTCATGACATGTGAACCACCCATATAGACTCATACATTGGCAAAAAATGTAGAGTTTAAATGTAATTTTCGTCATGACGTATCTGCATAACTTTTCTTTAAACTGCAAAATTTGTTGACATTAGGTCTATAAATACATCAACTCTGTGATGCTGACTCACTATCAATAAAATGAGCTGTGTAAAGGTTGTATGCAGTTACAACGCATGCCTTTACCACGCATGCCTTTGCCACACAGTCTTTACCACGGATATACCATTACCACACACTTCTTTAACACGCATGTCTTTACCACAAACATATGTTGAAATTCTTTAAATGAACCATTATCACGCATAATGTTACCACACAGACTTTTACCACACAAACCTTTACCACTCAACTTTTTTAAAATATAAAAAATAGTAATAAATATGGATTAAAAATAAAAGATATCTACATAGACAATGTAATTATATTGTGAGAAATCGTATTTCTAACAGATTTTTGTGAAAAAAATGTATGCTATATGCATTTCCACGTAACAGAACATAACACAACACATCGCAAAACAACGCAATAAATCGCAACCCTGTGCACATTTTTCAAAGGTGATACTTCCACACAGCATAATGCAAAACAACGCAACAATATCCAAATTTCTTAAACATCATTATTTATCAAAGCAAAATTTCTACATAAGCAAACACCCTGTCCCCAACCAGGATGGCTGACAAATTCTGTGAAGACGGTCAAATACACGTTACATTTCACAACATAAATAATTGAAACATAGTTTTCAGCACTTATTTTAATGTAAATTATACTATACCTTTACAAAACAGATGTCCACCATTTTGTAGTCACTGGTACATTGCCTTCTGATGCGACCACATGCACTGGGTATAGGAAAGTGAGATGCACCGAGAAAGACTGCCATCTATGTTTGAAAGTAAGTATAACTCATACATTTAACGAAATAAAGAAATAGCAAGATATTCTATTCAAGTTAAATTTAATAGCTTAATTTGCATTGGGAGACATTTTTTCTCTGGGTAAAGGAAAGAAATATCCAACTGTGAACGTTTTTTAATTAGACTACAATGTAAGTTACTAAACAAAAATATTATATTTATTTTGTAAATTATAACGTTTTCACAACATTGAAAATATTGAAATATATTTTTCTTAAATACAAAAGAATTACAGTATACACTAGAAAAGTACTAGACAGTCACTAGGGGGGCAAGATTTAATATTTTAACGCCGTTAAGTGTTACCTAAGAGAAGGCGCTGGACAGTGGCTGATGGGCAGATTTACTATTCTAACTCCGTCACATACTTACCTCAGGGAGGGTGCTGGACAGTGACTGGGGTGCAGATTTACTATTCTAACTCTGTCAAGTACCTTCCTCAGGGAAGGTGCTGGACAGTGACTGGGGCAGATTTACTATTCTAACTCCGTCAAGTGCTTACCTCAGGGAAGGTGCTGGACAGTGAAGGGGGGGCAGATTTACAATTCTAACTCCACCACGTACTTCCCTCAGGGAAGGTGCTGATCAGTGACTGGGGGCAGATTTACTATTCTAACTCTGCCAAGTGCTTACCTCAGTGGAGGTGCTGGACAGTGACTGGGGTGCAGATTTACTATTCTAACTCCACCAAGTGTTTACCTCAGGGACGGTGCTGGACAGTGGCTAGGAGGGCAGATTTGCTAGTGTAACTCAGCCAAGTACTTACCTCAGGGAAGGTGATGGACAGAGGCTGGGTTGCAGATTTACTATTATAACTCCACTAAGTACTTACCTCAGTGAAGGTGCAGGGCAGTGGCTTGGGGCAGATTTACTATTCTGACAATGGGGTTCAAGATGGAAACGGAAGTGGGAAACCAAAAAAAAGTATGTCTTGACCTCATTCACTTTGATTTCACCAACTCACAGTAGGAGGTATCCCTGCACAATTGCCTCGAAGGAAAGGAACATCGTGATTGGCCTAGCGGTAATCTTGGCTGGACTCCCGCTGACAGCCACTTCTGCCTATGATGCTGTCAACGCAGGTGAAAATCTCTGGTGGAGTCGGCAGCACTCGGGCAGTCTTTCGTCCATGGACCCGATAACATCTAAGTAGAGTGGGCAGATGGCCAAGTAGGTGGGCAGTGAAACCCTCGAAAAAGTGAGAGTGGGACCAGATCCGCCAAGATCTGAATCAGGCCCTAATTTCCTTTTCATATCAATATAATTACCTTCTGGCAGTCGCCAGTAGGTAGTTATAGTTTGGACCTGGTTTCTATGCATTTTTTGAATTGCCTATAACTTTAGCGTCGTTTGACCAATCTTCATAAAATTTTCCCAAAAAAGTTTCAAAGTAGGTTCTGTGTGTCAAAGAAAGCGTGCGTTTGTAATGTTAATTCCCATAGGAATGCGTTGTCGAACCTACAGCCCAAACCGCTGGACGGAATGACACCAAATTTGGCAGAAAGGTAGATGTTGTTATGCAGATTGTGGTTGATGTTATTTGATGGAAATCTGTCCAGTAGGTTATGAGAAATTTAAGCTGAAAATTATAGATATATCTCTGGCCCGGATCATCGCTGTGGTTTCGCGATTAATCGTGGATGCGCATGCCATCAGGAATGCTGTGATTGGCTGGATGCAACCTGAACAGAAAGTTGCGGCTGCCATTTTATTGTTCAGGAATGGCTCCCGGGCTGAACATTTTTGTGAAAGCTAACATAAGGGGTCAGGGTGGACATACTCTGACCTCATGTTTGAGAAATGGGTTAGTTAGTGACACAAGTTATGTGTCCAAAATAGATTTTTTTTAATCGTGTGCGATATTCACGAATACGACGCGACCGCAAGCGCAGCCCCCGCATACAGTCGCGGGGATGTCGTGACTATCGCAAAGTCATTGAGAACATTAGTGAAAATATATAAAAAAATATATATATTTGTACACACTTGCTGGTCACTGTCACACACTCATGTGCGCACTCACATACTCACTCAGACACTTATACACCCATTCACATACCCACTCACAGACTTATACATCCAGTCACATACCTACTCAGATACTCATGCACTCACTCACATACCCATTCAGGTACTTATGCACCCACTTACAGACTCACTCAGAGAGTGACGCACTCATGTACAGACCCACTCAGAGAATCATGCACCTGCTTAGAGACTCAGTCATAGACTCATGCGTACAGTCTCATACCTACTTAGAGTCTCTTACACCCATGGACAGACACACCTGGGCACTCATGCACCCACTCACAGACACACTCAGATACTCATGCAACCACTTACAGACTCACTCGGAGAGTCACGCACCCATGTACAGACCCACTCAGTGACTCATGCACCTTCTTAGAGACCCACTCATAGACTCATGACTACAGTCTCATACTGACTTAGAGACTCTTACACCTACCACAGACCCAACTGGGCACTCAATGCACCCACTCACAGACCCACTCAGATACTCATGCACCCACTTAAAGACTCACTCAGAGAGTCATGCTCCCATTTACAGACCCACCCAGAGACTCACACACCCACTTACAGAACCACTCACACACTTGTGTGTTCTCACAGACCCACATTGACACTCATACACCCACTTACGGATCCACTCAGACACTCATATACCCACTCACACACCCATACAGTCTCTCCCACACTTAGGGGTCGATTCCGATTCGGGCCGGAAAACGTACCGACCGACTCGGTGCGGGAATTTATTCCGACCGACATGAACCGGCGCCGTCCGACCCGGGTAGTACGATGAAATGCATGTGAAACCCGACCGACTCGGACGGAATACAAAACGAACAATCGAGCCGGACGGAAACAAGCCATCCGGCCGGAAAAACACTCGAAACTAACCGACCGACACGCACCCGGATAGCGACCGAACGAAAC